>JAYKKM010000042.1:1005000-1315254 GCA_035772405.1 Chrysogorgia sp. JL179-B06
CACGTTACACAAACAAACTTATAGGTCATTTTTATTTGCTTGCCTTGCAACAAAAATTTCAATGTACAACTGGTCGCTAAAACTTGACAGTATTAAAAGGCTTTTTCATGAGAATCACAAGTGCGTTCATTCATTAGTTTACAAGCTAGCTCTTTAAAAAAACGGTAAATAATAAAACGGTTTGAGACTTAAAGCGTCTTGAGTCCAGTAGCGAAGTTGGTCATAACAAAAAAAAGTGAAATGTGCTACTACTTGCATGATGTACAGTTCCAATTATTTGATAAAATTGTTACTTGCACACAAACGGTGTGGTGCCACTGAGCACAACCATCACAAGCCACCCAATCGATGCTTTGCAGATCATCATTGTCATCTCCTACATTTGGTGGCTCTTTACAGTTACATGTACAGCAAATATCTAGGAGGTCAGCTATCTGTCTTGACTTGGTTTGACGTTCTCGCCGTTTAGCTGCTGCTTTCATTGCTCCCCTCTTACGGTTTGATTTCACGTTCTCCAAATGCTTAAACCAGAAAAGAACCTCTTCTGTGGGAAAGAAGTACTTCTTTTGCAATGGAAAGTAGAGCAGGATTTTCAGGGATCCCCTTCCATTTCTGGTGGGCTGCTAAGATGACGTCAGATGGTGGTCTAAACTTTGACAAAATTCTTACCACTGTTCACATAATCCAGAAGATTTTCAGGTTTCATGTAATGCCCAGCACAAAACCCTTTACATTCAGTGCAAGCATCGTTTCCAAATGGCCTAGCTGGATCAGGTGTTGGTATGGGTAGAAATGAGATGGATGGGCCACCTGGGAACCATGGTATATCTTCTGGTTGATTAGACCTACAAACAGGATGGGTACATTGTGGATCATAGCAGCATTTGAGGAAGAATATGTACTGGGTTGGCAGATTTGGTACCATATGCCTGCTCCTCAGCTCCCATATTTCATGTATGTTCTTATACAGCTCGGGTTCTTCCTTCTTTAAACACTTCTTCTCATCTTCCTTCCCCTTTAAGTAAGTAAGTACTGCAGCTCGTTCCTTTTGTAGAGCCGTGCTGTCAGCGCCCTTCCACAAATGTATGACCGTTCCTGCACACGGGCTCTGGTCGACTCGGCTGATGTAAATATCAATCGCAGAACTTAAATTCTTACACAGGATTTCGTTGTCGATCGTCCCATTTTCAATGCAGGAACCATTCAAAGTCGACGGAATGAACAGATTGGCATGACCCAATGCCAGGCAACCATTCTGCAATTCGACTCGGTTCCTGTAACTTGCCCCACTATTTCTGGTTGAGATTAGTGTTGCCTTGTTTCCTTTTTCCAGGTGTCTCTTGGTCCACCAATACTGGACTTCTTGGTGCATAGGACCTTCATCCGCACCGCCGTCAACTCTGACGCATTCAATTTCCTTCTGTTTCCCTGTTTGGTGATTCTGCATGGCAGGCTTTACTTCTGGTTGGTCTTCGATCATTAGAAGGTCTGCGAAGTGCTGGGAAGGATTTTTGAAAAAGAGCGGCTTGGCCTTAACAACCCCAGCGCATATTTCTCCCGTTGTGTCTGTCGCAGGAAAGTTGTAGGATGTTGTCTGCAAGACTGAAGGATAGCGATTCACATAGTCTGTTCGAGTAGTCAGGGGAACTTCTTTTCTCAAACACAGCGTACCATGCTGCTTGTGGGTAGTCATGGAATCTAATCTAAAGCCTGCCTGGTCATCGCGACCTAAGTTCACAATGTTATTTCCATCCGTGTATTGCAGCTTATTCAAGCCTGCATAAAACGAAGAGCTCCAATGAGCATCAGGATTGTATTTTAGCGTGAAGCCCTTTCTTGCACGTCTCTGTACGACCTGTGCCAACCCTTTGTATCGAGAAGAAGACTTTCGACGTCGATTTCGTGCAACGCACAGCTGTACAACACTTCCATAACTAAACGAACGTTTGTACTTGGCTTGGAGATGTCCTTGAATCCTCTTAAACGTGACCTTTTTCCCTACAGACCTGTTGCCATCAAACGTCAATACGCCTGTTCTTCGCCAAGCATCAGCCCCAACCCCACAGTTTCGAACAAACTGCTCAATTGTCTGGCCAATGTCAGGGTGTTCTCTCTGTATTCTCCCCACCCGCTTACTTTTCTTTCTCTTTAAATAACGCTTTTCTTCAATACGCTTTTTTACTTCCCTCGTTGCTTTTCTGTGGATCGCTGCCCTCTTCTTCCTGATAATCTCCTTTCCAACTTCATCAACAGGATCACGTACCTGCAGCCATTCTTCTGCGCAATCCGAATCCGAATCTGACACTATCATACCATCATCTACTTCGTTCTCTCTTTCTTGGCGTCTTCTCTCCATAAGGTACACCTGTCTGGACTGTCCTATCACATGCTCTTCGTGTTCATTGAGGTTTAGGAATGGGCAACTGACCTGCAAAATCAAGTAGTAGCTGTTCGAGATCGTGTTCTCCCGACGTTTGTCATTGTATCTTGTAACACAGAGACGAACTCCAGATAGTTTAAATTGCATTTGCGAAGAATATCAAGGAGTTGGTGGGTACTCCAGTGCTCTTCAGTTTCAGTCACATTGTTTTTGTACTGTTCGTCCGATAATTGGAACTCGTCATGTATCCCATCAACTTGAGTGTTAGTTATGTCCTGAATAATACTCTCTGCACAACCATTTGTACTATCGTGTAGCAAACTTGTATCATCACTCTCATCACAATCACTTTCACCAGCACTTTCACTTTCATCACTACTTTCACTTTCACACTGTGTTGGAAGTGGAACACCTAGCGATCTCAGCAACACATTGTCTTTTACTTCTGCAATCTTTTCAATCGCTTCACGTATTGCTGTCACTTCGTCGAGTACTTGCTCCACTTCAGATAAAGTTGTTCCAATATCATTGAACCCATACTTTGCTTTCGCCTTTGTTTTAGATATACCGGTTGCACTAACAACGGCAAACCGTAGGCGTTTTCTTTCTGCATCAGACTCGGAAAGTTTGAGAAGTCCGTTAATAGTTTCTCTTGAAAGTAACAACGATGGCTCTGCAGTTTGAGGACTCGATCCATT
This sequence comes from Chrysogorgia sp. JL179-B06, assembly GCA_035772405.1. Lineage (NCBI taxonomy): Eukaryota > Metazoa > Cnidaria > Anthozoa > Scleralcyonacea > Chrysogorgiidae > Chrysogorgia > Chrysogorgia sp. JL179-B06. The sequence continues at coordinate 1,008,079 of JAYKKM010000042.1, forward strand.
GGTTTAAGAGTGATTGCATTATTGAGTACTTCACACGATCTTGCTTTTTCCACTAAAAAGATCGAATAGTTACCTCTGCTTTGATTCCCAATCCCAAGGCTTGTAAGGGGCATCTGGAGCAGCTTCCTTCTTGCGTGTGAAGCACTATAGATTACACCAGGACATGCCACTGCAAATGCTGACTTTAACCGTAGAAACCCGTTCTGTAGCACTTCATTCGCAACCTGAAGCAAACCACAACAACGTTTGCAAGGTTGTTTGTGCTTAATGCTGCAACACTAAAGAACGAACTTCAACATATTCTTCCAAGGAAAGCCCTTCGAATACAGAAAGACAAATATCTTGTCCAACATTAACAAAATTTGACAACTGCCGTTTCTGTTTCGCGACAATAAATGCTCACAAGTTCTACTCTGTTGCCCCTCACATCGATTATTGATGGAGAGGAGTTGTTTGGAAAATCCTGTTTGTCTGTACTGCAACCAGTTTCTCCAGGAGTATTACTAGCATCAGGCTGTTTTTTCGAATTTGCATCTTCAGCTTCTGTACTAGTATCAGAGGTGGTAATGACGCTGGTATCACTTTCGCTTGACATGCTGTGTAGATGCCTGAGAATTGAAGGAAGCTTCTGTTTCCCATCGTTTGCTGTGATGCCAGTTTCCTTGCTGTGCCCTTTCTGCTTTTTGTGGTGGTACCATTTTGACTTAGCTTCTCGTTTTTGCAGTGCTTCAATCTGATTCTCGGTATTTGCCCTTTCTTTCCTTACTGTTACAATCTCACCACTGATGTCATCACACTGCTTGAAATTCTTGAGGGAACGTGCTTTTTCCAATAGCTGTTGCTTAAAACTAAGGCGATTGGTTAATGTCTCCAGATTATCTTTTAATAGCTTTAATTCACGTGCCCTCTCTTCTGCATCAATTTTCTTTCTCTTGCAAGGCAGCTCATCTGACCCAAATGAAAAATTTTGTTTTGCTCTGGAATGACCTTTTGCAAAAAAGGTAGCCATCAGCGGACACTTTATCCCTTGACATTTTTAGAAGGTTTCCTGTGGATATAAATATAGGGAGAGTTTAACTACCTATAAATGACAGTAATAACCACTGAAAAAAATTCCCATTTTCAAATTGGGTAATGCTAGTTGAAAATTAGGGCTGGATTTTCTCTGGGCCGTGATAGCTTTGTCTAAGTAATGTTATTTACTTGTTGTGGAAAGCATGATCATAATATATCTGAGTGTCCACATACACTATTATATATACCTACCCTTATCAAAAACTACATCTGGCTTGTCTTTTGCTATTTCCACTGCAGCATCATTGACAGCCATTTGATACTTGGTTAGAGTCTTCCCAGTCTTACCATAAATTGCTGCTTTATCTTCAATTACAGAAGGTGTCTCGCCTATCTGTAATATGTCCTGTATAAGGTAAAGCCAGCTTTAGAAATTCATAAGTATATTATTATGGACTAGTTAGTAAATTAAAGATTATACCTCTTTTGTTGGTTTTCGTAGTCTCAACTGTCCACTGACCATTTCAAGACGCATGCAATCATCAGTGTTTAACATACTCCCAGTATTACTTGGTTTATTTGTTTCTTTCGTGTCTCTTCCAACATTTGTTTGAGAAGCTACAGTCCAAGACTCATCTTCTTTCAAGACCATAATCAGTGTGTTCTTGTCAAGAACCTTCACAACGTCATCGTCGTCAATTATAGTTCCATCTTCTTCAAGAACAACATGTTCACCTTGTAATTTTTCCCTGGCTGTTTGTCAAAGATGAGCAAATTAAACATTTAAAAATATAAACGTGTTTACGTTTGCACTAGATCTTTAGTACTTTTTGTACACAAAAAAGTTTGACAACCATATTTATAAACAACATATATATTAACTATATGTTTACAAAGATTCTTAAAAACGGTATATAAATTAATAGAGTACACGTTATAATAAAAATTACTCCCTCCACCTACCTATTGTAGGTCCTGTGAATATTTTGAGTGATATTTTGATAATGAGTACACTGTATCAGCTATTTTAATATTTCAATTTAAATTATATGCAATTTTCGTACCTTTTCTTTTTAACTCATCTATAGACTCCACTGCGACACAGTACTTGGTTGCTCTGCAGTTGTTGGTCAACTTTAAAAGAGGCATTTTCCTCTCAAAGTTGTCACTGGATTTTTTAAAAAACTCTAACACTTTTAGTTATATACTGTTCCATAAATATACTTATATAAAAGATACTAATGATATTGCTGTTTTATTGAATGAAAACGAATGCTTAGATACAAATCATATTGCTGTTTTATTGAATGAAAACGACTGCTTACCTGCAATGGTCTCCTTGTGTTTGTTTTTATAAAATCCAAGATGGCCACCAATTTAACTAGGTCTCAGTCCTCCTCGCCAAAATTCAAACGCTCCCACCCCGGGGTCCGGACTTTTTATCAAATTCCCGAATGTGGGGATGACAACGGAGTTCAAATCCCCCACATCTGCCCGGCCTCCCCCCCCTCGGGCTTAACATTGATAGGTGCATAACTGTAAAATGACACGAATAGTGTTCCACAAGTCAATATGAAACTGAAAATGATTGACAGGATTGCCAACACACGTTAAAATATCACAAGTAAGAGTCATATTAAAGGCACACAATCACGCATCGGGGAGCTCAATCTTGAAATAATTCGTGGACAAATTCAAGTTGATAAAACATGGCGACGTATAAGTTGTTTGCGAACACTTTGCAAATGCAACGGGCAACGGTTTTCGAATATCACAGAAAAATCAACAATTACTTACTTCGTCAAAGTCTTGTTATTACTATTGTTCATATTCTTCCAACATCATTTCACTGTCGTCAAAAATCGAGCCGTGCTCCTTATACCTTCCGCCATTTTGCCATACTGTGCCCGCGCATAAACACTGATATTCAGCGGTCATTTTGTACATGTCTCCCTTTTTACACGCATTGTGTGTTACAAAATGTTTGACTTTTTACACGTCAGTGTGTTTTTAACTGATTTGCAACACGCTTTGTGTGTAGCAAGCCGTGTTGCATGCGTGTTGTAACGCATTTTATGTTATAACAACACGTTAGTGTGTTCTGGCTACGTGTTGTTACAACACGGCGCAACACGTCTAACATATCACAACACGTCAACAACACGCTCACGTGTGTTTAGAACACGCCTATGTGTATTAAGAACACGCCTACGTGTACTTACAACAAGCTTACAACACGCTAAGTTTTCTAGTGCATATTAATACTAATTAGAAAAGAAATGAAGAAAAAAAAATAGGAAAATCTTTGTCCAAGGTGGAAAAAAGACAAAACTTTGTTAGAAAAAACCTCATCAATCATGTAATAAATCAGATAATTACCGGGTACAGCCCTCGGACGCTATACGCGCGTCCTCGGTGTTGTATATAGCATACTGTACATCCCTCGTTCGAGGTAATTAACTCTTACTTGTTGATGTAAGTATCCGAGACTGCGGGAAGAGTAGCGTACCTTTACAGTGTAACATATCAACCTTATTTTGGGTTATTGTTTCATGGTACGAAATACCAACTTCCAGTCATAGAAAATATACGTATTTTGTTGGTTTTGAATCTTTGTTATAAATGTCGGCAGCAAATACTATGATGCACCTTCGGAATATGAGATTTCAAAGTAATGGCTAGTTGCCATAAATCACCATTTGTATGATAATAATAAAAATGTGAATAGGGATTTCGAGGTTTATTGTATCTGCTGTCTCAAAACTGCTTCATTTGTTTATAGTAAAATCACGCGGCGTTTCTCCTGAAGTTGCTAGTTTGAGTCGATAGCTCTTTCAAATTCTTATATCAAATTTGTACCAATAAAGTTGCAGAGAAGTTTGAAAGTTCAGTAAATTTGCCGCATCTTGATATGTAAATAAAAAAATTGTTGATAATCGCGAATTATTAGGCTAGTAAACTGACATGTTGTTGCTGCTATTATGCTATTAAGTAATTCGCCATTTGTATGGGTGCCCTGAGGAGAAAAATAATTACAAGCAAAGCCGTATCAAACTTATTGGAGAAAAGTTATACATTATTAAGTTATCGGTACAAACGTGTTCAACTTATACGCCCATGAAGCCATCTCTTTCAACCGATTTCGATATATCAGTTTTGTCTATAATTTTAACAATAGCATCCACCAAACCATGATGTCCTGCCTGAAAGAAATGTTTATGTAGGTTTTCCCTGTTATTTCCCTTTGTCTCTTTCCATATCTAACTAAGTTTCTGTTAGTGACTTGAACTCGTTGCCTGTTGGAAATCGGTAATAACCTTGGAGTATGATGCTATCGCTGTAACTGCAGGCCCGTATTTTAGGTGTGTGTGTGTGTGTGTGGGGGGGGGGGGGGGGGGGGGGGGGGGGGGGGGGGGGGGGGGGGGGGGGGAGCGGCACTGAAATTTGCTCAGAAATAGTATGAGAAGGAACAGAGAAAAAAATCAGACGATATTCGAAAAATAACATTAAAATAATTTAAATAAATATTTGTTTGCGTCATAACAATCTTGAAATGCCTGAACCTAACTAAAACCGCTGTGTGAACCTAACATGAAGTAACAACTTAGAACGGAGTGTGAACCGCTGGCTGTAATACAATCAGGCTCGCGTAGGCTTTCGTTTACGGAAAACGCTGCTATTTTCGCTACTTACCGTTTTTTTATGAAAGGTAGAATAAGATTTGCTTTTGCTTATAATTATGTTGTCTTTTGACTGTTTAAATGACGTTTCATAACGTTCAGAATTCTTTAATATATCGTCTCAAAACATGAAACAGCATTTCAGAGACTCTGTATTTCAAAATTTTCTCGGGGCATGCCCCCGCACCCCTTAGCAAGTTCTCGCGCCTACGGTGCTCGGCCCACTGTCCTTAACAGCTCGCTACGGGCCTGAACTGATGTTGTACTTAGTTGCCCGGCGTTGGACGTTTTCGATTTTTTAAGACCTCCTATATACATGATTGCATTAGCTTCTTCAACAGCATGATGCTTTGATATGTCTGTGATCTCGAGCGCAATGACCAGATTTTTAAAATTCCGACATATACCTTTTCCATCTAGTTCCAAGGGCGCTAGATTCATGGCTGATGGCAAATGTCGGGAATGAAGGAAATGTTGCAATTGTTGCGTTAATATGTAATGGCAGTTCTCCTTTGTTTGAGTCATGATTCCTTTTCTACAACTCCTGATCTTTGTTATACTTGCTTCAATTTGTTTAATCGAATTCTGTATCCTCGTCGCCATTGTAATATTCTATCGTCTTACTATTCCGAGTCCCGAGTAAAGTGTTTTTATTATCTTCCATCACATGATATCTATGCCAGGTATCATTTCCGGTTCCCAACTTTGCCCAGCTCTCCATCCCAAAGCTGTCAGCTTAAGATCACAGATTAGATACATTTTTTAAATAAAACTGGCAATGAAAGCAGTGCTTTTTCCAACTAAAAATTGGAAATTTCTTCAAATGAAAGATATAGAACTGTAGTTATAACTAAGGCGAAATATAACCTAAAACAATTATATTTCGTTTATCTTCGACTGCCATCTTGTTTAAGGGGGGGGGGGGGGGGGGGGGGGGGGCAACAGGGGTAGTTAACACCAGAAATGGACAAAACTAGATGTACATTCGGACCAAGTACTGAAAGTACAACAATTGATTGAGCGTATTATTTCACTTTTGGTTATATTTTGCATTGCGGCCTGCTGTAAGGAGAAATCGAATTACACATGTTTGTTGTTAACTTTCTTCAGTCCCTCTGCGCCACCCCCCCCCCCCCCCAACATTTCTAAGTTATTTCACGTTATAGCTTTATATTTACAGGGCAAGTATAGCATTGGACAATGAATGTTCCCATGGGGGATTTATGATTTGAGTACTGGTTGCCATACAAACCAATCTGGATTCCAGGCAAAAGTTTATATAGCATAGCTCTTTAATGAAAATAGTAATAGAAAAAGTGCCCGATGGGAAGACAACGTTACCAGTAGAATTGTTGTTCAAAATTTGAGGAAAATCCATCAAATGCTCACAGAGTTAGAAGTGGGGGGCAAAACGCGACTGCCGAAAATCGCGTTTTTGAGAAAAATGCCCTTAAAGTTCAAGACATACCTACAGGTATTCCAGTTTTCAAGAAGCAATAATCAGCCTTTCATAATAGTTCCTTATTTTTCCTCTCCTTGGGTGGTTTTTCTTTGCCCTTGGAGGTTGCAGGCCTCTTCCTACCTTCAGTATCACACAGCAAGTCTTCATTGAAAGCCCCACTGGCATATGTGATGCCTTCAGCGGCCTTCCTCCTTTCTTCCCTCTGTGCTTTACATTACGTATCACTTGCCAGGCATGCGGAGCCACATTTGTTGCCCTCTGCAATAACTGCTGTGCCCAACCTTTGTCCTTCCTTACACTACCTTGCTTGATATTCTTGCCAGTGGGTACATGCAATTTTCGACTGACTCCTGACTCGTTTCTTGTCCCCTATCTATAGCACACATCAAAAATGAAAAGTGGCTACGAAATTGCATATTTTGCGACAAAAACTACTAAGGTTGCCATGGCAACAAAAAGCAGTTTTTCAATCTAATGGTATAAATTGTCATTTATTTCTGAAAATAGCACGAATATCATAATTTGGAGTCAGATTAATGAAATCAAAAAAGTTTTAGTCTTAGAAAATGCAAAAAAAACAGAAATGTGTTTTTCTAACAATTTTACTTCATATTTTGCCATGTTGCTCCCCCTTAATAGGAATTCCGCTGATCATAAAAGTTGCAAATTTTGAAAGGTGGGAAGATTTAAGAGAGCAAAAATTATATTAAAATTAGATGTGATGTCTGACATAACCCCATTTCCAACCTTGTAAAATGTATGCTGTGGAATCGTCATTAAATTTGCTATAAACAGAAACCCAAGGCCAGTAGCACTGACAATTTGGTTGCAAGGGAGCAAGAGAAACTAGCAAAAATTACATAATCAGATATGACTGAAAATACTATTGCAAGGAACGCTCTGAGGAGTGGGTTATAGATATTTATTTTTAAATAAATTCTATTTTATAGCGTTCTCGTTCCCAGACCCACATTTGAAATGCTTCAACGGGCTTCATCACAATAGGCACATCAATATTTATCAGCATCACTGGTGATTTTGTGTAATCATTTGCCTCAACGGGCGATGTCTTTGTCTCAATGGACCAGTTGTTTAACTTGTCTGCTAACCAACGGCAACAAACGGCAACAGTTGGTAAAAGTGACAAAAATTAAGACCTCACGCGGAACGATATCATTATTAAAGCATTCAAGTACATCTTGTCTTCTTGCACTAAAACACCGTCGATGGTTGTCAAGTTCCACTCGTTCACTTGAACAGTTTGTGAGGTTAACACTTGACTAGTTTGTGCGGTTAACAGAGCCGATAAACTCTGTTTATCGCGACTGGTAAAATAAGCATTCATGGCATTGATGAATACTTTCACAAGCAAGTAAAGGCATGATTTATTATTAGCATGCATTTTCTGTCAAGGGACTAAAAGAAGTAGCTTACAAACCACCGAGTCTTTATGCATGGGTGCTTCGAATACAACGTGCTATAGCGGGACATGCGCACTTGAGACAATTTAGAGCTTAAATGGATTGCGCAATACTGCTTACGAACATCCATCTCGACGGCAAATATTTAACAAATGAAAATTCTGGTGGGGTATACATAGCTCGCTGAAAGGACTGGGTATGAGTAATCTTGTAACCACGAGTAACCAAGTAACCTTTGCATTCATATGCCAAGATGCCTCATGAGTGGAGGCCAAAAAATATATGGGTGTATGCCCGACACATTGTAAATTATTATTGACAAATATAAAATATCCTAAGAGATATTACCATTGTGTTGATCTTGTGGGACTTGCACCCTGTGCCCAGACATTAATATTCGAGATATGCGCCCGATTTGAACCGCACAGTTTAACCAATTTCTAGCTATCCCTCCTACACACTATTTCAGGAGTATATTAAGCTTTTAGAGTATTTGATTTCTATTCACACTCATGCCTGCACAGAACGACACTTTTATATAAAATACAACAATCAAAGGAGGTCATCGCGGAACTTCAGCTCGAGGCTAAACTGGTCGAAATTGAGTCTAAAGCGCTGAAACGTTTCGGCAACTCACCTCGACAATTTCTCTAAACTTCAACTAGTCGTCAAAGACGACCCAGTAGTGTGCGTGCCCTGTTCACTCGCGTTAATCCCGGCATCACTATTATTGTAATGGAGCAGTAGTGTGATCTAAATTACGGTAAAAATCTATGACAACTGATTCATTTTAGCATCTTAAAACATCAGAGACATCTTGTCTCTGTCGCCGACAGTAAAAGTATATAGTGTGGTCTATTCAAGATGGCCGCCGCGAAATATTCCAGTCTTCATTTTTTTCGCAGCATTTAGACAATAGTTGCTCGATCCAGTCTTCATTTAGAGATCAGTGATCGACTTTCATGATCCACGCTGTCTCCACTATAATTGGCCTTCAACGCGCTGGGAGGTAAATTTGCTCTACTGTTCGATACCACTGAACTTCTTCAGAACTTCTTCGATACCACTGAATTCTTCAGAGCAGCCTTTCGGCCAATTTCGGATTGTACTAATTTTTGATTGATCAAGTACAGCCCCTGTCAAGCGGCAGGGTTCACTATGCGCCAAAATGAATATGTTGGAGTCACGTTGTTTTCCTTTCCTGTGCTCTAGTTTATCCACTTACGCGTGCACTATTTGCCTCAAGAGCTCGCTGACACCGTATTGTCCTTGAAGCCAGTCTTGAAAGGTGTTGATATAAGGTCGGCTAATGCGTTTCAAGACCGCGCGCGTTCTTATTGCATTTTAGTAGAATCGATACTGAGGCTGTTTTGGAATGGCAACTTTAAAGTTGGCGAATGCACAGAAATCATCGTTCTAACCAACCTCTTCTATATAATGTCCAACGTAAGTGATTCTTCCGATTTCACGAACAATAGTTGCTCGATCCAGTCTTTATTTAGAGATCAGAGTGTTCTGTTTGCCGAAGTTACCTTTTTAACTCCTGTATATGCGATGCATAGGAACGAGTTATTTGAGTGGGCCGATTGTGTAGATGTAACTCACTCGCTCGGTGTGCTGTTAGCAATCGGAAACCACTTGGTACAGTATAGGATTCGTTCCACGCTGTAAATTCCCATTACCATTCCATCATTATGTGCTCAGTTAAGTCATGGTTAAATGTTTGAAGTCTATTGAAACAACCGACGTGAACAAAGTGAACAAAGCAGAATATTTCAGCAAAATGCATAAGCTCGACAACATCTTGGCTAGGGATGTAATAAGACATTTTTATATCAGTGTAAGTTTACGGCTGTTACGGTTGTTGATTCAAATGTCGAAAGGATAAAACGGGCATCAACTATAATGTATTGTTAATATTTCTTAAACAGTAGTCACGAAATATAGGAAAGCTTAGTTCATATCGCACAAAACCTTACACAAACGGACATAATTAGGGCATGGTTAATAGAAAGAAAGAATATATTCTAAAATAATTTTTTTTTTTAGATTTTCCGTCGACTAAGTAGTGTACGTTAATCGTGTCTATTAACTGTCATGTTAACCAGAGGATGATTCTACACTATAGAATAAAAACATTACACATTCTGAACAATTATTATAAGAAGTTGTCAAGAAAATATTTCGCACAATTAAATGGATACAATTCTCACATTTAGTTTTCCAAGTTAGCGCGGTAGCTCAACTGATAGAGCAACAGACAGGAATCCCGAAGGTACGTGTTCAAATTTCGCTCAAGTCAACAATTTTCCGTCGACTCTGTAGTGTAGGTTAACCATGTCGATAAATTTTAATGGAACTGGATTATTATTATTTTTACATTGTATTATGAGGATGTCGTATTACATTTGGAAACAGCATGTATATACGACACACTCCACTTTAAAATAGTTACAAAACATTTTAAAATAGTTTACATTGTTCAATTTAAATGAACTATAGGTCTGTTAATATGGTCATGGCTCGTTTGTGTCCGGGACTCAGAAACATTTTTCTGAAGATATGATCATATCACCTCTCCTCCGCAGAGGCTTTTATCACTATATTTTGTATATATCAATAATTTCGCATATATCAATATAAATATATCAATTGTGAATATTGCGCTGGATGAAAAGTAAGGAAATATGAAAATCCCCCCCTTTTTTCTTCGCCCGCGTTCTCAATTTCAGCGGATTTTCATATTTGATTACTTATCATCACAGATCTCAAAATTATTATAATTTTTTTTTTTTTTTAAAAAAACAACTTTAATGGCAAATATACACAGGTAAATTTGAAAAACTCAAGTTTACAGTAAATACATTTAAAAACTATGGGGACGAATCCCATGTCCTTATTGAATAGGGAATAAAACTATTTTGATATCGCTTAGTGCGACACTTAACCAGAGCAAAAGTACGAGGATGTCTTAATGAATACTTTTTCACAGTAGAATTAGGTAACAAATCATGGATGTTACTATTGTGGTTCAAAATTGACTTAAAAACTTTCTACTGATAGTCTCCCTTCGTTCCAAATGCAGATCAATTTTAAGTTCCAAAAGGCCATCTGCATAAGAAAAAGAAGGCAAAATTATCCTAACAGCTCTTCGTTGCACTTGTTCAAGTTGGTCGCGCAATTTCAATGAATGAGATGAATGCCAAACTACACAGGCGTATTCGAGAATTGGACGAATGAAGGAGCAATATACCAAACGAAGATCCTTAGAAGGAACACCACAACGCCACAGGGTTCCTAGAGCGTGCAAACGTTTACTCGCCTTAGAACATATATGGTCGATATGTACTGACCAGTTTAGATCAGATGTAAGATAAACACCAAGCAGCTTAATAACAGGTTCGACATCTAAAGGGTGATCGTTTAATACAAGAGGCTGTAAGGGAAAATGACTCCTTTTGAAAGTTACATGAAATTATTTAGTCTTTTGAACATTGAGACGCATGTTATTAGTAATGGTCCATTGTTGAATACGGTCAACTTCCGCTTGGAGAGTCGTAGTCGTGCTGGGTGAAACAACCTCAAAAAGGGTACAATCATCAATGTATTTATACATAGGTACTGTAGTGGAAAGATCGTTGATCATAACCAAGAAGAGAAGTGGACCTAATTTGGTCCTCTGGGGTACCCCAGCATGGATAGGTATCCAACTCGATCTTAGATTACCCAGTTTAACTCGTTGCTGACGATGTTTCAAAAAAGCAGCACACCAATTCAACAGGATTAGGGGAACATTAAGCAAACGAAGCTTCTCCATTAGAATGTTATGATCAATCCTGTCAAAAGCCTTGGAAAAGTCAATTAGGCATGAACGAATGATGGTTTTATGTACTTCAGTCTCCATAAGCCACTGATGGACAAGATGAACCAAGGCATGAGACGTGGAAGAGTACTTAATTCCCCCAAACTGTCGAGGATCAATATGCGGCATAACAATAGAAGACAGCCAATTGAAAACAAAACCCTCGAGCACCTTACTCAAGACTGGAGTAAGAGAAATCGGCCTAAGATCATTATCAACCGATTTGGGGATGGCAATCTTCGACAGCGGTAGAACATCAGCACACTTCCAAAGAGCTGGAATAAAACCCTGACCAATGGACGCATTGAAGATGGAACAAATTGGGTCACAAATAATTGATGCAAAATTACATAATAGCCAGTTAGGGATGTCATCGGGGCCACTTGATTTACCAACTTTAACTGCCATAAGAGAACGTTCAACGGCGTCCGGTGTAATTATGTATTCTTCAGGGGTGTAGGTGATAGGAGAGGGAGTATCATTTAAGGGTTGAAAATCTTCAGTCACTTTGCTGAAAGCGGAGTTGATGGTCTCAGCAAATCCATGCCTCTTAAAACAGATCCTTCGACTAACATTTCCGAAAAGGAAGCAGATTTAGATTGACCAGATAACAGCTTGACGTTTTGCCACCAGTTCCTGGGGTTGTGATCAAGGATATTATCGACGGTAGAATGGTAGAACAAACGACTGGCGAATTTACAGAGTTTAATAACCTTGTTCCTATAAAATTTATACAGGTATTTATTACCGTTAAGCCAGAAACGTTGCCGATTAACAATTGCTTCTTTAATATCCGAAGTGAACCAGGGTTTGTCTTTTAGGTAAAGTTTGACTTGACACTTGGGAAGATGAGTATCCATGAGACAAGTCAAAGTATCATAGAAATTCGTAAATTGGTGATCACAGGTAGGTAGTCGGTATAAAGTGGTCCAGTTGACAGTTTTCAAGGACGAAAACAAAGAACGTTTGTTGCGTTCTTTGCACATTCACTTAACGCGTGTAGAAGGTACATGAGTAGACGAATAACCATTGGGTGTAAGAATAATACTGGAGTGATCTGACATTCCCAAGGGTGGAAGAATCAAAGCTTCATCATAATAGGTCGACAACGTAGAATACGCTTGATCCAAAATATTATTGCCTCTTGTTGGCTTGGTAACTAATTTCTTTAATTTGAAAGAAGAGCAAAAATTGCCAGGTTTAAAATGATTAAAGTCCCCAAGAATAATAACAGCAGAATTTGGATAAAATAAGTGAGCACGAAGATTGTTATTGTCATTTTGAGGAGGATGGTACACTGTACCCAATATAAGGGAATTATTCCCACGAGGCAAACGGTTTGGCTTGATCAAAAACCATTGAGATTCAATTTCAGGGTCATTTAAATCAAGAAGTTCCAAAAAATTTATCTGAGAGTTAATGAAAGTACACAAACCACCACCGCGTTGATTATTTGGTCTGTCTCTGCGACATGTTAGGAAGCCCGGTATGTTAATTAAGTCATCACCCACGCATGACGAAAGCCATGACTCAGTGATGACAGCAATGTCACATGAATTTGATGTAATGCAGCCATTAAATTCGTCCAATTTATTAACCATAGAACGAGTGTTGCTAAAAAATATCTTGGGAAAGGAGAAACCCTTAATTTGTCGTTTAAGAGGAACTAGAAAATTGCGATTAGAACACCTTGATGCACCCCAAAGATTAGGGAGCCTTGGTCGACAAATTGTTGGGATATGATGACTCGTTAATAATTGTCTTGCCTTGGATTTAAGGCCAGCCCTACAGCCACGTCTGGTGTTCGAATGCATACAGAGGTTCGGTGCGTTGTATTTCATTATATCGTAGACTTTCAGATTAAGTAGAGTCAAAGAGTGCAGTTGATACCGATTTCCAAGAGAACGCAAAGCGAACAAGTCAATCGCTGAATATTTTGAATTTATAAATTTGTTATTGAACAAATTAAGGTTAATAAAAGGGAGTGAGAGATAATAAAATCTCTTAGCCTGGAGCTGCCGCTGTTTCCCACATGGCAAACATAAAATTACTCTCAGGTGCAAAAGCAAGATAAGCAATGAAAACCACTTTAGTACTCAGATTAAGAAATAGATTAAACCAAACCTAAACTCTTATCAAAATATAATACCTACCAAAACATTCCGCCTTGAGGCAACGGTATAAGTGAATTCGGCAAAAGAGGCGGTGATCATTCTGTCACAACCAGAGTAAGAGTTCACAAGAAAAGCGTTCTCTAAGCTGGAATTTTTCCAAAACCATGCCTGCACAGAAAAGAGGTCGTTCGGTTACTCCTAACCGACGTGCTCGCCCAACACGACGAGCAGCCAGTTCTTCAGCAACGCCGGTTTCAAGCTCCACTCCAACTCCTGCTAGACCAATTGTTCCACCAAACCAGAACGCAGAAACTTCACTAGAAGATATGTCTAGTGAAGTGTTACAACTCCTGTTGGCTCAACATCACCTGCCTCTGACTGGTTCACGTCGTGAGATGTTGAACCGACTCCAAATGCACAATGCTACACGCCCAGTGCCAACAGCAACGCCACCACCAGACCAGAACACCATTTTGACTCCAACGACGCAGTCTTCTCCACCGTCATCCCTCGATCTTGGCGATTTGGTGGATAAGTTAGTACCACTATTAACTCAACGCCTTGCACAAGCACAGCCACAAACTCCGTGCAGCCAACTGAGCCAAGCCGACGTGCCATTTCCCCACCAGTCCTCCAACGTTTTGGGTAATCCGTCTCACGTTTCCCAGCTCTTGGAATCGCTTTCCACCGTTCCCGCCATTGCCGCCCTTCACAGTCAACAGTCCTGCTGATCTGCCTACCAGTAGTTCCCAACAACCGCTTGCTAACCACTTGCCAAAGAAGCTGACACAGTCAATCCTGAATGGTGAGTACGTCGATTTTGCGTCACTTTTAACCCGAGAAACGTTGACCTGCACCCCCATTCTGCCTTTTCGATTTCATTTGACGGTTCGAGTGTTACAATTCCTCTTCCCACCCAATCCCGGGGTCCTTCTAAAAGACTAAAAATTGATTCCTTGGACAAATGGCTCACTGCTTTTTCAATTTACTCGTCGGTAGTTGTTTCTCGTTTTCCCCTTAAGGCATCACATTTATTGTCTTATCAGCAGATTTATCCGTTCTACCGCCCGAGGAGCGGGACCTTCAACTCTATCTCGATAAATTTACTGGGCTAGCCCGCACTGTTTGTTTCTCTTGTGGTAGTGCTGATCACCTAGCTGAATCATGCCAATGTCTCTCTCTAAGTCGCCCAGTAATCCCACCCATGCACGATCAGAACAACTCTGTGCCAATTTCAACAGGGGAAAACAAAGCGCCACACAGCCATGCCCTTTCCAACACCGCTGCACCAACTGCGGCGAATTCCACAGCGAATACGACACCCACTGCCGACGTTCAACTGAAGAACAGAGCCATAAGCGCAAAAGAAAGTAAACCATATATTCAGTCTCTCAAACCATCCACTCCCATTAACGTTGATCATTTGGAATCCCTACTAACTAATCACCCTGATCCTTCATTTGTGTCTTTTGTGTGCACTGGTTTGCGTAATGGCTTTCAAATTGGTTACGAAGGAGCACGGCAGTCATAATAAAATCTGCTTATATTCAAAAATCTAAAATCTGCTTATAGCACACTTCCAAAGAGCTGGAATAAAACCCTGACCAATGGACGCATTGAAGATGGAACAAATTGGGTCACAAATAATTGATGCAAAATTACATAATAGCCAGTTAGGGATGTCATCGGGGGCCACTTGATTTTACCAACTTTAACTGCCATAAGAGAACGGTTCAACGGCGTCCGGTGTAATTATGTATTCTTCAGGGGTGTAGGTGATAGGAGAGGGAGTATCATTTAAGGGTTGAAAATCTTCAGTCACTTTGCTGAAAGCGGAGTTGATGGTCTCAGCAAATCCATGCCTCTTAAAACAGATCCTTCGACTAAACATTTCCGAAAAGGAAGCAGATTTAGATTTGACCAGATAAACAGCTTGACCGTTTTTTGCCACCAGTTTCCTGGGGTTGTGATCAAGGATATTATCGACGGTAGAATGGTAGAACAAACGACTGGCGAATTTACAGAGTTTAATAACCTTGTTCCTATAAAATTTATACAGGTATTTATTACCGTTAAGCCAGAAACGTTGCCGATTAACAATTGCTTCTTTAATATCCGAAGTTGAACCCAGGGTTTGTCTTTTAGGTAAAGTTTGACTTGACACTTGGGAAGATGAGTATCCATGAGACAAGTCAAAGTATCATAGAAATTCGTAAATTGGTGATCACAGGTAGGTAGTCGGTATAAAGTGGTCCAGTTGACAGGTTTTCAAGGACGAAAACAAAGAACGTTTGTTGCGTTCTTTGCACATTCACTTAACGCGTGTAGAAGGTACATGAGTAGACGAATAACCATTGGGTGTAAGAATAATACTGGGAGTGATCTGACATTCCCAAGGGTGGAAGAATCAAAGCTTCATCATAATAGGTCGACAACGTAGAATTAACGCTTGATCCAAAATATTAATTGCACTCTTGTTGGCTTGGTAAACTAATTTCTTTAATTTGAAAGAAGAGCAAAAATTGCCAGGTTTAAAATGATTAAAGTCCCCAAGAATAATAACAGCAGAATTTGGATAAAATAAGTGAGCACGAAGATTGTTATTGTCATTTTGAGGAGGATGGTACACTGTACCCAATATAAGGGAATTATTCCCACGAGGCAAACGGTTTGGCTTGATCAAAAACCATTGAGATTCAATTTCAGGGTCATTTAAATCAAGAAGTTCCAAAAAATTTATCTGAGAGTTAATGAAAGTACACAAACCACCACCGCGTTGATTATTTGGTCTGTCTCTGCGACATGTTAGGAAGCCCGGTATGTTAATTAAGTCATCACCCACGCATGACGAAAAGCCATGACTCAGTGATGACAGCAATGTCACATGAATTTGATGTAATGCAGCCATTAAATTCGTCCAATTTATTAACCATAGAAACGAGTGTTGCTAAAAAATATCTTGGGAAAGGAGAAAACCCTTAATTTGTCGTTTAAGAGGAACTAGAAAATTGCGATTAGAACACCTTGATGCACCCCAAAGATTAGGGAGCCTTGGTCGACAAATTGTTGGGATATGATGACTCGTTAATATATTGTCTTGCCTTGGATTTAAGGCCAGCCCTACAGCCACGTCTGGTGTTCGAATGCATACAGAGGTTCGGTGCGTTGTATTTCATTATATCGTAGACTTTCAGATTAAGTAGAGTCAAAGAGTGCAGTTGATACCGATTTCCAAGAGAACGCAAAGCGAACAAGTCAATCGCTGAATATTTTGAATTTATAAATTTGTTATTGAACAAATTAAGGTTAATAAAAGGGAGTGAGAGATAATACAATCTCTTAGCCTGGAGCTGCCGCTGTTTCCCACATGGCAAACATAAAATTACTCTCAGGTGCAAAAGCAAGATAAGCAATGAAAACCACTTTAGTACTCAGATTAAGAAATAGATTAAACCAAACCTAAACTCTTATCAAAATATAATACCTACCAAAACATTCCGCCTTGAGGCAACGGTATAAGTGAATTCGGCAAAAGAGGCTGGTGAATCATTCTGTCACAACCAGAGTAAGAGTTCACAAGAAAATGCGTTTCTCCTAAGCTGGAATTTTTCCAAAACCATGCCTGCACAGAAAAGAGGTCGTTCGGTTACTCCTAACCGACGTGCTCGCCCAACACGACGAGCAGCCAGTTCTTCAGCAACGCCGGTTTCAAGCTCCACTCCAACTCCTGCTAGACCAATTGTTCCACCAAACCAGAACTTAGAAACTTCACTAGAAGATATGTCTAGTGAAGTGTTACAACTCCTGTTGGATCAACATCACCTGCCTCTGACTGGTTCACGTCGTGAGATGTTGAACCGACTCCAAATGCACAATGCTACACGCCCAGTGCCAACAGCAAACGCCACCACCAGACCAGAACACCATTTTGACTCAACGACGCAGTCTTCTCCACCGTCATCCCTCGATCTTGGCGATTTGGTGGATAAGTTTAGTACCACTATTAACTCAACGCCTTGCACAAGCACAGCCACAAACTCCGTGCAGCCAACTGAGCCAAGCCGACGTGCCATTTCCCCACCAGTCCTCCAACGTTTTGGGTAATCCGTCTCACGTTTCCCAGCTCTTGGAATCGCTTTCCACCGTTCCCGCCATTGCCGCCCTTCACAGTCACAGTCCTGCTGATCTGCCTACCAGTAGTTCCCAACAACCGCTTGCTAACCACTTGCCAAAGAAGCTGACACAGTCAATCCTGAATGGTGAGTACGTCGATTTTGCGTCACTTTTACCCGAGAACGTTGACCTGCACCCCCATTCTGCCTTTTCGATTTCATTTGACGGTTCGAGTGTTACAATTCCTCTTCCCACCCAATCCCGGGGTCCTTCTAAAAGACTAAAAATTGATTCCTTGGACAAATGGCTCACTGCTTTTTCAATTTACTCGTCGGTAGTTGTTTCTCGTTTTCCCCTTAAGGCATCACATTTATTGTCTTATCAGTAGATTATCCGTTCTACCGCCCGAGGAGCGGGACCTTCAACTCTATCTCGATAAATTTACTGGGCTAGCCCGCACTGTTTGTTTCTCTTGTGGTAGTGCTGATCACCTAGCTGAATCATGCCAATGTCTCTCTCTAAGTCGCCCAGTAATCCCACCCATGCACGATCAGAACAACTCTGTGCCAATTTCAACAGGGGAAAACCAAGCGCCACACAGCCATGCCCTTTCCAACACCGCTGCACCAACTGCGGCGAATTCCACAGCGAATACGACACCCACTGCCGACGTTCAACTGAAGAACAGAGCCATAAGCGCAAAAGAAAGTAAACCATATATTCAGTCTCTCAAACCATCCACTCCCATTAACGTTGATCATTTGGAATCCTTACTAACTAATCACCCTGATCCTTCATTTGTGTCTTTTGTGTGCACTGGTTTGCGTAATGGCTTTCAAATTGGTTACGAAGGAGCACGGCAGTCATAATAAAATCTGCTTATATTCAAAAATCTAAAATCTGCTTATATTCACCCGGAAATTGTCGAAGACAACCTACTTAACGAGGTCAAATTGGGTCGCACAGCTGGACCTTTCAAAGAGATTCCGTTTCCTTGTTTTCAAGTTTATCCGATTGGCTTGGTTCCTAAGAAACATACAAATAAGTGGCGCACGATATTCCATCTTTCCCACCCAAAAGGTGCCGGAACAAGTGTTAACGATCATATTTCACCGGAAGATTACTCGCTACAATATGTCAAACTAGACGACGCCATCTCCCTCGTAATCAAGTCAGGACAAAACTGTCTCATGGCTAAAACCGATATACAGTCGGCCTGTCGGCTTTTCGTAATATCCCAGTGCACCCAGATGACTGGGAACTTCTTGGGATGTGTTGGAAGAATATTTACTATTTCGACAAAGTTCTCCCTTTTGGCCTTCGTAGCGCACGTTTTCTTTTTAACCTTATCTCAGACGCAGTCGAATGGCTACTTAACAACACCCTTCAAGTTCAAAACGTACTACACATGTTGGATGATTTCTTTCTCGTGGAACCTGCGCCTAGGTCACACTGTCTCACCACTTTGTGTAAATTACTTACTCTCTTTACTGAGCTAAACATCCCTATTGCCCCCATCTCCGGTACTCGAATTATTAGGAATAACCCTAGATTCAACCAAAATGGAAGCTCGTCTTCCTGAAGATAAGCTTGCGCGCCTCAAAACAGCCGTATGCTCCTGGGAGGCTAAAACATCATGCACGTTGCGCGAACTGCAGTCCTTAATCGGCCATCTTCAGTTCGCGTGTCGGGTCGTTGCTCCCGGCCGGGTCTTTCTCCAACGGATGATCAACCTCACGCGGAGGTGTCACCCAACCTGGCCATCGCATTAGGTTACCGGGCTCTGGTGGTTTCCAGAAAGATTTGTTAGTGTGGAAGCTTTTCTTGAAATTTTGGAATGGGGTCTCCCTTTTTCTCGAGCAATCCAAAACCCAGTCCCCCGATCTTGAGCTTTTCACAGACGAATATGGTTCGATAGGCTACGGGGGGTTCCTAGCTAACGAATGGTTCCAAGGAAAGTGGCTCCCCCACCAAACAACTTCAAAGGAGCTAGAAATATCTATAGAATGGCAAGAGCTTTTCCCGATTTACGTAGCTTGCAAACTATGGGGTCACAAGTGGGCTAACAAACGGATAGTTTTCTGGTACGAAAATCAATCTGTTGTCGAAATCTTAAATTCGAAGAGATCAAAATCAGATAAGATCATGACCTTGGTCAGGGCCATTACATTACACACCCTTAATTACAACTTTTCTTTCCAAGCCCGACATGTTCCCGGTGTAAACAATGGTATAGCCGATGCTTTGTCTCGATTTCAGATGGATCGATTCAGAACACTGGCTCCGAACGCCTACACTATGCCTTGTATCATCCCGGAATTCACGACCCCGTTTTAACATTTCGTGTTCAAACGCTCTTTAAAAATTCCTGGTCGGCCGCGACCCACCGCACGTATGCTTACAGGGATTAAACAATTTATTAAGTTCTGTCTATCTCAAGGAATTGTAACACCTCGTACACCACTAGTACCAGCTTTAGAAAATACACTTGTGTATTTTGTTGCTCAAATGTCCACTACATTGTCTTACGCGACAATCAAAAATTATCTCGCAGGTGTAGCGCACCTTCATATCCTCTTCCAATCCCCAGTTAAAATGCACAAAATGCCATATCTCACTCAAATTTTAAAAGCGGTCAAACGTTCTCGAGGCCAAACGACGCGAATTCGCCGTCTTATCACTATTGAAATACTGTACTGTCTCTATAATGTACTTCAACCTCAGCTAACTTTTGACACTGACTACGTCATGCTCTGGGCAGCATTCACCTTGGCATTCTTCGCCTTTCTTCGCTGTAGCGAGTTTACCACCAATGGTCCTTTCGACGCATCCGTTCACCTTACAGCTAACGACATAACCTTCTACCCAATCATCACCTCACCAACCTACTACGAAGTCCTCATTAAACAGTCAAAGACCGATCCTTTTCGCGTGGGATGTCGTTTGTTAATTGCAACAACTAAGAACTGTCAATCTCTGCCCAGTCCGGGCAATGCGCAACTATCTTTTGCAACATCCGCATCACAACAACCAGGAATCGCTCTTCCGTTTCAAGAACAACCTGCCTCTGACTCGTACATCCCTGACCACGCACCTTCGGCGTCTTCTATCAATCTGTGGCCGCAATTCAACCGCATACGCAAGTCACAGCTTCAGAATTGAGCTGCTACTACCGCTGGTGCCGTTGGTGTCCCAACATGGCTGATAAAAACCTTTGGACGTTGGTCTTCTGGTCCTCTTTATAGTAAAATTATTTTATTTTGTCGATGGTAAGAGCACATAATCCAACAAAAAACTCAGGATCCTTAGTTGGTCCCTTAGTAATGGCGCATTTCCGGCTTCATTTTCTGAACAATAGTTGCTCGATCCAGTCTTCTTTCGAGATCAGTGCAATATTCACAATTATTAGCGCAATATTCACAATTATTGATATATACAAAATATAGTGATAAAAGCTTCTGCGGAGGAGAAAGCCATATCACGGCATTATAAATCTGTATTTTTTTAGTACTTGGAGTTTTAGCCGCGCTTTGTCCCAGGCCCCTTTCGAACACGTTGCGCGAGCTTGATAACTTGCCGAATAATGATATCCGAGATGCCTTATTTAGAAGTCGACTAGACCTACAGGAAAATGTTTATGGACAAACTGACAGTCGTAGGCAAGTTCAGTTTATTTGCACAGTCGTTAATAATTATTAGTATGGTGAATTATCTTGCAAAATTGTGCCGTCAAGTAATTGTTCATAGTGAATCTTGTCTAAACTACTGTAGTTGTTTGCACAAATAAGCTGCCGAACTGTCGAAAATCGGCTGCTAGCTAGTGAAATAGCTAGTTGCTTTCTATAGCAAAATGGATACTAAAAAAATATTTGTTGCTTTGCTTTGTTGCACTGAAGACAAAAACAAAACAGTATGTATTTATGTATACGTGCATGCCACTTGTCTTGGAATATTGTACTTGTTATTCTATACATAAATCTTTCCTTGACAAAGTTGCTACAGGCTTCATAGTTTAAATTTTAATATATGTATCTCCAGACCTATCCGCACTAACCAGTAATGTAATTTTGTTGAAATTTAGGTCAATCGAAGAATTTTATTAAATATAACACAATTTCAGGGACCAACTGATCCTACAGCCATGCATAAATAATTGCCCATGGTTACATGGTTAGAAATCTCTCAGCTTTGTAGCAGTACTAATTTATTTGCAGCAAGCTTGCAGCAAATTTGCATAAAAACCTATTATTTCATCAGGATTGTGGCCAACAAATTTATTGCAATTCGATGTATGTGGAGGACCATCGTAGTGACAGTATATATACCTAATTAAAACAATCCACAACATACTTGATGTCACAACATTCAACAACAATTTGTATGCAATTGTCTTTATATTACTCTCATTGTTGGTAGCCCAAAGAGCAAACATGTAATTCTGGAAGAGATGGTGAGGGAAGTACTGTAGTGTCATTGGGATCAAATGTCATCTTGGGATGGGCAATCTGACGGTTGCAAATCACTTTTGGAGACATTTTAAATTTCTGGGAACTCTGAAATGGCATTATTCTACCAAAATTTGAAAGTCTAAAATAAAATAGACAGTATTTAATGAAAATATATTTTCTCAACCTTGTTGTTGAAGTTTTTTCTCCACCTTGTTACTTCCCTCACCATCTCTTCCAGAATTACGTGTTTGCTCTTTGGGCTAACAATATAGGGAGTAATATAAATACAATTGAGGACAAATTTAATATACATATCTCAAAATATTTGTCATCACATTTGTTGTCACTGGCACTTCAGATGATTTAATGATGATTATAAATATCAATACAGCATAGGCATAGCAAGTTTTTATATCTATTAAAATTGTTAGTATTAACAACAATATTTTCACTACACATAATGTTCAGCCCTTGGTAAGATTGGACAAACATTAAGATACAGGTTCCGCCATAATTTGCATGTGTTGATTTTTCATGCCAAGGTATTATCTAATTGTCAATATGGGATGTACAATACCATATCATGTAGAGGAATTATATGAGCACAAAATAGGATATGGTTAAATAAGTTACCAATCAAGAGTTTTGATATATTGTCTAACACATTATTTGGTGTAAAATAGCGCAATTTGGGCAATATCTTGAGGCCCCCTACCCAATTACCAAAATTAGTTAAAATTGCTAGATTTGAGGCTGTTTTGCATTTATCCCAACAAATATATTTGACTTTCTGAGCCCCCCCCCCCCCCCCCCCCCCCCCCCCCCCCCCCCCCCCCCCTGCCTCCCTGACTCCAGCAACAATAAGACAAATTGAGAACACATGTTAATAATTTGCGATCCAGGATCGTCCTATTTTGACCATATTTTCCTATCTATTTTCCCATCCGCCATTCCTTCCACCATCTCGATGGCCAAACAATTGGTCCTCGTGACTTTTCAGGAAAAATTGGAAAAGCTCTGACGACCTGTGAAAAACTGCTGGCCTGTGCAGCTACCATTGCTCTATTCAAAAGACTTAAGTACGGACAAGAGATATCTATATGATATATGTAATGACGGTCAAACATTTACCAATAGATCTGTCGCTACGTATACAGCAGGACTTATTAATCACTCGAGATGACTAAAAACAGGAAACAGTATAATGCGTTTATACGTTTGCGAGTGAATGTCCGTCATATGAACTGGTAACACTTCATCAAAAAATCATTCAAATTAGTCTACCTGCATCGAGCCATTATGTTAGGACGGAGCAACACACTTGTAGCTTTCAATCGTCAAGTCACGTTACGTGCCTGGGGCTGAAAACCTGCTCAAAGTTGGTTAACCCGTCATACAGAGTAATGGGTATTTCAGTCATTCTGAAAGCTTGCCGATATGATCACAGATGAGAGACCATCTATCTGTGAACTAAGATTTAAGGTTAAATATATCAAAAGGAACTTGGATTCAAGGTTGGAGCGCAGAAAAAGGAGCGCAGATTCAAGGTTGACTTGATGGATTGGCTGAAACACCAGGATCGATAACCGAGCCCTTTTGACATTGGAAATATCTGTTGATGGGATGTTTAGTTTGATTCATGATGGGTAAACATCACATGTTACATTTCCTCGCTTTTCCTACCAAACACAGGATGTTGAGAGGTGTATGTATGTTTAAAGATGGTTACAGGATTTGTTAAGGATTTTATTATTTCAGAGAGTCGCGACGAATTTATACACGCTCGCTCCAAGTCGCGTGGCGTAATCCCATATTTAAAACCAACAAGATTATAAATTTTGAATCTGTTTATTGTCCATAGGGCACAGCAATTCGAGTTATAGCTGTTAGTTAAATGTTCTTATTATAGTTCTGTGTTGTTATTATAATTGTACATGCATATTTTGAAATTAATAATAACAAGACGCCCGCTAGGCGTTAACTAGGGCTACTTGGGCTAGTGGCTTGTTGATAGACTGATTGTAAGCAAATGCAATATACACAAATCTATAGTTCTAGGTAATGATACTGCTCTGTCAGTGCAGGCAGCGGTTTTTCCACTGAAATTTTCAACATCTCCAAACAGTCTGCACACCTGTAACAAAGCCATCACAGAGTGTTTGCCAATGGGTTTGATTACATGTAGCTAAGTTGGCTGAGTAACAGAGCTGGCTTTACTGAGAAGTCTGGCTCGCCAAACGAGCCATATCCTTTTTGCAAACCCAATTCAGTTCTAGCCAACCGGATCAGGCTGGCAAGTAAGCCGGCCTGTGCTCATGTAACAACAATTCATCTGGCCAGTCCGGCAAACATCTTTTTATCAGTGTATCATAGCAGTAATACACTTTTTGTCACTCATGGAAACCCCCACGCCAGGGAAGTATGGGGCATAGGTTGGGAATGAGTGGGGTTTAGATTATTGTATGTGCCTCAATGGGATGCGGGCTTAGGCGAGAGAGACTGGGACGACTTAAAATGGCAGATGTCCACTCAGATGGGGTCGAAAGTGAGTCTTTAAATCTATATAATACTGTATACATGCCTTGTAGGTGGGGTTTAGGATGTTTAGCCAGTGTCAGTTGTTTTCCCCTATAGGTGGGGCATTTTCCTAGATTTGTTTCTTGAGAAGTCTAATCTCCCATACTTCCCTGGAGTGGGTTTCCAGTGACAAGTGCATAAATCAAACCATTTAGCTGGCAGTAGCAAGGTATAATAAGCTAAACAGCTTAAAGAAATATAATTCAAAATCTTTATTTCTTTGTGAAGACAATATTTTGAGCCAGTAAACATATTCATTAATTTAACACATTCATTATTTGATTTATTAGTGGGCCAGCTCGCTTCATGTAATATCAAAAATGTATCTGGCTATACAGACCAAATAACAGTTGGCAAATGGTGTGCTTGTGAGTCAGCCTGGCATGTGGGATAGCCTGCCTCATGTACTGTAATATCAGGACTAATTACTATCTCGATTAGCGCGCCAGCTAGCTTGCCTCCATGTACAGCATGAAACTAACCAAAAATCAGTTTGAAAGATGTGTATCTGTCTGTGCAGACCAAGTAACTGTAGTAACAATGGAAAGTACATGGCAACAGGCTGTCATTAGTAAACCAGCAAACAATAACAATTATTAACAAACTCTTTACTCTTTGATCTTGATAATTGGTATGGGTGTCAGAGATTTATATACTGTGTTCATTTGTAAGCATTCGCATATAATAATATGAACAATCGATACAGACTTACTGATAACCCAGAACATTTTGGAGCTCCATTTAAGCTTACACATATCAAGTGAAACAGGTTTATTTGAGGAGCAATTATATAATTCAAAAGTGACAATTTGAAACAGCATTTAAAGGCAGAAATAGAAACGAGATTGCTCTAAAATATATTTAAATATAATGTCGAAGGTTTATATTGTGTATGAAACATTGAACTGTTGATTAGCAACTACTTTATTTTGTATATAGACATATTACAATAAACAATGCAGGCAACAAAGCTTATAAAAAATATTACAGTTACCTCAGAACAGTTAACATATTTGATTTCCATACAACATTCATATGTTGAGTCTCATATTATATTGTTCACATAGGTTTAATCGAGTACACATCATCGTACAGGTACGGCATTTTCAGCGTACGGTTATCGAGATCTCAGATCGCAGACACAAAGGGCACCAACCGTGTCGAAATCGCTCGTGATCTTTTAGTGTAGGTCTTCGGCGATCGGCGTGTGCGATTGTAAGCATCGAGAGCGTATATAAGATCAAGATACTTGCCAGCCACATCAAATATTTTTAGCGAAGAACACTACAGGAAAGGTAACCAGATGAGTATTAAAATGCAAATTATGGCGCATGAATGATAAATATATGCAGTGGTTCAGTTTCGCAAAGCCTGACGGGATCATGCCAATCTCGTACCCAGACCCAAGTGGGATGATGCAATAATTGCCATTTCGCGACCTTAACAAAAAAATAAAATAAACAGAGGCAAAATAATTTTTCACTAAATTATTTGTTATACCTCATAGCAAGTTTTAAAAATTATTATAAGTTGAAACGAATAATATTTTTTTCCAATTTCACTGCACCCTAGTAAACATACGATCATTTGAGGAGTGTGGCCATTTTCAAGTGAAGCCATTTTGGCGTTTTATTGTACTGGGTTAATTGCATTCAGAATTAATGCTCTCCGAAATTTAGAAATGATTGCCAATCCTAACCCAGAAACTGCACTCACAGGTCCTAAATATCTTGATCAGCATGACATTTGGCCCGAAGATGAGCCCCCAAATCTAAATCTAAACATACATGTATTATGATGTATAAATGTATAAAGCCATTTTGAAGATGGCGGATATCATGATGGACAACAAAAATACGTATTTAAGAGCGAATCGCCAAAGTTTCATCCGACATAGTTTTAAGCTTAACGGTCATTTTCGCTTGAGTAGAATTTATGCATGTTTGCCCTCAATCGTTCACTCTATGTTCGTTAATTGGTCAAAAATCCACAATAAAAAAAAACATTTCCTTTGATTAAAATTCGATAAAAGGCATATGAATGCTACGATATTTCGCTAAAAGTTCGATATGTATTGTCGTGCGCCTTTTAATTCGACAAAAAATCGATCTATACGACTGAATACTCGCATCAGAAAATGGCCAATACCAAACACAAATACGGTGAAGTGACTCAATTGTACATAAAACAGGAACATCTTTACTATATTCCCAATACAGTATATTGCCTTTTTTACGTACAAATGTTTCATAAACACTTAAAATATAGCATTATATAATCGAACGCGTTGCCGACAGTTTCTGCGATAAGCGGCTGACACAAAGAACGCTGAAACACGTCGCACATTCAAAGTCGATAGGAGGAATTTGACCGATTTATGACGCCGTATATCGTCTGTCAACTCCAAGCTCTCCCACATTCACTCCAGCAGTATATTAACGCATCAAAGTTTAACAGCTTTATTAGACACGTCTATGTGACATACTAATAAAAATACATAGACACAAGAAAAAATAAAAGACACGACTTTGCGCGAACGGGACACGGTCCCTGCATGCGAGGCGCAGCCCTACGGTAGGAAAACATACATCTTAGAACTACATGAAAGGGGCAATAATACATATATACATAAAAGTTGAAGCCCGATAACAAGGGCAGTCGCGCACAAGCGACCATGTGCAGGACATTTCTATATCAAAAGTATTATTGAGTAAAGAAAAATATAAGTTACAAAGAAAACTCTTAACAGAAGCAGCACTATGGAAAGTATGTAATGGGGCTAACTTGCAAATAAAGTTCCAGGGTTTAACAATTCTGTTAAAATACGAAGCTTGGAAAGTACTGGTTTTACCAATGGTGGGTTTTAAAGTTAAAGTTGGGTTAAGATTACGTGTGCGCCCATGCTGCACAAACGAAACAAAACATTCAATATTAAAATTAGTAGGGCCAAAGATTGCTTTGAAAAAGAAAGTCAGGTCTTTTGTTTCTCTATCATACACCAAAGGCAGCAGGTTAAGGGCCAGCAGCCTATCCTTGTACGACGTCTCGCCTGGTTTCGACCTTAGGATCCACCGCGTAGCGCGCCGTTGGACTCTCTACCATGGATTTTAGCTTAACTATTCCTGGCGACCACACCTCGGTAACATAGCACATCTGACCTGTAACGAGTGCTAGGTATAATGTCCGTCGAACTGTGCTATCTGTAATCAGGGCACATGTTCTTTTCAATAAACCGAGGAGCTTAGTTGCTTTTGCTACGACAGACGTAACATGGGAATCCCAGGAGAGTTTATCAGATATGAGAACACCAAGGTCCCTTTCTTCCAGCACGCGTAGTAACTCCACGTCCCCAAGGTGATAGTCAAAGCTATATATAGTGACTAATATATAGTGACTGCCACATATGCAGTGTATATACACTGATATTTTCAAGGAGTTAAAATAACTCCCCTGTTACCCCATTTAGGTGGAGTTAAAAAATAACTCCACTATTGGGAGTTAAAATAACTCCCAATAGTGGAGCTATTTGTTAATTTTAACTCCTTGAAAATAACAGTTAAAAATATACTCCTTTTTGGGATATCATTGTCTGAGAAGATTTGTTAAAAATAGTCCCAGACGAGTCAAAATGCTATAGTTTCTTACTTTATATCAACACGGACATACGATGCAGCGACAGGGAAAAGCCAGTACTAAACACGGAAAGATATTCAGGTTATCTGTAGACTACTGTAACTGCAGTTGGATTTGAAGTGTCCTTCGGTTCGAAGACGGCTTTGTCGGCGATCAGGGACAATGACTATGCTTCAAAAACCCAATTGTTTTTGAAGAAAACTGTCTTCCTGTCAACAAGAATGTTTGGCCTAAGGTTTACGTTCATGCTGCTGTCGACTACAGCCGCCGCTTTTAAGTCTGAATGCCGTACTTATTGGCTTTTTTAACCTTCTTTGTGAATCGTATATTATTGCCTTTTTTACTTTCTTTGTGGGCTTTGTGAATCGTCGAGTACTGTCCAATTTATTAAACATATATGTTATGTCTAGTTGAGAAAAGTTTTGTTCTGTTCTTAACTTGTAATACTGCAGTCTGCATGCTCAACAAAATCTTCGAAATTTAATAGATTGTTTAAAATTTATACAAGTTATTAAAGTAGGTCAAAAATTTGAAACGAAAATAAGATTCGTAAGTGCTTTTAATAATTCATTATATAATTCATTTTAATAATTCATTATATAAAGGGCGAAGGCATGAGGGCGAGGGTGCTAATATCGACCGGCGTTTAGTCCCTTATCACGCGAGATGCAAGCTAATCCTGATCCCAGATCGGTTTTATAGGTATATATATATATATATATATATATATATATATATATATATATATATATATATATATATATATATATTATATATATATATATATATATATATATTTATATATATATATATATTATATATATATATTATATATATATATATATATATATATATATATATAAATATATATATATATATATATATATATATATATATATATATATATATATATATATATATATATATATATATATATATATATATATATATATATATATATATATATATATATATATATATATATATATATATGATCAACCGTCCTCATGCGGCATCGGAAAATTTGCCCTGGATTATCAGCTGATTTCAAGCCGAAACCGTAGTGTTGAAGGACAAGATAATCAAAGACAGACACAAGTAAAAGGTAAAAGGACTATTATAATTATGTACATTGTGATTGTCACTGACTCACCGGTCTGTGTTGAGCAATTAGTTTGCCTTTTCTGCATAGTTTTTTTGGTTAGGGTTAGCAATTTGGTTGGGATTAGGGTTAGGTTTAGGATTTTGGTGATATTTACCTGCATTTCGTTGAATTCTAAGAGACTATAGCGTCGTACGGCTACCGTACGAATAGCCATTACCTTCAGTTCAGTGCTTCAATTTATGTTCTTCACTTAATGTAATTTAAACTAGAAATACGTTATACGCAACACCCCTCGCCAGCTTATACTGTTTGAAACTTTTATAGCGTAGTTGCTAATTTACTACTGTAATACAGTACTGTAGTTCTTTTACTTGAATTAGGTATTAGCCCATTTATTTGCAAAACTGAATAAATTTGCAGTGGACAATATCTCTGAGAGCTTTGTGTTGTTTGAATTTTATTCTTCCATAGGACATCAAACTAAATAGCGTAAACTTTTTAAATTTTTGGGTGCAGTACCTAGCACCTGCACTGAACAGAATAGTGGGGAAGTTTACTGCTGTTTCTACCATAAATCACTGAGAAAGAAATTACAGCACTTGTCTCACACGAGAGCAAAACTCGGGCCCCAGGACTGACATGTGTACCCCTCCCATAAATTTCCATGAGATGTATGAATATTGATCCCTTAATTGCAAGTATATATTTTTAGACACCTCATACTTTTATGTTATTGTATGGTAGTAACAGTACAGCATAATATACAATTATTGGATGAGGTTGAGCATCATGATATCAAGAATTATCCCGACCGAGGTCAATGTTACCTGCCAAAGCAGATAACTTTGACTAGGGTCTGGATAACTCTTAAATATCATGCATAAGCCGAATCCAATAATTGTTTTATTGTACATTGTTCAAGATAGACTTACTATAAAAATATACAAACAAATCTACTACAGGCGTTTTTTAATTTGTAATTTTTGCACATTTGGTCCTGGTGACGTCATCAGTGTTAAATAATTTTTGTTTTGGACACCTCCGTGCAATCACACCTGCCAGAGATTAAGAATTCACTGGAATTGACCAATAGGAAATGAGAATGAATTTTGAATGTATAATAAATGCTTTTAGCCAGTGGAATTGGGGAAAGTGTTGAGATGAACGGGTACTTTGTGTTACTGGTAGGTACGCAATACGCATAATGGTTGCAACATTTCGTTGGTCTGCATAATACACCAATCACAAGTGATTGACGTGGCGATGTGGCCGGGCCTCTTGAAAGACCCGGGCATTTTGGCATTTTTAAATTTTTGAGTGCAGCAACAGAATAGTGGGCGGTCTACTGCTGTTTCTACCATCAATCACTAAGAAAGAAATTACTTTTATCACAATATTGATGACTCACGAAATAATCAATGCAGTATTTTGTATATAGACACCAAAGGCTGTTGAAGGAAGAAAGTGCATCTCTATCATACAATGAGTGTCCTTTAAAAAAATCAAATTCGTTCAAATTCGTGCATATATAGTGCAAATGTATAGGGGTCCATTCAAATTATATTTACTCAGACGTACCTATTAGGGATAATACTCCAATTGTTGGTGTGGATAGATTATATACAGTAAGTTGATAATTATACCCACATTGGACTACTGTGATGTGGAGCTGGCAGCAATATGGATAACTAAATATTGAAGGTCATAATCAGAGGTCTCTAGGCATAATGCATGTCAGGGAAACTGATTGGTTAATAGAAATCCCAAGTTTTGTACCTCTTGTATTAGAAGCAAGTTACATTGTGTAATGCTAGTTAGGAAATTCCATGGCATTTTAACATCATATCTACCAGTAAAGAGCTATTTTCCATGTTTCAATTAATCTGTTCATACGTGTTATAGCACCATTATCTATTGCCTTAATTGACAATATGTGAAGGATATACAACTTTTGAGTTAAAATTAGTTTTTGTAACAGTGTACTGTACATTTGTAACAACTGTAATTTGTTAGAAAACAAGACCCCATATATTGATACCAGTGTTAACATTGAAGGGGCTATCCTGTATAAATATTATTGTATTATTATTATTATTATTATTATTATTATTATTAATACTAATAATAATAATGCATTAACAATAATACTAATAATAATAATACCTAATGAGGATTGCAGATACCATATTTGCCATGTAATAAAGCATATAATATATGGCATTGTGTACTATAGTATCTAAATTATATCACCGTGCACATATATATTATAACCTATATTCAGAATGCCATGCCTAGTCTGCTTGTCGACAATGACCTAGCTAACACACATAGTATTAGTAGCTGTCAACATACCCAATGCGAACTTATAATAATAAGCTGTATTTTACATTGACAGAATAAGTTGTGACCCACTAGGCCAGCTAAGTGTACTGTAGGTCTAACATGTTCCATAATGGTTGGAGTACTGTAAACACAGATTATATATGGAATACATACCAGTATACAAAACATGGACGTCAAGATGATATCGTCAGAAAATACTGTAATATTCCTGGTTGAAAAAATTATAACCTTCTTATTGCCAGTGACGGCCTCTAACCATTGAGCCATCGAGATTCAGATGGAGAGAGGTTACAATGATGCACTGGTTCTAATGATATATGTACTGCCTATGCACAGCAGTTACTATATATTTCAGTAATGACTAATGATTGGGTGTGTTAATATATACACTGCTGTTATATCAATAGAATCAGTACATCAATGTAACGTTCACTCACCATCTGAGTCTTGGTAGCTCAATGGTCAGAGCATCTCACTGGAAATCAGAAAGTTATCCCTGTCCGGGACACAGAATAATTTTTCTGAGGATATGAGCTTGCTTGACAATCATCCATGTACTGTATCGTCTGTTTCCCCCCGAGCTCTCCCTTATTCACTACAGCAGTGTATATATTAAGTATTAACACTGACAAGTATACATATTAATGCTTGTTAATTGCTACAAAATTGTAGGCAAGGCCCAGGTCATATAAACACAGCAATAGTATGCATGTTTTTTCACCCTAAACTACTGTATATATATAGGCTAATTATCAAGCAGATAGTATTTATAATTTTAATCAAATAATAAACATACATAAAAGTAATACATAAACATAAACAGTTGGCAACTGTCAATATATTATACATATATGTTTTGAAAATTCAAAACATTACACACCTACAAATTTTCCCAAATCTCTCTGTTAAGTATTTCAAAATGTGTCTATTAGATTTCGGAGCATGGAGCAAATACACAATAAAGTGTACAATTATTTAAATTACATTCAAACACTCATTAATAATTCATGAGGAAAAGACAAAAGAAAATCACGACCGTATCGTGGTTTTAAATGTGATAAAGATTCGTCCTGATTTACATAAACTTTATCTTTGATTTTCTCGGCTTAGACAACATCGATTTTCAAAATTACTACGCCAATGAACTTATCAAATGGGTCGTGTTTGAAGCCGTTTAATAAACTCGCAGCACGTGTTTATTAGCGAGTCAAGTCAAAAAGTTTAATAAACGATAAAGTGAAGCACTAAACTGAAGGTAATGGCTATTCGTACGGTAGCCGTACTACGCTATAGTCTCTTAGAATTCAACGAAATGCAAGTAAATATCACCAAAATCCTAAACCTAACCCTAATCCTAACCAAATTTCTAACCCTAACCAAAAAAAACTATGCAGAAAAGGCAAATTAATTGCTCAACACAGACCAGTGAGTCGCTGACAATCACAATATACATAATTATAATAGTCATTTTACCTTTTACTTGTGTCTGTCTTTGATTATCTTGTCCTTCAACACTACGGTTTCGGCTTGAAATCTGCTGATAATCCAGTGCCAAATTTCCGATGCCGCGCATGAGGACGGTTGATCATATATATATATATATATATATATATATATATATATATATATATATATATATATATATATATATATATATATATATATATATATATATATATATATATATATATATATATATATATATTATATATATATATATATATATATATATATATATATTTATATACCTATAAATCCGATCCGAGATTAGGATTCGCTTGCATCTCGCGTGATAAGGGACTAAACGCCGGTCGATATTAGCACCCTCGCCCTCAGGCCTTCGGCCTTCGGCGAGGGTGCTAATTGTACACCGGGCGAGGGGATAATTGTACACTGTATTGTGTATTTGCTCCAAGCTCCGAAATCTAATAGACACATTTTGAAATACTTAACAGAGAGATTTGGGAAAATGTGAAGGTGTGTAATGTTTTGAATTTTCAAAACATATATGTACTAGAAATACGTATACGCAACAACCCCTCCCCGCCGTCATAGCGTAGTGCTATAATTAGTTATTTTACTTAAAAATATATATAAGCCATTAATTTGCCAATCGAATGGACTTATAGTAGACACTACATGTATCTCTGGGAGCCTTTAAACTATCAAGCTTGTGTTCTAAATTTCATTGTTTCATAATTAGACATCAAACTAAATAACTAAATAACTCAGTGTTTAATTGTTGGGTGCAATATACCTGCACTGATTAAGATTTGTTTGA
The DNA here is from genome assembly GCA_035772405.1 of Chrysogorgia sp. JL179-B06. Taxonomy (NCBI): domain Eukaryota; kingdom Metazoa; phylum Cnidaria; class Anthozoa; order Scleralcyonacea; family Chrysogorgiidae; genus Chrysogorgia; species Chrysogorgia sp. JL179-B06. The sequence continues at coordinate 1,042,132 of JAYKKM010000042.1, forward strand.
TATGTAAAGGCCGGATCCTCACTGTGATGTCACACTGTATATATTATATCTTTGGGATTATTGAATTAAAGCACTCAAAACGTAGGAAACTGCGTATGTTTAGTATCATCGGATTACATACTTTCATAATTTTGTTACATAATTGGCCGTTGATTTAATATTCTTTTATATGCATATAAATTGGCCCTTATGACCTCGTTTTACAGTAAAAATTATTTTGAATTTCTTGCACGATAACGAGGTCATAAGCGCCAATTTATATGCATATAAAATATTATTAAATCAGCGGCCATTTTCTAATAAGGTCTATGTACAGGCTTCTTCAATAAGTCATTATGCAGCGTGATGTCAAAATGAGGACATTTACATCAGAGGCATAGCCAGGATTTTCTGTCAAGGCGGCCGGCCAGGAAAAACCTAGGGGGGCAGCCTAACTGAGGAAAATGAAGAGCCGAGAGTACAAATTTTCTCAGAGGGCCCACTTATTTTGCCAGGGCGGGGGAGGGCAGGAATTTTGCCAGGCCCTACGGCCCCCATCTGGCTACACCTCTGATTTACATATCAAACAAATCTTAATATCTAACTGAGATTATGGAAGAATTGTAAATGCCAATCTTTATAATGAATTATTTTGTTCTTTCAAGTACATGTAGGAGAGTTTATTTCAAACTGAATTTTTCATTGTACCGGTATTTATATATATATATATATATATAAACATTTTAAGTCTTCTGGTGTTAATACTACCATCGGTCACTAAGAAAGAATTAACTTGTCACATATAGCTGCATCAATTGTTTATGATAACTTACAGTCAGTATTATGTCAGCTATGGTTCATAATGACTCTCATAATATCCAAAAATGTTAAAATATCTGCAATAATTCACCACATCCCTATAGGTTGTGGATGACCAATGGTGCATGCATATACAATTATTATTATTGATAAATATTTTACTCCACTGGAAGACCTCTATTGCTATCATAATATTAATTAACACATGCCATATTTATTCCAATGGTAATTAACCCAATAGTCTATGCAACAGCAGAGCATGCAACATTATGTATTATCTAAATTATATCAGTACTTGTTTAACCCATAATGGTTGACATGCCCTTTGCCTGCTATGCATTGTCGCAATAGTGAGCTGACACACGTTCAATCCCTAACATTTCCCCTAATACAGCGAGACTGCATCAAATCATAAAATACTGTACAATCCTGCTTATAAGACTCCTATAGTTATTGGCCCCCTGTTTGTTAACAGAAAATACCTTCTGATTTAATATAAGGTATATAATTAAGCCCACACAGATATAAGCCCAGCATTGCTCTACATTATATAGCACCTTTCCTAACAAAAATAACAAAAAATTAGAGAATAAAAGTAAATAATAAGATAAAAAGTTACGGCAACATTCTGTATCTCATTACTGACAAATCATTTTGAGGCTGCTTACCATAATGTGTGAGCAGGTTTTGCTATATAACATAGGGCATCATTTTTGACATTATAAATTCTAGTTAATATTTGTTACTCAGTACTTACATTTTTCTTAATTGACTATTAAAGCAAAAACTTGAGTAAAAAAGTGGCAACCATTTGCTTGTTATGCATTTTGAAACATTTTAGTTCGAGTGATCTCACATATTATATCAATTTTACATTTGATTGTTTGTAAGAAATGTAATAAAATCTACTATATAATGTCCTTCAGGAAGCACTTCAACAATCAATCTTAAATATATATGGAACCGGAATTGCATGTGCAGTTCTATTCCAAGGACAAAAGTGTTTACACAGAAACACTAAGTGGAGGCCAGGCCAGGCCTAACATGTGTAGGTCTATAAACCTGTACAATGCATGTTTACAATGAAACACCACTCAAATGTACAAGTGCCCATACAACAATTAAAAGCACAACATTTATGCATGTAATGGAGTAAATTATATCACGAGATAAACATAATCAGGATGATCAAGGTGCATTTCACATGCTTGGTGGCTGAGCTGACACATCTACAGTAGTATTATAAAATTCTGATTGAGCTCAAAAACTGTGTTATTATATTACTCAACTAACGTGTTCGACGTATTTAAGTATTTTAAGTAGTTTAAATCACAAAAGGAACTCAAAGAACACCTGGATACAACGCTAATCAAGGTACTAACACAACAGAATGTTTTAACTGCAACGTTGAGTACATTTTCATCGCTAAAATCGCTACAAAGTCTTCCTAGCAACGCACATAACAACGCATATAATAACAGTTAAATCTGCATTTTTCATGGCTTTATTGTTAATTTAATGGTGTTATTTTATAAAAGAAATAAAAAACCTTGTCTTGTGTGATTATCGAGTTATAATGGCACTCGAGAAGCTAGAAAAACACTCGGCTATCGCCTAGTAATAATTGTTGATCAGGACTGTTAAAAACAGAGTTTTGCAAGCAAAAGCATATTAACGACAGAGAAAGCATAACAATGGCAGAGAAAGCTTGTGTATATACTACCACTTAAAATATCCAGACCTATAGGCTATTATTTAACTCACTTACCTAGCAGCTTATCTGTAGTCACATTTAATATTGTATAAAGCATCACCAAACTTGTCGCCATTGTTCACGGTCTTTTGACCTAATAGTATCGCTGTGTTTTTTTTTCATAGCAAGCCGTATTTCGCGTTGATTGCTGGTGTTTTCTCTATGTTTTTTACCTTACTTTCTGCCCCGTAAACAGGCCAAGTTGGTTCATGGATATATATTCCGCTCGCCCGGTCGCCGTTGACCATATATATATATATATATATATATATATATATATATATATATATATATATATATATATATATAAATTGCATCTCGCGTGATAAGGGACTAAACGCCGGTCGATATTAGCACCCTCGCCCTCAGGCTTTCGGCCGGCGCTTCGCGCCGGGCGAGGGGATAATATTTTGACAGTTGGAATTAAATCCATGCAGTTTAAAATATATACCATTTGTTCTTTATAATACTGCAGAATAGTAAGTGGTAGTACAAATTTTGGAATTGCATGTGCAGTATGTTTATTATTTGATTAAAATTATAAATACTATATATGCTTGATAATTAGCCTATATATACAGTAGTTTAGGGTGAAAAAACATGCATACTATTGCTGTATTTATATGACCTGGGCCTGCAGTCCTACAATTTTGTAGCAATAAACAAGCAATACTATGTATACTTGTCAATGTTAATACTAATTAATAAATACACTGCTGCCGTGAATAAGGGAGAGCTCGGGGGGAAACAGACGATACAGTACATGGATGATTGTCAAGCAAGCTCATATCCTCAGAAAAATTATTCTCTTTCCCGGACAGGGATAACTTTCTGATTTCCAGTGAGATGCTCTGACCATTGAGCTACCAAGACTCAGCTATGGTGAGTGAACGTTACATTGATGTACTGATTCTATTGATATAACAGCAGTGTATATATATTAACACACCCAATCATTAGTCATTACTGAAATATATAGTAACTGCTGTGCATAGGCAGTACATATATCATTAGAACCAGTGCATCATTGTAACCTCTCTCCATCTGAATCTCGATGGCTCAAAGGTTAGAGGCCGTCACTGGCAATAATGTTTCTGACGATATGATCTTGACGTCCATGTTTTGTATACTAGCATGTATTCCATATGATATAATCTGTGTTTACAGTTGTCCATCCATTATGGAACATGTTAGACATACAAATTTTTTCATAAGGATACTTAGCTGGCCTAGTGGGTCACAACTTATTCTGTCAATGTAAAATACAGTTTATTATTATTATGTTAACATTGGGTATGTTGACACTACTATGTGTGTTAGCTAGATCATTGTCGACAAGCAGACTAGGCATGGAATTCTGAATATAGGTTATAATATATATATATATATATATATATGCATTGTGCACGGTGATATAATTTAGATACTATAGTACACAATGCCATATAATATGCTTTGTTACATGGCAATTAATATGGTATCTGCAATCTGCATTGGGCTTTATTATTAGTAGTATTGTTAATGCATTATTATTATTAGTATTAATAATAATAATAATAATACAATAATATTTATACAGGATAGCCCCTTCAATGCTAACACTGGTATCAATATATGGGGTCTTGTTTTCTAACAAATTACAGCGTTACAAATGTACAGTACAATGTTACAAAAACTAATTTTAACTCAAAAGTTGTATATCCTTCACATATTGTAAATTAAGGCAATAGATAATGGAGCTATAACATGTATGAACAGATTAATTTAAACATGGAAAATAGCTCTTTACTGGTAGATATGATGTTAAAATGCCATGGAATTTCCTAACTAGCATTATACAATGTAACTTGCTTCTAATACAAGAGGTACAAAACTTGGATTTTCTATTAACCAATCAGTTTCAAGTCCCGACTTGAGGAAAGATCAGTTTCCCTGACATACATAGGACCATCAATATTTAGTTATCCATATTCCTGCCAGCTCCACATCACAGTAGTCCAATGTGGGTAGAATTATCAACATACTGTATATAATCTATCCACACCAACAATTGGAGTAGAATCCCTAATACGTCTTAGTCAATCTAATTTGAATGGACCCCTATACATTTGCACTATATGCATCCGTAGACATTTGAACGAATTTGATTTTTTTAAAGGACACTCATTGTATTATAGAGATGCACTTTATTCCTTCAACAGCCTTTGGTGTCTATATACAAAATACTGCATTGATTATTTCGTGAGTCATCAATATTGTGATAAAAACACGTTCTATTATAGAGTGTGATATTCTATTCAGCCAAAAGTTTGAGAAAAGTTCAAATATAAGCGAATTATTGCTAGAAAAATAACTTTGTTTTGAAAAAATACAACAAAATAATAAAATGTTAGCACAATTAAAAAACTCTCCAAATAAAATGGTTAAATTCAAGATCTAGTTGATTCAATAACTCAAATTAAAACGTTAACAAATTTAAGTAGTTGCGCATCAATAGAACTAGTAACTATGACAGACAAAGCAATGGTCAATAATACCTAAAAATGCTAATTATTTCCAAAATTACAGCTAGTAGGGAATGGAAAAATCACAAAAAATACACTGGCTTCCTTTCAATATAAAATGAACGTGCGGAATATAAGCAAAATAATACTTTTCCTTGAGAATTAGTAAAAACACAAAATATTGGAGCAATAATAGCTATTTTATTTTATTATGAATGACTATTACTTGTACATATAAAAATTCTAAGATATTTTATAAAAGTAGCAATATAGTTTTGAGCAGGTTGAAAGTTTTTATGTTTACCAAATAATATAACTTTTTACACAGGTTAAATTGTGAACTTCAACACAGTAATGGTAATATTCAAAATCAAGAAAATCTTTAAACCAATATTATATATAATATAACGATTTATATGGTCTTCAACATTTCGAAGGCTGGTCATTATATTATACTGGCACAATGTAGTTATAACATTTTTGGATAAATGTTGGTCTTCGAGATGTCGAGGACCATGTTAAGATTCAATTTAACATAAGGATTAAAATAAGTATGGTCTTCAACATTTCAACATGTCACGAGGACCATGTTAAGATTCATTTTAATATAAGGATTAAAATAAATTATGGTCTTTGAATATTAATATGGTCCTCGACATCTCGAAGACCAACATTTTCCCACCCATGTTAGAACTACATTGTACTACAATATAATTTTCATTAGTGACCAACCGGCATTGAAATATTGAAGACCATATTTTAATCATTATGTTAAATTGAATCTTAACATGGTCCTCGACATCTCCAAGACCAACATTTTCCCACCCATGCTATAACTGCATTGTACTACAATATAATTTTTTCATTAGTGACCAACCGGTATTGAAATATTGAAGACCATATTTTAATCATTATGTTAAATTGAATCTTAACATGGTCCTCGACATCTCCAAGACCAACATTTTCCCACCCATGCTAGAACTACATTGTACTACAATATAATTTTCATTAGTGACCAACCGGTATTGAAATACTGAAGACCATATTTTAATCATTATGTTAAATTTAATCTTAACATGCATTTTTTTCTTAAACAGAAAAATTTCTCCCTCAAAATATTTACTGCATTTCAATATATTTGTCCAAGCTTGGTCTTCGATTATTTCGAGGACTATTACCTGTGGTCATAAAACCACAATTCATGACATATTTTGCAATTTTTTCTTAACCTGAAAAATTTCCCCCTCAAAATATTTACTGCATTTCAATATATTTGTCCAAGCTTGGTCTTCGATGTTTCGAGGACCATTACCTGTGGTCATAAAACCACAATTCATGACATTTTTGCATTTTTTTCTTGAACAGTAAAATTTCCCCCTCAAAATATTTACTGCATTTCAATATATTGTCCAAGCTTCGTCTTCAGTATTTCGAGGACTATTACCTGTGGTCATAAAACCACAATTCATGACATATTTTGCAATTTTTTCTTAAAGTGAAAAATTTCTCCCTCAAAATATTTACTGAATTGGTTGCATGCTCACTGTTTGCCTGTTGCCATGATGATAAATTTGCTGCATTTGCATTGATTTATAAAAGTCAATAAATGTGTTGCAATTTTGCATTAATTTCTCCATTAATATTTACTGCATTTCAATATATTTGTCCAAGCTTGATCTTCGATGTTTCGAGCACCATTACCCGTGGTCATAAAACCACAATTCATGACATATTTTGCATTTTTTTCTTAAACAGAAAAATTTCCCCCTCAAAATATTTACTGCATTTCAATATATTTGTCCAAGCTTCGTCTTCGATATTTCGAGGACTATTACCTGTGGTCGTAAAACCACAATTCATGACATATTTTGCAATTTTTTCTTAACCTGAAAAATTTCCCCCTCAAAATATTTACTGCATTTCAATATATTTGTCCAAGCTTGGTCTTCAATGTTTCGAGGACCATTACCTGTGGTCATAAAACCACAATTCATGACATTTTTGCATTTTTTTCTTAAACAGAAAAATTTCCTCCTCAAAATATTTACTGCATTTCAATATATTTGTCCAAGCTTGGTCTTCGATATTTCGAGAACTAATACCTGTGGTCATAAAATCACAATTCATGACATATTTTGCAATTTTTTCTTAAACAGAAGAATTTCCCCAAATTTATCAACTGCATTTCAACATATTTGTCCAAGCTTGGTTTTCGATATTTCGAGGACCATTACTTGTTGTTATAAAACCAAAATTCATGACATATTTTGCAATTTTTTCTGAACCAGAAAAATTTCCCCCTCAAAATATTTACTGCATTTCAATATATTTGTCCAAGCTTGGTCTTCGATATTTCGAGGACCATTACCTGTGGTCATAAAACCACAAATCATGACATATTTTGCAATTCTTTCTTAAACAGAAGAATTTCCCCTCAAAATATTTACTGCATTTCAATATATTTGTCCAAGCTTGGTCTTCGATATTTCGAGGACTATTACCTGTGGTTATAAAACCACAATTCATGACATATTTTGCAATTCTTTCTTAAACAGAAGAATTTCCCCGCAAAATATTTACTGCTTTTCAATATATTTGTCCAAGCTTGGTCTTCGATATTTCGAGGACTATTACCTGTGGTCATAAAACCACAATTCATGACATATTTTGCAATTCTTTCTTAAACAGAAAAATTTCCCCTCAAAATATTTACTGCATTTCAATATATTTGTCCAAGCTTGGTCTTCGATATTTCGAGGAATATTACCTGTGGTTATAAAACCACAATTCATGAAAAATTTTTCATTTTGCATCTTTTTTACAGAAAAACTGTTTTTTTCTTATTAACTAACTGCATTACCATTATTTCTCCAAGTACATGATTTCACTTCACTGGTTTGATTGTAGGCATTATCCAGGGCATATATATTTCAAGGCCCTGTTTCATTTTACATTATTTATTCATAGCAACACTGTTACCTCATTTGAAACAAGTTCAATTAATATAATCGTTTTTGATATTACAAGGAATTTATTGGCAATGTGAATATATAATTGTTGCTCATTTTTACTGACAAACTGTCAACAAAATCAACTAGACAGTTTTCGTCTTTACCTAAACATTTTCAATATATTCTGCACACCTTGTTATAAAATGTTATAAATTGATGATATTACGTTATTTTAGCATCAGTGAAATATGTTTATGTTTTTTTCGTTATAAAATACAATTTTTATCAACAGATAACTGGTTACCTCCAATTTCTTGTTATATCATTACCGCAAGATGTGCGTAAATTATGGCTAAATGGAATATCACACCCGTTAATATTACGTGTTTAAAGTAATTTCTTTCTTAGTGATTGATGGTAGAAACAGCACTATTCTGTTGCTGCACTCAAAAATTTAAAAATGCCAAAATGCCCGGGTCTTGCAAGAGGCCCGGCCTCATCGCCACCGTCAATCACTTGTGATTGGTGTATTCTGCAGACCAATGAAATGTTGCAACCATTATGCGTATTGCGTACCTACCAGTAACACAAAGTACCGGCCGTTCATCTCAACACTTTATCCAATTCCGCTGGCTAAAAGCATTTATTATACATTCAAAATTCATTCTCGTTTCCTATTGGTCAATTCCAGTGAATTCTTAATCTCTGGCAGGTGCGACCTCATTTCTGTTGAATACTGTGAATTATTGCACGAAGGTGTCCAAAACAAAAATTATTCAACGCTGATGACGTCACTAGGACAAAGCGTGCAAAAATTACAAATTAAAAAATGCCTGTAGTAGATTTGTTTCTATATTTTTAGTAAGACTATCTTGAACAATGTATAATAAAACAACTGTTGGATTCGGCTTATGCATGAGATTAAGAGTTATCCAGATCTCGGTCAAAGTTATTCTTGATATCATGATGCTCAACCTCATCCAATAATTGTATATTATGCTGTACTGTTACTACCATACAATAACATTATAAAGGTATGAGGTGTCTAAAAATATATATTGCAATTAAGAGATCATTCATACATATTATGGAAATTTATGGGAGGGGTACACATGTCAGTCCTGGGGCCCGAGTTTTGCTCTCGCTGGCCTTGATGAATCATCAATAGTGTGAGACAAGTGCTGTAATTTCTTTCTTAGTGATTTATGGTAGAAACGGCAGTAAACTTTAAAAAGTTTACCCTATTTAGTTTGATGTCCTATGGAAGAATTAAATTCAAACAACACAAAGCTCTCAGAGATATTGTCCACTGCAAATTTATTCAGTTTTGCAAATAAATGGGCTAATACCTAATTCAAGTAAAGGAACTACAGTACTGTATTACAGTAGTAAATTAGCAACTACGCTATAAAAGTTTCAAACAGTATAAGCGGGCGAGGGGTGTTGCGTATAACGTATTTCTAGTTAAGTTAAGTTTAAGTAGCAAGCACGAGAGGGTCGGGTACGAATCACACGTTGGTCTTCCGAAAGTGAAAATTAATCCCCAGGACGCGAGTTAATTTTTAACTTCGAACACGGGTTGGTTTTTAACTCCAAAAACGGGAGTAAATTTAACTCCACAAAACGGCTTATTTTGAACCTTTTTTTTGGACCCGAATTTTGGAGTTAAAATAACTCCCTGAAAATAACAGTGTATTAACACATCCAAGCATTCAGTCCCGTAACTAAGATTTTTGAATAATTACTGAGTCGACATTGTGCTGATCGAGCGCCAAGGCGCGCAAAACATCTTCGGGGTCTGGGGGTATGCACCCCGTGAAAATTTTTAAAATTTACGCCTTCTGTAATGGCTGAAAATACATCCAAATTTGTCAATTGTGATAAATTCCATGGGCATGTTCCCGTGGGGAAATTTTGAAATCTACAGTACAGTCCCTCCTTCAAATGCCATTTCATGCCTTTTGTTATAGAACGTTATATAAAACACTCGAAAGAGAGAGCACTGTAATTAATACATTTATTTTATCATATAGAAAATTCAAAGGGCTAGACAGGCCTATAATTCTACATGTACATAACAAAAAACTAGTTACTGCAATTCAAATCAATATTATAACTAAAAAGCATTAGTAACTAGTTTCCCAAATTTTCTCGGTTCTACCAGGATCATATCGATCCAGAATTTGCTTACAAAGAGTTTTTGTACAGTTTTGTCTTGCATTGTAATCCCATTCAATATGTCTTGGCCAATGGTACTTCTGGTTCAACTCTTCAATCTTCTCAATGCAGTGAATTTTCTTTCACATGCATTGCTAGTTAATGGGCGAGGTGTTGTTGCGTGTACGTATTTCTTGTATCACAGTATATTCCTGTACAAACGGATAACTTTTTTTGTTTCTATTATAAAGTCGTATAGGTATTAAGTGTCCCTCTGTTATAAACGGCCATATGTCAAAGTCCCTAAAATATTCCCAGTAATTTACTGTAGACTCTCCCTTGTTATTGTAACCTATATTAAACGAGTAGCTTCAATTATCTTTGGCACAATTTTTAGCGGAAGGGAATTGAAACTAAAACGTGAGGTAATTTAGAGGCCGTAGAATACATATCACTTGAAATTTCACACAAGTGACTATTTTAAGCCAACGTAGTTTGCTTGGTATGTGTATGGGAATTGTTGTACTTGGATTTGACATGTATGGGAATATGTTGTACTTGAAATTTCGATGAAGGAATTTTGTTGTTACTTTGGTGTCCCTCTATTAAGTGACCAGCACCTGTATTAAGTGGCTACAAAGAAATTTGATTTGAATTTATCTATAACTAGAGTAGTGTTATACGATGTCCCATGCTGGTTGCGAACCAAAACTGTTTACTAAATTACGAGACAAGTATAGTCCAGACATTGTGACTCTAATCCGTTGACTCGTAACATCAGAACACTTATTTTAAAGTACCGTTGTCATCTTGTTGTAAAATTACGTATTGATGATTGTCATCAATAAATATAAGAATGACAACAACTGTACTATAAATACAACTCCTCTTATCGACCATTCTTGCCGCCGGTTATAAAGACACTAAAGCATTGTGTCAAAACGTTTTGTCTTTCTTTTTGACTAGTTCCCTAGTCAAGACCATTTTCCATTGTAAAAATCTATTTTATTTTTTTCGGAGTATTCACTTTTGATTAATCCTTATTCTACTATTCTAGAAGATATCGACAATTGTTGACATGGTTACCATATTTGAAATAGATAACTTGATTGGAATTTATCTCTAACCTGAGTAGGATTACACCACTGTTGGTGAAAGTTAAATACATTTAACAGCTATATTGAGAACGTGTGCTTGTTAACCTTTTTCCTATTTTGTTTTTCCATTTAGACATTTGGATGGAAACAAAATATCTGTCATTCCTGAGAAGCTGTTCAAGAATACATCAAACCTAGGAATGCTGTAAGTGGCTAAAATGTCGTTGAATATCTGGTTAAAATATTCAACATACTGGTTTTTATTTCTTATAATTCCCATGTAGTCCCTGATTGGGATGGAAAAGTGATGAAAAGTTTACCAGAATCAACAACGCTGTTGAAGTTAAACAGCATATTGATTTTCTATACTATGTAGTTATATATAAAACATCATGCTTAAGGACATCGTAAATATATACGTTATTGTACGAACCTATACATGCCGAAAATCATGATGATGAAAATCATGATGATGGCCATTTGCATTTGGATATTTACAAATTTTATTTTGTTTCCTAATCAGTACAGCCTCGGGAGAGAAGGGATTGCCTTCTGGACGATCTTTTTTATTATCCGCGAGAGGTGGGACTAAATGAGAGATTGTACTGCTATCTTATGATCGGACATGCCTGTTTGATGAAATACATCATAGAACTGCTATACCGCAAAACAACTTAGATCCTAACACTAATCCGTCAGCCTAATGGTTTTCTAATACGCTGTGACTATATGATAGCCAAATTGATAGGCAAGCCGGTCATTTAGTTTTGAAAACTATACTATGACCGGTAGTTAGTAATCGTAACAATAATTCTAAAATAAACGCTAACCGTTAAAAATCAAGAAAAAAATGAAAGAAAAAAGTTAAAATAAAATAAAGTAAAAGTCGTTGCTAGTACGTTAGAGATGTCTTCCCGCGTGTTCTCACACCTGTCAAGCCGCACACAGCCTATAGTTGGCTTGTCATTGGCGTTCGACCAAACTCTTTATTCTTACGCCTATAACTGAACCATTATGCGCTCGTCATAATCCGGCGTTTGAATTCGTGTATACAATGTAAACCCAATTAAACGCTCGCGCTAATAGCCCTTTGAACGGTTTCAGTTAAACACTTTAGCGAACACTGAACGGCATGAAAATGCCGTTTCCCTACCGTTCGGTAAGGCTTTCGAACGCTTTTAGTTTAAGAAGCCGTTTGAACGGTTTGATAAAACCGGCGCCTGTCACTAACCGGCGTTCGAACGGCTAAAAACGGCTAACTGAAACCGTTCGAACGACTAACTGAAACCGTTCGCCGTTCGAACGGTTTCAGTTAGCCGTTCGAACGGTTAATAACACTAGGCACCGAACGTTTAATAACAGGCGTTCGAACGCTCTGTTAATAATTTTAAACGTTTTATCAAACCGTTCGAACGGTTTCTTAAAGCGTTCAAACGCTTACCAAACGGTAAGCGAACGGTATTTTCATGCCGTTCGCTAAAGCGTTAAGGTACGTTTTCGCGTGGAGGGTCACATATTCTAAAATATTTTTTATTTCAGATTTTCCGTCGACTTAGTAGTGTAGGCTAACCATGTCGATTAATTTTAATGGAACTGGATTATTATTATTTTTACATTGTATTATGAGGATGTCGTATTACGTTTGGAAACAGCATGTATACGACTCACTCCACTTCGAAAACATTTTAAAATAGTTTACATTGTTCAATTTAAATGAACTTAGGTCTGTTACTATGGTCATGGCTCGTTTGTGTCCGGGACTCAGAAATTTTTTTCTGAAGATATAACCATATCACCTCTCTTCCGCAGAGGCTTTTATCACTATATTTTGCATATATAAATAATTTTGTATATATCAATATAAATATATCAATTGTGAATATTGCGCTGGATGATAAGTAAGGAAATATGAAAATTTCCACCCCCGTTTTTTTCCTCGCTCGCGTTCTCAATTTCAGCGGATTTTCATATTTCATTACTTATCATCACCGATTCCAAAAATAGGACTGGAACATTGATCTTTCTATTGTATCTGATGAGCTGATTTTGAAGCCTGCATATTTGCATAATGTAAATTGACGAGTAATCATTAGAAGCTCCGTGTTTACAAGCAAATCAAACTGTTACGCTCGCGAAATAGGTTTAGTGTCTGGCAAATATGGTGACTTTGTTAACATTAAATGCATAAAATCTTGAACCTAATTTACGTCTCACATCTGCTTCTCTCACTGGATAATTAGTGCCAACGGCAACCATTACTAAGGAACCAAAGTCGCAGTAAATTTGTAGACAGGCCATGAATCGTTTTACCCAGTAATTTGTAAAATGTGTTCTGGTCATCTTTATAGTAAAATTATTTTATTTTGTCGATGGTAAGAGCACATAATCCAACAAAAAACATCAGGATCCTTAGTTGGTCCCTTAGTAATAGCGAACTTCCGGCTTCATTTTCTGAACAATAGTTGCTCGATCCAGTCTTCTTTCGAGATCAGTGCTATCAGTCTAGCGCAATATTCACAATAATTGATATCTACAAAATATAGCGATAAAAGGCTCTGCGGAGGAGAGAGCCATATCACGGCATTATAAATCGGTATCTTTTTAGTACTTGGAATTTTAGCCGCGCTTTGTCCCAGGCCCCTTGCGAACACGTTGCGCGAAACCCAAGCACACGCGTAATATACAAGTAATCTCACAAGTTGTTACAGAATTGTTGCCTGAACAATGCTGTAACAACTTGTTGACATACGTGAACAACATTGTTGAATGAACAACATTGTTCATCATTGTTTCAACATGTTGTTACAGCTTGTTGAAACAACAATGGTTGTTCACGCATGTTGGAACAAGCAAGGAACGTATTGTTAAAACCATCATGTTCACCATTGTTGCAACAATGTTGTTCATTGTTGTTGTTTCATCATGCTGTAACAACATGTTGCATCATGCATGAACAACATTGTCGAATTAACAAGTTGTTTTTCGGTGTTCCACAGGCGTGAACAAGTTGTTCGTTCAACAACTGTTTCCCTCACCATCTCTTCCAAGATTACATGTTTGCTCTTTAGGCTAACAATAATGGGAGTAATATAAATACAATTGAGGACAAATCTAATATACATATCCCAAAAGACATGTCATTACATTTGTTGCCACTGGCAACTTCAGATGATTGAATGATGATTAGAAATAACAATAAAGGCATATCAAACCTCTTGATTGGAAACTTATAATACCATATCCTATTTTGTGCTCATACAATTCCTCTACATGATATGGTATTGAATATCCCATATTGATAATTAGATAATACACTGGCATAAAAAATCAACACATGCAAATTATGGCGCAGGCTGTAATTCAATGTTTGTCGAATCTTACCAAGGGCTAAACGTACTGTGGAGTGAATTTTTTTTGTTAATACTAACTTCTAATAGATACAAAACCTTGCTGTGAGGTCTAACACATTATTTGGTGTAAAAATAGCGCAATTTGGGCAATATTTTGAGGCCCCCCACCCAATTACCCAAAAATAGCTAAAATTTCTCGATTTTACTCTCTGAGCCGCCCCGCCTCCCTATCTCCAGAAACAATAAAACAAATTGAGAACACGTGTTGATAATTTGTGATCCAGGATCGTCCTATTTTGGCCATATTTTCCTATGTATTTTCCCATCCGCCATTCATTCCAGCATCTCGATGGCCAAACAATTGGTCCTTATGGCTTTTCAGGGACAATTGAAAAAGCTCTGACGACCTGTGAAAAACTGCTGGTGTGTGATTGATGGTCAGCTACCATTGCTCTATTCAAAAGACTTAAGTACGGACCAGAGATATCTATATGATATATGTAATGATGTGTCGGTCCAACATTTACCGATAGAGCTGTCTCTACGTAGTCCTGCATGACTTATTAATCACTCCAGATGACTAAAAACAGGAAACCGTATAATGCGTCTATACGTTTGAGAGTGAATGTCCGTCATATGAACTGGTACCACTTGCCAGATTCATCATTCAAATTAGTCTACCCGCATCAAGTGTAAGCCATCACGTAAGGACGGAGCGAGATACCTCTAGCATTCGATCGTCAAGTCTCGTTACCTGCCTTGCAGAGTAATGGGTATTTCGGTCATCCTGAAAGCTTGCCGCTTTGATCACAGATGAGAGACCAGCTATCTGTGAACTCAGATTCAAGATTGAATCTGTCAAAAAGAAATCAGATTAAAGGTTGGAGGCCAGAAAAAGGAGCGCAGATTCAATGTTGACTAAGGTTCCTAAAACTAAATCTACACATACATGTATTACGATGTCTACGCGGTAGTATAAAGCCATTTTCATGATGGCGGATATCATCATGGACAACAAAAATACGTATTTAAGAGCGATGTTTTGCCAAAGTTTCATCCGAAATAGTTTTAAGCTTCGCGGTCATTTTCGCCTCAGCAGAATTTCTGTTTGCCCTCAATCGTTCACTCTATATGTGCGTTAATTGGTCAAAAATCGGTAAAAACATTTCCTTTGATTAAAATTTCGATAAAAGGCATATGAATGCGACGATATTTCGCTAAAAATTTCGATATGTATTGTTGTCGTGCGCCTTTTAATTCGACAAAAAATCGATCTACGACAATACTCGCATCAGAAAATGGCCAATATCAAACACAAATACGGTAAAAAAGTGACTCAATTCTACATAAGACAGGAACATGTTTACTTTCACATTTCCCTGCTTAAAATAGAGCATTATATAATCGAACGCGTTGCCGACAGTTTCTGCGATAAGCTGCTGACACAAAGTACCCGGGAACAAGTCGCACATTCAAAGCCGATGGGAGGAATTTGGCCGATTTATGACGCTGCGTATATCGTCTGTCTACCCCAAGCTCTCCCACATTCACTACATCAGTATATTAGCGCATCCAAGCATTACTGATATATAGTGACTGCCGCATAGGCAGTGTGTATATTAACATATCCAAGCATTCAGGTCCGAAATTTTGAAAGTTACGCCTTTTGAAATGGCAGAAAATGCATCGAAATTTTTCAATTGTGATAAATTCCGCGGGCATGGTCCCATGGGGAAATTTTGAAATCTACAGTACAGTCCCTTCCTGAAATGCCATTTCATGCCTTTTGGTTATAGAAAGTTATATAAAACACTCGAAAGACACATCACTGTTAATACATTTATTTTTTATTTCGATGTATATTTCATTTAATTTTAACATATAGAAAATTCAAAGAGCTAGCTTTCTTACTGACAGGTCCATAAATCATACTTCTACATTTACATAGCATAAAAGAGCTACTGCAATTCAAACCACCAATTATGATTAAGAAGCATTAGTAATTAGTAATTAGCGTCCCAAATTTTCTTAGTTCTACCTTGATCATATCAATCCAGAATTTATTTAGAAAAAGTTTCAGGTACAATTTTGTTTGTGTGAACATGACGCATTGTTATTCCATTAAATCTGTCTGCCAATGGTACTTCTGGTACAACTCTTGAGTCTTCTCAATGCAACGAATCCTCTTTCACATGCATTGCTTGTGACAGGTGATGTCAGTTATATCTTTATCACTGTGAAGATTGAATAAAATATGTCATGTTCAGTGTAGAGACTAAAACCTATATCCATAACTGAGGCAATGCCACTTATTTCATATGTAGATTTGCAATGTTCTTGCCATGCAGAGCTTTACTTATCTTTTAAATATGTCATTGTGTTGTTTCTGGCAGATCATATTCGAAGAAGGCATAGATGTCAGTAATCAACTCTGTTAAATATGTATTAAGATCGATCTTGACTACTTCTTTAGGGTGTAATAATTCAGCACACAAAGTTGGAGACATATCCTCTGGAAAACTCGAAGCCAGAGATCGAGTTACCAAGAATATCCATGAACATTAGAAAATTGTTTATTCTGATGTACTCTTCTATAGTGCTAGTTAGCCATCAGCATAAAGGCCCGATCACACTACATCCGATAACGATACGATAACGATACAGAAAAAATCGTTCGCCTATTAAATGCATATTAGCAATCACATTGTGGCGATAACGATGAAATTATCGTTGAACGATAGCGATTTTAGAATCTTTAGAATTTTTTTCCTCCACGATAATGATAAATTTTTTAGCCAATCAAACCGCTAGTTTGTAAATTAACCACTCGAAGTCCACAATGATCCTGTGAAGCTGCCATACCGTTGGCTATCACTATCTCATCTCGCTGGTTGTTCGTTTACATATTCTGCGACGAAAAGTATGGACGAAGAACATCTCTTTCTCGAAGTGGAAAAGAATGCTGTGTTATATGACAAAACACATCCGATGTTTAAGACGCTCGTAAGAACAACGACAGTTGGAATAGAATCGGACAGAAAACAAAAACGTCTGTTTCAAACACTTGCGCAACTTGCCAATATCCGCGAATTACTTGTTGAACCAACTATATAAACATAAAAATTTCTTATTTCTCTTCTCTCTTATTCGTCTTGTTAGTAACAGAAGAAGCAGCGTATCTTCATCGTAATCAGCCATGTTGGCGAGATTTTGAATAAACACGCGAGCGCTCCTATTAACAGGGGAGTCTGGGAACGTGCTTTTTTCCGCCGTAAGGAGAATATCGTTATCATTTATCGCCATTGTTATCGTTTATCGTTATCGGATGCAGTGTGACCGGACCTTTAGGCCTGAAACAACCAAGCAGCTAGCTAAATCTATGATTACTGATATATAGTGACTGCCGCATACGAAGTACATACCAATCGAACCAGTACATCATTGTATCTGAGTCTCGTTAGCTCAATAGTTAGAGCATCTCTCAGATAATAAAAAGGTTACAGGTTCGATTCCTGGCCGCAACTCAGAAACATTTTCTGAGGATTTGAGCTTGACGATCATGTATGTACCTTCTGTACACAAGAAATAGAAATTCTGCGGAAAAACTGAAAACTAGTTGTTCGAGGGTTAGTACGAAGGTTAATAGCAGGATTAATATTATGGTGAGGGTTAGTATAAGGGCATGATTAATTGGATTAGGGTTCTTTTTCAAACCATTGTACCAACCCTTACCCTAATATTAGTCAGATTTAGAAAAGAGGACGAGGACGTCGAGAGGACGCCACTTTGACCGAGAAGAACTGGTTCGAGGACGCAGTCGTGTTGTCATGAAGTTCATAAGAAAAATCAGGTTTAGTCAAGAAAAAACAACAACGGCGTCCTTCGTTTCTTATTTGCATAATATTTGTATAATATTTGCATACATACAGTCATCTGTTTGGTGCATACGATTGTACGGACACGATATGATTATTTTCAAGAAATTAAAAAATAGAAAGGACTCTTCAATACAAAGTTTTTCTTTTTCTTGGTCACATTTTTAATCTTTTAAATATTTAATTTTTAAACTTTTAATTTTTTTATTTCTTAAATATTTTACATGGGAGATTATGTATAGTATATAAACCAACAACATTTTTAAACCTACAAATGTACAATGAACATATCAGTTTTAGGCACTTGTATCGTTTTAGCTCTGTAATAAATTTACTGTTCGCACGCTTTGTCATGATTCGTAATGGAAATATGAAACCAGACTACAAACTATTTTTCATAGTACTTATCCACATATTTTCTGGAAAAATTCAACCAAAAACAGTGATGTCCTGGTGAGGACGTGAGAACAGTGAAATGGCGGCATGAAATTCAAGAAGACGACGTTTCCACTAATACTAGAAGTAAAAATTGTAAGAAGTTGTCTTGTGTTTGGACTTTATTTTATTGAATATTTATCATTACAAGTATATGAAAACATAATCTGCGCTCTATGTTTTTGAGTGTCTCTGAGTGTTGTTTTTACTGACATTTGTCATTTTATTAGCGTAGGTCAATCTGATTGGTATGGATTAATTAGTATAATCACTGGAATGTGATTCGATGTAATGTAAGTAGCGAACTTGTTACATCTTCCTTTTCCTAACGGAACAAAGCATAACATAACATAACATAAATATAATATTTAGGTAAAGGTAATGTCTATAGTCATTGAAATTGATTAGGCGGTCCCTGGCATGTGATAGTCATTGTTCCACTATGGGGCTCTGCTTTTCCTGGCTGAACAGCGCATATGATTGGTTCTGCGCTCACACAAGCGGTTCTTCTGGCGATGTGTCCGCTGGTTCACCTGACTCTCTCAGTGGGCTTTCATTGGGTAATGGGTTTCCCTGTTGCACATCTCGATTCCGTTCTTCCCTACTGACAAGTCGTCTGTAGATACCGTGACCAACCTTAACTTCATAGCTCCTGGGTCCCACTTGGCCTGTGCAGATGCCTGCATCCCATCTGTTTTGTCCGGGAGTTTAATTTTCACACGGGCTGTGTCGCCTGTGTTGATTGGGGTCAGGGGTTTGCTGTGATTGTCGTAATAGAGCTGCTGTTGCTTCTTGATTCCAATCAATGCCCCGGTATCTTCTTCAGTTGCGTACTGCGGCTATAGTAGTGAGCTAGCAACTGGAAGAAGCGTCTTGAACCTCCGGCCGATGAGGCGCTGGGTTGCACTTGTACCAATTCCAGCAGATGGTGTGTTGCGGCAGTCTAGTAACGTCTGGAACTCCGACCTTCCGGCCTCCTTACACTTGGAAAACAGCCTCTTCACTGTCTTAACGGCGTTCGCGGCTTTACCGTTTGACTGCGGGTAGTGAGGCGAAGAGGTCTTGTGCTCAAACCGCCATGTTTTAGCAAACACTGCAAACTCCGCTGAAGAGAACTGCGGGCGATTATCTGTGATCAGACTGTCTGGGACTCCAAATCTAGCAAATACCGCCTTCATTTCCTTTATTACACTACGGGACGTTGTTGTAGTCAGGCGGGCTACTTCGACTAACAGTGTTCGGTTGTCAAACTCGCAAAAGTCAGCGCCTACTTTAGCTCATGGACGGATGACCAACTCATGCTGCATGATGGGCTCTTTCCCTTGATTGCTGCGATGGGCGAGACAAATGTCGCACTTGGCGATGTACTGCTTGAGTTCTGTTGCCCTGCGAGGCCTGATGTCTCGTGCTCTTCGAATGCACGCTTCAACAACAACAACAACTTTTTATTTAGCACCATCATGTAACAAAAGAAATATACTTTAAACTGACGAGAGTTTGAATTAAATCGAAGTGCAGGCCAACTGTAATAAGTTGACAGTTGGCAAGAAATTCATTGGCTTCGATGCCAATGTGTGCAGAATGAATTTATTCCATCATTTTTTGCGCATGACCGTTGGGACTACTAACAGCTGTCCTTTAAATACGAGCTCGTCCTGGAATAAACGTCGCCAGCTTACTCACCGATTAGAAGTGTTGCGACCTGTACCGCTTCAGACTTCTTATTCAGTTCCGTTGCGAGGAGATAATTTATTTTTTGTGACAGCCACGATGGAGCTGATTTACTCTGTGGGCGTTGTCACTGGATCTATGACATATTGGGACACAAGGTTTTAGTGCTTCTTTTAGCTTTGGTCGAAGCGCAACTGCAATGCGCGCCGGCGTGCATGTGGAACTTGTTGGACTGTCTCATCGTTGGACTGTCTCATCGATCGTATCTTATATACGCCGTCTAACTGTCCAACTCCCTCGCCAAAGACCTTCGGAAACTTCCCCATAAGCTCTTGTTTGGTCAGTGCGTTGGGTTTGTCCTCTAAGCTGGCGTATGCTGGGGCGTTTTCCGTCTGTGGTTTATTCAGCAGGTCATTGTCTTTGAACTGACTAATGTTCATTCCTAAGCATACTTTGCGACCTAGAATCGGGCGGATCTCTTTGCTGTCTGCTAATCGGCAGTCTAGACGACAACTGGCCTCACCTCTCCAAACGCGGATACGTACCTGCCCTATTACCTTTATTTTCGAGCCTCCATAGGCGACAAGGGAGGTTTTGATGGGCTTCACCTTCTCCAGTTGTCTGTCCTCGGTCGCCTCTTTGTAGATGCATGTGTACTGGTATGATATTACATTGCGCCCCCGTATCTGGTTGGAATCGAACGTAACTTCGGGATTGCAGTTTCATGGTCACTAACTATAAGTCGTCTAGTTTGACAGCTGTCTGGTAGACCTCGCCCGATCCATCGTCTTTTTCATCTTCAATCGCCTTCATTTATTTTTGTCTGCAAACTGCGGCGAAGTGATTTTTCATTGCGCCATTTAGGCAGTCCTATCCTATTGCGGGACACGATTCCCGATTCGACGTATGTTGATAGCCGCAATTGCCACATTATTTGTGTTGACCTTGACCTTGTTGTGCTTGGCTGCGACGGAAGTTTTTCATTTTCCTCGGAGCGGACGTGCTATCTTGATTTTTTATTCGGTTTACTTCGGATACTTTACCTTCGGCTGTGTCTCCAATGATTTTCATGTGGGCCAACCACGGGCTTTAGGACAGGCTCGATGCGAGTATTAAAAAGTTGTTTCAACATGCGATTGTTAACATAATCCATTTATTTGTCGCGCCTTAATGTTCAATAAACTTGCTTAACTATAATACAAGAGTTTAGAGTACGATACCTTGAAATCCTCCACAATTTGACTTGCAAATCTTCGTGTAAAGTATTTGAGTTTGAACCGCCATGTTTACTTGACCCAATCCTTCCAACTGCCGCGCGGCTTAATATTATGACGTAACACGCCCTGGATAATCCTAAAATTAGGAGGGTAGGATCTCTTGGATTTTTCATCGTCAAGAGCGAGATGAAATGATACTACCATATATGGTACAAACGTGTCCCCAACTTCCATATATGGAAACTACCTGTCCCCGAGCCCAGTCGCAGACGTTCTAACTCTCGAGTGAATTTGGCGGGTTAATTTGAAATTGTAAACAGCAGCTGTACAGTGGAAAACGCTTTCAAGATCTGATGGATGGTGTCAATAGTGGACTTAATACTGAAATATATATTAATAAGGAAAATTTAAGCGTGTAAGTTAAAATGAAATTTAAAAAGACTGTTAATAGTATTTTATACACAAGATGGTACAACAATCTAATGTATATGGCACATGAATAAAGTTGCTGTCTATCGAATATAATTTGTTTCATTGTTTTTTACTTATTTGTAGTGATGCTGATATAACTCGCAAATGCATTAACTTCAACAACAACAGAGATGGGTTATCGCTAAATACTGCGTATGCTGTCTACGTACGAACATGCGGCATATACAAACGAACACCATTGTCAAACATTCTTTTTGCGAGACTTCTGCATGATCTGTTTCCTTGCATTCAAAGCAAAAGAGTGAAAACTGCTACTGGATCAAAAGCAAGTACGGCACCTTTATTTGATACACTTATACGGTAAAAACCCGCGCATTTAAAACTTGACTATTTACTTCAACCTGCAGCCTAAAAAATAAAACAAGTGCTTTATATTTGAATCTCTTGAGTGCCTTATAAAGTCTGTTAATATTAAACAATTGCAGTAAAACTGCAGCACATTGCATCCATGGAGGTATAGACTATAGAGTACATATAATCAAAGCCATATTTGCCATATTTTACATGCAGTATTTTGCTGAACATATAAAAAAATTTTTTTGTTTTATTGAATATATGTGCATGACAAAAAACAAATGTATATTTATATAGCATATTATTCAAATCTGGAAGTAATTGAGAGCTTGGTCACATTATCCTCATTATTTGAAGTCAATAATCAGCATAAAACAACCAAGATATTAACTATTGGAGAACTGGCAAACCATTTCACTAATGTGTCACTGTCAAGTTCATCTATATCATGCATCAACTGGTTTTTGGTTGAAAATACAGAGCAAAGTCTCAAATTTATATACTTTGATAAGGAGCTTATAAATGGAATTCAGGTGGCCAGAAGTATTATAATCAACAGCAATCTTACTTGGCAAGTAAAAATTCATGGAACAAATCTTGAGTGTGACATTTTCCCAACTACTGCCAAATTAATTATTACATTCGATTTGGAACAATTACTTCACACTATTGGTATAGGAAGTGGTTTGTGCCCTGGATGTGACAACCAAGAATTCGATTGTGTAAAGCCATGTGCAGATCAAAAGGGCAATATAACAGGAACAGTAGAAACAATGTCCAACAGCCAGATGCAAACATTTCAAATTATAAGGTCAACCAGCTGTCAATATCTTGTTACTAAAAATTGCAAAAGAGTTAGATGCCAATCATGCTCAAAACTGAACAAAATTCTATGTAATTCATTGTATAAGTCCAAAGCTAGACAAGACAAAACTGACAAAGAAATTCCGAATTGCAATAGTTCAAGTACTTCAAACTGGAGATTTTTGTCTGATGATGATAAAATGAAGAGGTACACAGATCAACATAGACAAAGAATTAATGCTGAAAGAAGAGAAAAATATGCAAAAAAGAAAAGGGAAGAGGGGAAAAAAATGCTGACATTAACAAAACGTGACAATGATGACTTAAAAATTATGTTCAGCCAACTTGATGATGAAATGAAAGAAACTGAAGGGAACTGTGATTCAAATGATATTCTTAATGATGATGCATTTTTTTGGTCAATCCAGAGAGAAGGACTTCAATCTGGAAAAACAGTAAATAACATCATGATCTTATGCAAATGTTGTCATTAAGTGAACAAAAACATTTTAACCCCTAAACAGGTTTCTTGAAATATGCCTGCGGTTATGGCAAAGAAGTAAACAAGGATATGAAGAGTTTAGAGATGCTGGATATATTAAACTCCCTTCAGGTAAATTAATTTACATGATTGGAGTTATACCAGCCTAGCTAGTCTGCTCATAGGACAGCCATTACATTATCTTGATGGTTAATTTCTACATGTATTAATGCATAATTTACTAAAATACAACGCTTAAACAAATTAAATGTTTTTCTTGATATCATTATAATAAATTCATATATAATCCATATAATTAACCCATTCCTGCATAGGCTGACATAAAGTGGTATATTTCCTCTGTTACATAAATTTGTATTTTGTTAATTGTAATAGAATAATAAAGAAATTTTCTCAGCATGTATGGATTGGTTAGGACATTAAATGGATAACATGATTTATGCAAATAATATTGGTAGTACATACATACCTGATTATGGATATAGCTTCATGCATCATCAATAATTAATATACTGCATAAGTTAATGCATAAAATATAAAATATGAAACTTTATCTGTTAATTATTTACTGTAACTATATTATAATTGATATTTGTTGATATGAGATATTTATGTATATTATTAGCATGTAAATTTATTTCACAGGGAGGTATTTAAGAAGTGTGAAGAATAAAGTTACCCAGAAACCTGGTATTTGCAAGGAACACTTTGACTGGATGGTTGCTCAAGCTCAAAAATAATGTGTCAGTGTAGCAGGGAAATATGGTTATGTTATGTTTGATGAAATGTCTATTCAGGCAAATATATTTGTATATTTTTGCTTAATACTTTAATTACTATACATTTTATATATTAGTACATTTTTTACTATGTATTGAATTTATCACACATACATTTGTTTAACTGATGTTCATATGTTATTCTTTATTCTTCTAAGGGAGACCTACAACTCCGCAAGACTGGTGACACATTCGAATTATGTGGTCTTGTCAACATAGGAGAGTTGAATGAAAAAATACAATCATTGATGCATAAATGTAAGTTAATATAATTATAATGTACAGTATATAATTATTATGTATTTTCTTGAAATTTATGATACAGTAAAAAGTCACTGCAAACTATATGCATGAATCTTCATTACATTGCATGTGATTATATGGTATAACTTTTGTATTGATAGGCGAGGAACCGAAAGCTGAAATGGCAACCCATATTTTACAATTCACGTTTGTTGGCTGTGAAGGTTTTGAATTTCCTATATCATATTATCCAACATTACAAGTCGACCCAGTTTCTTTGTTTCACACCTACTGGGACATAGTTTGGGCTTTACAGGAAATACATTTTTATGTTCATATGGCAGTTTGTGATGGGGCACAGGCCAATAGGGCTTTTATATCTATGCACTTTGAAAATGATGAAGATGCAGCATCTTCTTGGTTCACTACAACAAATCCCTACAGTGGTCAAGCACACTCATTCATGATGGATTCTTCTGTGAGAAAATATTTATGTTATTTGTATTTAATATAAGCACTAAACACTCAATATAAATGAACTAAAATGTTTATAACTCTCAATCATATCCTCCATGTTTCAAAAAGTTTATTTAACTTATTAAATATATCAATTATTTGCAATACAAACAAGTAAAATATACACAGTACACTTATATTTACCCACTTAAATGTTCTTTAATAAACTTACCGTTTTCTTTTTTTTAATCAGCACAATTTCAAAAAGATAAGGAACAACTTGGAGAAAAGCAGTTCGAGTGGGAAAACACCTCGCCACTTTAATTATGATGAAAAAGAAATTGTTTGGAAGCACTGGGTTGATGCTTACAATCATGACAAGATAAACTCTATTAGTACGTTTCAAAAACTAACAGATGACCATTTTTATCTTAATTCTGCCAGTAGAATGCGAAACCATCTTGCAGACGACGTCCTTGGAGTAGAAATGATGGAGATCATTCAGGTACAGTGAAATTTACATGATCACGTGACTGAAATTGACATGGCGTTCCCGCCATAGTGTCGCGTTACTGTTTTATCATATATTTATAGTTTCACAAAGAACACATAGAGAAAATCACAGGCGAAACGATATCAGCGTTTGACAAGACTATTGAGCCACTAAAAGTCACTTCAACAATGCTGAAAATTTTTAAAAGCAAAGCTTCATATCGGTAAGGTTTGATCTACAGTAAATGTTTGACCTATTCACGATTGATACTTTAATAATTCGAGTTTTTTGTATATATTTACTGTGTATATAGATCATTAGACGACTCACGGTTTTCTGAAAATCTCTCCTGTGCTGCATGGTTTGACGAGTGGGCTACATGGATTAAAGATAATTCACGCGGATTGCGGGACAAAGAGAGAGAGAAGATGTTTATTTCAAAGAAACTAAACTTTGATATCCACTCAATGGTTCATGGGTTTCAGAAGTACTGCGAAACCTTGTTCCACCTATTTCCAGGTAGTGAAATTAAAAGCTGTAGAACAAATCAAGACAATCTCGAACAATTTTTTGGTAGGCAAAGGGCTCAAAATGGACAAAACAACAACCCAACAGAACTTCAATATGGTGAGTACAATGTGTGTAATTTATATTTCTGCATCAGAATGTTATTTTTATATGTTTAGTTGTTAATTGTTTCAATGTATGAGTCATTTCTAACTTCCGGGAATTCATGACTTTTTCTTGGTAAAGCTTCCACTGTAATTACACTATTCAAATGAAATATTAAAATCCACTGAAAACAGCTAGAATTGACTTATACATAATAATTATTTTATTAAAGGTTTAAATTATGTACCCAAGCTATAAAACTACAAAAAGCTTTTAACTCTTTAAATATACTATTCTATTAACAGGTTCCGGTATCAATGGGATTGTCCGACTGGCACATCTTACAATTTCAAATGGGAATTCTGCCAAGTAGTAATAAACGATAATCAAAAAATATTGTTCAGATAAGTTTACATATTTACAATTTATATTAGTATACAGTATAAACCAACTAGTGGACTACAGTATTAAAAACCATGTATTTTGATTGGCTGAGCTACTCACTGTCTTTTGGTGATGCACCACTAGTAATGAAAGAGTATATTTTTATGTCAAAACAATATGCCAAAAAAATTGCATTTTGTTGAAGTTTAACTTTGTTTTTTCTAACTAATATTAAAATTTGTCCAACTAGTTGGTTCTTACTCAAACAGTTAACAGACAACTTGCCTTTGTAACATTATATACAACTTGGGCTTATTGTCTAATAATTAATATATCATGTATATAATAGTTTGTGAATGGTTCTTGCATAATATTTCATGCCCGTGAGTTTTCCTTTTGTTTAAAGCGCTTGTGCCATGATCGAATCTGTGATAGGTCAACTTCAAATTCTGCTGCTCTTTGCTTCATCACTTCAGTTGCTATTCCATTTGAATGATCTTGTTGAAGAATTGTTTTTTGGCCATCAGTTGGTCTAAATTGTTTTCGACGTACTTTGGTTGTTGCTTCAGTATTGTCTCTTATTGGCAATATGTTTGGTGGAATTGAGTGCAAAGGGAGTTGAGAAGCTTGCACTGGGTTGGAAACATTAGCAATGTGTGTCAGTGATCCTAAAACCTCTCTGTTGGTATCACACACTGTACATTTGTTGTTCTGCTTTGCATGTATTGCATTTAGTTCTTCAGTGGTACACTTGTTGGGGTGGGTCATTTCTTGTGCATTATTGATTTTGTTAATTAGAACTAAAGAAATGTTGTCTTTAGTTTGAGATTGCTTGAATTTTGCCCCAAACAAATGACAAATAAAATGAAGCTCGTTTTTTGTCATTTTGGTGAAACTGTTCTTACCAATAGCGGACATGGCTTTCAATGTAAAGAATGCTGCAGTCTTGTTATCACAATGATCATCAGTTAATTGTCGTAAAACATCTTTGCTTCCATTTTTAGCTTTGCTTTTCTTTTCTTGCGCTTTCTTTCTATGTTCCTTGCTCTTCTCACATTTCATTTCTCTTTTGAGCATTTTCACATATTCTTTGCATCTCATATTGAGATATCTTTTCATGATTCTGCTTTGAATAGCTCCTATCACATCAGCATCAATTGTACCATTACCATTCTCCTCTGCATCAATAGTAGATATTAATTTGTTGAAAGCTATTGTAACCCTTGGATCTTTTCTCACCTCTTCACGGCCGATTTTGCACGAGTCCCACTTGTGCTTATTAAATGAAGCAACATTAAAATGTTGTTTACATGACGTCTCCACAGATAAAGTAAATTGATACAGATCATCTGAGACATTTGTCAACCCCCCTCTGTTGTGAGACTGAATATATTGAAGGCTTGCTTGGTACTTGGATTCAACTTCCAGTTGACTCTGTGATTTAGTAAACTTCTAAAAAAATTTATAGTTCTATTATAATTAATTGAACTCTTCTGAACAACATTGTGTGATCATGAATACATTCAGATGTTTCATTATTTGAAACTAAGTAAGGGTTAGAGCATGGTCACGTGTGCTCTATTGGATATAGATCCCGATAATTAGATAAAAGGTCACGAGGGGCCGAGAATGGTTGCAACCACCAAGTAATTTTAACTTTTACTATAAAATTGTTTTTGCCTCTCACATTTACCGGGTACATTGACTTTAGTGAATTCATCAGTGACTTTATTGAATTCATTAGTGAACTCTATTATTATAGAGTCCACTGCGCGGCTGGTCTTTTCCATGGGTGGCGGGTAACGGGTGGAAAGGAGGGGGTTAGAAAACCCATTAGGCGGGGGGTTAGGGTTAGGATATTTGTTGTGTTGGGGTAGGCTTCTAACATTAGATTAACCATTATCATTAATTCAGAGCGATTTGTAAATAAAGGATAATTAACCATTATCCTTAAATATAACCCAACCCCAACACAACAAAGATCCTAACCCCTCGCCTAGTGGGTTATTTAACCCTAACCCCCGCATAATGGATTTTCTAACCTAACCCTCCACCCGTTACCCGCCACCCGTGGAAAAGACCTGCCAGTCCACTGCGCCATGACAAAAGAAAACAAAATATCTTTCAGTGGACTCTATATACAGTTCACTAATCTGTCTAATCTTGATGAATTAAAACACTATATATAGAATATAGAGCAGTCAAATACTCAACGTGGATTGGCTGAGTGGTTGCAACTATTCTCTAAGTATAATAAGTATATGACCCAAAGTGAGCATTGAAATCCCTGTTGACAACATGATAAACAATAGGTGTTGTGAATTGTTACTGTCAAATCTGGTGTTTCTTAATTCCTGCAACAATTTTCACTATTATTACCCTCATTGCTTGAATTTTTGACAAGCCACATAACTAACCAAAATTCTTCTATGGGTTCCTTGAAAACAACTTGTTTTCCTTGTAATTTCATCATATTTTTTTATACAATATTTCCCAGATAAAGCAGGAATCATTAATTTATGATCTTCATTAACACCTTTATACATGAAGTCTCACCTTTAGAACACATTTGATTTTTTTTTCTTTTTGCAATCTTTTAATGGTCTTATTATTCTTTGAACCATTGTTTTTTTATATGTACGTGTTGCATGCAGCTATCTCCTTTCTGACTGTCCATCGTGCTATATACCTGTAATAATGAAGTAAAATAATGTTACTACTATATGTTTTTGTAGATCACATTTATATTATACTACAAATACAGCACATGTAAACATTACTTAAATTTTATGTTGCAATAGAGCGTTTCCACTCACATGACGAGAAACCATATTGGAGTGCCGAAACAATTGAACATTTTTAAAGAAGAGTAGAGCTCGATTCTCATAAGATTAATTTTGAACACCAATATGGCAACCATTTCATTGTTTAGGAACACCAATATGGCTGCCGTGACATCAAGTGGAAACACTTTATAAAACGGTTATGTACAGTACCTGATTTTGCTTTGACACTCCTTGGAAAAAATATGAACATTGGGAGAAATTTCTTCGGTGGTGTGTGTGACTTTAGTTTTCTCATTCTGGCAATCATGGTAAATAAAGTCTACAGTACAGAGAAAAATAATGTAGTTTTTTTTACTCAAAATGTTATGTTGTTTGTTGCTGAGTTGGGGGCTGTAGGATTATTAGTGGACAGATAATACAGTAACTAATAGATTTATTGATAATGCACTTGGAAACCCTCATCCACATGAAGAATATATACAGTAGATACAGTTGGGCATCTATCTTTCACCAGTGGGTTATGACACTAAATCATTGTTGACATTGGTAGAGGGGCATAGTGAGACCACAGTCATACAGATACTGTACTGTATA
The DNA here is from genome assembly GCA_035772405.1 of Chrysogorgia sp. JL179-B06. Classification (NCBI taxonomy): domain Eukaryota; kingdom Metazoa; phylum Cnidaria; class Anthozoa; order Scleralcyonacea; family Chrysogorgiidae; genus Chrysogorgia; species Chrysogorgia sp. JL179-B06. The sequence goes on from JAYKKM010000042.1 coordinate 1,072,379, forward strand.
ACCCAAAAAGGGGGAATATTTTCAATTATTTAGAAATATAATAATATATAATGTCCCACATTACCCAAGGTAAGATGGATGAGGTTTTACAATGATAATGGCACAATATCACTTACCTATAAGCATTATATGCAGCATGTCAATTAGTCGCACCATTGCAGACTGTTGTACCAAATTCAAAGGTCCCTCTCCGACAAGAACTTTGGAAGATATAAGTACTTCAATCCATCTATTGGACAAATCTCTTAACAATTTCAATTTATGAAGAGCTCCAGCATAGCCAACCCAATAAATTTTTTTGAAACAACCACAACTTCATCAATAGTTGGCCTTGTTACCAACTTGTCAAGTTCCATCCAACAGTGACAGATAAAGTTGAGAAGCATTGTGGGAATAGTTTTTTTATCAATACCAATTTCCATTAGTAATGCTTTAGTTTCTGGTGAGTTCATGTTGTCGTCAGCCATTCCATGTAGTAGTTGGTCAACCTTAATTGCTGCTGGAAGTGGGCGAATGTGTTTCCAGTCGTTTGCTGTGAGGGGTACAGATTCTCCATCTTTTATTTCTGTTAATAACTCTTCAGTATGTGGCTCACCTGTAACCATACGGATAGGGATGTCGCTCAAACAGTTAACAGCACCAACTGGTACCACACATTCTTTATAGAACTGATGGACACAGTTACTTACAGGGGGTAACTTCACGTCAAATCCTGGTAAAACATGAACACCACCGAGTGTTGTTACTCTAGACAAAGCAACATAGCCTTGACCTTGAATAAATAACTTCGACAGGCTAATTTCACATTTAGAGAGGGTAAGCCCTTGACATTTATGAATGGTGATTGCCCAGGCTAGAAGGAGGGGCAATTGGCGCCTAGTACATTTGGAATCTCCTTGACCACATACTGACCAAGTATACTCACGCACAACTATTGTTTTGCCATTTTCAAATAGTACCTGTGGATAGTTGTGCACAAACCCAACCACAGTTCCCAGAGATCCATTTGCAAGTTCATGATTAGGTGAGTTTTTAATGAGCATAACAGGTGCACCAACTTTTAACAAAATAGTTTTTGATGCTGGACAATTCTTATCAATCATGTGTTTTTGTTTTCCTCCATCAATGGAGTTAAAAACATGAATATCTCCAGGTAATGAATCTACCATCTTGTTGTTTTCATCCTGGACTTCCTCTTGTGTTGAGAACAGTTTGACAACCTGTTCTCCTTGCATCCATTCTATGGGGCGCGTCAAATCGTTCAACATACTGACTGCAAAGGATGACAGATAACCGCCTTATCGGATTTCGTTCAGCAACGCTAAAAACTCAGGCTCGGATTGCCTGACGACTTGGGTAATTTCAGCCGAAAAGTCAAGACATTTCGGCCACATCGGTGACTGGAAACAGTATTCCAATTTCTGGCCTTCTTCATTGACTGGTGGAATTTGGTAAAAGTCTCCAGAAAAAATCAGTTGTATACCTCCGAATGGTGATTCAGTGTCATTCATTCGACGTGCAATAAACTCAAGTTTTTCGAACATATGCAGAGAAAGCAGAGATATCTCATCGATTACGAGCACTTTGCATTTCCTCCAACGGGCGCAGCAATCTTCATTCGCCAGAACTTTATCTAGAAGTTGATACCTCGTTTCTTTTCCAAGACCAACGCCAGCCCATGAATGTATAGTTTGACCACATATATTCAAAGCAGCTTTTCCAGTAGGAGCAGTTACTGCTATCGCTTCTGGTCCAAATTCGTTTTTTGCTTGTTGAATAATTCCTTTCAAAACGAAAGATTTCCCTGTACCACCTTTACCAGTCAGGAAGAAACTGAATCCCTTTGAAAAAAGCTCAAGTACTCTATATTGTTCGTCGGTGTATTTTTGCCCGCAGTTTATAACAGGAATGTCAGGCATTCCGAACATGTAAACAAACCCTGAAACAATTCGAAAAGCGTACGAAAATATAGATTCCAGGCTTCGGACGAGCGAATTTTTAAAATTCTGACGTCAGAAGGTTCATCTCGCTCTTGACGATTTAAACAGATCACATGGTATGTAATCGAAATAGCTGATTGGTTTATGTCGGTACCACGCCCACTTTGATCCTACCCTCCTAATTTTAGGATCATTCAGGGCGTGTTACGTCATTAAATGTTCGAAGGAGTGGGTCTAGTTAAGCCGCGCGGCAGTTGGAAGGATTGGGTCAAGTAAACATGGCGGTTCAAACTCAAATACTTTACACGAAGATTTGCAAGTCAAATTGTGGAGGATTTCAAGGTATCGTACTCTAAACTCTTGTATTATAGTTAAGCAAGTTTATTGAACATTAAGGCGCGACAAATAAATGGATTATGTTAACAATCGCATGTTGAAACAACTTTTTAATACTCGCATCGAGCCTGTCCTAAAGCCCGTGGGCCAACATGCTTTCGGAAGCACAACATATCTCGTCTGTTTTCGCTAGACTGAAATTTATTTCTCTCAGCAGTTTCTCGCGTACTTTGGTATCGCTGATACCAAATATTAACCGATCTCTGCGTATTTCTTCTGGTGTAATTGTATGAAAATCACACCCCTCAGCTAACTTGCGTAAGGCGGTCTTGTAATGGTCGTACGACTCTCCAGCCTCAGGAATACCAGGGCTAAACTTGTATCGTTCAAACGGTACATTATTGCGTGGCATGTAATACGCTGCAAACTTCTCCTGCACATGTTTAATCTTCGTCTCGTCTCCTTCTTCTGCCCAGTCTGTGAATGACAAATAAACGTCGCGAGCTTCCTCTCCGATGACTGTTAGAGGTTTTGCGACTTCTATCCCTTCAGACTTCTTATTCAGTTCGGTTGCGAGGAGATAATTGCTCCACGCCAGACTGAATTGTTTTACCTTTCTCCGACGCGTTTTTGTCGTGAATATCAAGAAGAGGCGAAGGTGGTAAAGCAAATTCTGAGGCCATTTCGAACACTCTGATGAGTTGTCCTTTGGTTAGTTCACCGCTGCGACCATGTAAGACGTTGTCTTGTGTTTGGACTTTATTTTATTGAGTATTGATTACAAGTATATCAAAATATAATCTGTGCTCTTCGTTCACGAGTGTCTCTGAGTGTCCGTTTTACTGGCATATCCTTTTGTTAGCGTAGGGCAATCTGATTGGTTTACATTATTTAATATAATCACTGGAATGTAAATCGATGTAATATAAGTAGCGAACTTGTTACAAAAATTACCCATTTTCAAGCTCTTTGGCCAGATTTATACGTCGCCTTGATGTCCACGTCCTCTTTTGTAAATCTGTTCATTAGCACTTTAGTATTATTCGCACTAACCCTCGAACAACTTGTTTTTGGTCTCCGCGGAATTTCGACTTCTTCAGCATACTACAAAGTCTGTCAGCCTTTGATTTATCATGTGACTAATAACGACATTAATTAACTCTCCATTTCTATGTCCTACCGTCAGCAGCTCTTTGTTTATTATACGGCTGATATCATAACATCTAAAAGTAGTCTTGACATATATTATAGCACTGTCAGTAGCTGTATTCTCCTTTCTGGTAAGTGGTAATCATATTTTATAAAGTATGAAACCCCGTTGGACATGTAACGAGACATCATTTCCTTGACAATTCCCTCAAAAGCTGATAGAAATCAAACCAGGATATCCTCTTTCTCGGAATAGTTTCTCTTCTTTTCGATTTTACAAACTAGATCTGTTATCTGGTTACTCTGTGAATCTGTTTCAGAATCTGATACCTGAGAAAAATAGAAATTCAAAGGATATGTTTTGTCTGGGGATGTGAACAATGCCATGCGCAGACTCGTGAAATCAGCATATAATTTTAATATATACTTGGACTTTGGTGCAATTTCTTGAGATGCGTCACTGTAATTATATTGCCAAATGTTTTATCGGTCATTCTGCAGAGAAGAATGAAAAATATTTAACTCGAACCGAGAAATATCAAATCAGTGGCGTTGGAATGTTCCGCAAGACCGTTATTTTGAAAAGTAAAAATCCGGTAAGAAATTGGGGGGGGGGGGGGTGTTATTAATGAATTTCAAGATACATTGACGTGTATGCTGCTATGTTCTGATTTAGTAATAACAAATTTTGTGATTTATGATCAATCTTATTTAATAAGTAATCTTATTTCTGTTAAAAAACTCGCCTCAGAATCACGAGAAATGGTGACACCCTAGAAATCTAAAATTGTTTGCGGATGAGCAAGCCCCCAGACCACCCTAGAACATTCGTCACCAATGCAAGTCACTGGGAAATCCCCCACCCCCCCCCCCCCCCCCCCCCCCGCCCGCCCGCCCCCAAGGCAAAGGCCACTGAACATAGTCCGACATTACAGAGTCTATCCTAGCCGCGGTCCTAACTACTAGTGATTTAATCACCGTCTGATACAGTGTTGTATTTCTACGATGATGTTTTGTTTTTTCATATCAAGATTCATCTGTCCAAAGATGTTGATCAAACACTTATTTTGAATTTAGCTTTTCCCGCATTTATTGGCAGGGATTATACAAAGAAAATCACCGAACGAATCAGCTTTTCTAAATATGCCTCATCCGAAGTCCGACTTACGTGAAGCGGCGTAACGCTGTCTGACTGTAAGCGAATTTGGGGCCGATAGAAAAAACATAATTATATGGTATAGAGACGAAACAAAATCATACTTCCAACATTTTGCGATATGCAGGGATTTGCAAAAGGATGTTGGTTCTCAAGTCTTTCAATATAGTTGTTATTATTCCAATCCTCTTCGTTCTCGTGTTGTCAAGCCCTCTGGTTAAAGCGCGTTATTAGGCAATATATTGCATTGAGTTATTCTGAACTACAAATTAAGCGATGTAGACTTTTTATCAACTCATGCAGATCGTTCAAGATATAACAGTAAATCAACTAAACTGTCATTGATGTATATATTTATTTACTATTTTTTATCTACCAATCAGTGCATAATAAACCATACGTTGCGAAATTGGTTTGCGCCAAAATTGTATGTCTTGTCCGGTCTGATTGTGTAGTGTTTTTTTTTCCTTTGTATTTTTTTCTTTTGGTTTAAACTTGGTTACAACTAACCACATTAAAATATCGTGAAATTCAGAACTATTGTGGGGTATACTATACATTGTGCTATATATTGAATTTCGTTAACACTATGCTATATATTGAATTTCGGTTTGTGGCAACACGAAAAGTAACCAACCCCTTGTCATTTCAACCTTAACTTATAGGTTAACGTAAGGCACAAAGCTTGTGGGATTGCGGCCCAGATTGATGTCATTTTTGTCTGCTATGAGTATGATTATCACCAAATCATCTTGTTTCATATTATATTAAAACAGACTCTTTTCTCTACCAATGAGTGCATCAAATATCACAAAATTATGAATTTCCAAAGAAAATGAGACAATGACTTTTACCTCGGTCCCATGGACGCAAGAAACACGAGCAGAGAGATGTACGATAATTACCATGTGCAGCCCTCGGACGCTATACGCGTCCTAGGTGTTGTATATAGCATACTGTACATCCCTCGTTCGAGGTAATTAACTCTTACTTGTTGATGTCAGTATCCGAGACTGCGGGAAGAGTAGCGTACCTTTACAGTGTAACATATCAACCTTATTGGGGGTTATTGTTTCATGGTACGAAATACCAACTTCCAGTCATAGAAAATACAAGTATTTTGTTGGTTTTGAATCTTTGTTATAAATGTCGGCAGCAAATACTATGATGCACCTTCGGAATATGATATTTCAACGTGATGGCTAGTTACCATAAATCACCATTTGTATGATAATAATAAGAATGTGAATAGGGATTACGAGGTTTATTGTATCTGCTGTCTCAAAACTGCTTTATTTGTTTATAGTAAAATCACTCTGCGTTTCTCCTGAAGTTGCTAGTTTGAGTCGATAGCTCTTTCAAATTCTTATATCTAATTTGTACCAATAAAGTTGCAGAGAAGTTTGAAAGTTCAGTAAATGTGGCGCATCTTGATATGTAAATAAAAAAATTGTTGATAATCGCGAATTATTAGGCTAGTAAACTGAAATGTTGTTGCTGCTATTATGCTATTAAGTAATTCGCCATTTGTATGGGTGCCCTGAGGAGAAAAATAATTACAAGCAAAACCGTATCAAACTTATTGGAGAAAATTTATACATTATTAAGTTATCGGTACAAACGTGTTCAACTTATACGCCCATGAAGCCATCTCTTTCAACCGATTTCGATATATCAGTTTTGTCTATAATTTTAACAATAGCATCCACTAAACCATGATGTCCTGCCTGAAAGAAATGTTTATATAGGTTTTCCCTGTTATTCCCCTTTGTCTCTTTCCATATCTAACTAAGTTTCTGTTAGTGACTTGAACTCATGCCTGTTGGAAATCGGTAATAACCTTGTAGTATGATGCTCTAGCTGTAACTGCAGGCCCGTATTTTAGGTAGGGGGGGCACTGAAATTGGCTCAGAAATAGTATGAGAAGGAACAGAGAAAAAAATCAGCCGATATCCGAAAAATAACATTAAAATAATTTAAATAAATATTTTTTTGCGTCATAACAATCTTGAAATGCCTGAACCTAACTAAAACCGCTGTGTGAACCTAACACGAAGTAACATCTTAGAACGGAATGTGAACCGCTGGCTGGAATACAATCAGGCTCGCGTAGGCTTTCGTTTACGGAAAACGCTGCTATTTTCGCTACTTACCGTTTTTTATGAAAGGTAGAATAAGATTTGCTTTTGCTAATAATTATGTTGTCTTTTGACTGTTTAAATGACGTTTCATAACCTTCAGAATTTTTAATATATCGTCTCAAAACATGAAACAGCATTTCAGAGACTCTGTATTTCAAAATTTTCTCGGGGGCATGCCCCCGCACCCCTTAGTAAGTTCTCGCGCCTACGGTGCTCGGCCCACTGTCCTTAACAGCTCGCTGCGGGCATGAACTGATGTTGTACTTAGTTGCCGGCGTTGGAGGTTTTCGATTTTTTAAGACCTCCTATATACATGATTGCATTAGCTTATTCAACAGCATGATGCTTTGATATGTCTGTGATCTCGAGCGCAATGACCAGATTTTTAAAATTCCGATATATACCTTTTCCACCTAGTTCCAAGGGCGCCAGATTCATGACTTATATCAAATGTCCGGAATGAAGGAAGTGTTGCAATTGTTGCGTTAATATGCAATGGCAGTTCTCCTTTGTTTGAGTCATGTTTCCTTTTCTACAAATCCTGATCTTTGTTATACTTGCTTCAATTTGTTTAATCGAATTCTGTATCCTCGTCGCCATTGTAATATCCTATCGTCTTACTATTCCGAGTCCCGAGTAAAGTGTTTTTATTATCTTCGATCACATGATATCTATGCCAGGTCTCATTTCCGGTTTGGACACTACAGATCGGTTTCCCAACTTTGCCCAGCTCTCCATCCCAAAGCTTTCAGCTTAAGATCACAGATTAGATACATTTTTTAAATAAATCTGGCAATGAAACCAGTGCTTTTTCGAACTGAAAATTGGAAATTTCTTCAAATGAAAGATATAGAACTGTAGTTATAACTAAGGCGAAATATAATCGAAAACAATTATGTTTCGTTTATCTTCGACTGCCATCTTGTTTAATGGGGAGCAACAGAGTAGTTAACACCAAAAATGGACAAAACTAGATGTAAATTCGGACCAAGTACTGAAAGTACAACAATTGATTGAGCGTATTATTTCACTTTTGGTTATATTTTGCATTGCGGCCTGCTGTAAGGAGAAATCGAATTACACATGTTTGTTGTTAACTTTCTTCAGTCCCTCTGCGCCACACACCCCCCCCCCCCAACATTTCTAAGATATTTCAGGTTATAGCTTTATATTTACAGGGCAAGTATAGCATTGGACAATGAATGTTCCCATGGGGGATTTATGATGTGAGTACTGGTTGCCATGCAAACCAATCTGGATTCCAGGAAAAAGTTTATATAGCATAGCTCTTTAATGAAAATAGTAATCGAAAAAGTGCCAGATGCGAAGACAGAACATTACCAGTAGAATTGTTGTTCAAAATTTGAGGAAAATCCATCAAATGCTCACAGAGTTAGAAGTGGGGTGCAAAACGCGACTGCCGAAAATCACGTTTTTTAGAAAAATGCCCTTAACGTTCAAGACATACCTACAGGTATTCCAGTTTTCAAGAAGCAATAATCAGCCTTTCGTCATAGTTCCTTATTTTTCCTCTCCTTGGGTGGTTTTTATTTGCCCTTGGAGGCAGGCCTCTGCCTGCCTTCAGTAACACACAGCAAGTCTTCATTGAAGGCCCCACTGGCATATGTGATGCCTTCAGCGGCCTTCCTCCTTTCTTCCCCTCTGTGCTTTACATTACGTATCACTTGCCAGGCATGCGGAGCCACATTTGTTGCCCTCTGCAATGACTGCTGTGCCCTCCTTTGTCCTTTCTTACACTACCTTGCTTGATATTCTTGCCAGTGGGTACATGCATTTTCCCCATCACACGATGACAGACAGTAGCACCAACATTGATAATCCACAACTCATTTTGAATTTTAGAGGGATCAATTGCAATGAAAATCAATACCCTGACTCGTTTCTTGTATCCTATCTATATCATATCATGCGACAAAAACTACTAAGGTTGCCATGGCAACAAACAGCAGTTTTTCAATCTAATGGTATAAATTGTCATTTATTTCTGAAAATAGCACGAATATCATAATTTGGAGTTAGATTTATGAAATCAAAAAAGTTTTAGTCTTAGAAAATGCAAAAAAAACAGAAATGTGTTTTTCTAACAATTTTACTTCATATTTTTCCATGTTGCTCCCCCTTAATAGGAATTCCGCTGAGCATAAAAGTTGCCAAATTTTGAAAGGTGGGAAGATTTAAGAAAGAAAAATTATATTAAAATTAGATTTGATGTCTGACATAACCCCATTTCCAACCTTGTAAATTTATTTCCTATAAACAGAAATCCAAGGCCAGTAGCACTGACAATTTCGTTGCAAGGGAGCAAGAGAAACTAGCAAAAATTACATAATCAGATATGACTGAAAAATACTATTGCAAGGAACGCGCTGAGGAGTGGGTTATAGATATTTATTTTTAAATAAATCCTATTTTATAGCGTTCACGTTCCCAGACCCACATTTGATATGCTTCAACGGACTTCGTCACAATGGGCACATCAATATTTCTCAGCATCACTGGTGCTATTGTGTAATCATTTGCCTCAATGGGCGATATCTTTGTCTCAATGGACCAGTTGTTTAACTTGCCTGCTAACCAACGGCAACAAACGGCAACAGTTGGTAAAAGTGACAAAAATTAAGACCTAACGCGGAACGATATCATTATTAAAGCATTCAAGTACATCTTTTCTTCTTGCACTAAAACACCGTCGATGGTTGTCAAGTTCCACTCGTTCACGTGAACAGTTTGTGAGGTTAACACTTGACTAGCTTAATTGTGCGGTTAACAGAGCCGATAAACTCTGTTTATCACGACTGGTAAAATAAGCATTCATGGCATTGATGAATACTTTCACAAGCAAGTAAAGGCATGATTTATTATTAGCATGAATTTTCTGTCAAAGGACTAAAAGAAGTAGCTTATAAACCACCGAGTCTTAATGCATGGGTGCTTCGAATACAACGTGCTATCGTGGGACATGCGCACTTGAGACAATTTAGAGCTTAAATGGATTGCGCAATACTGCTCACGAACATCCATCTCGACGGCAAATGTTTATCATATGAAAATTCTGGTGGGTATACATAGCTCGCTGAAAGGACTGCGTATGAGTAATCTTGTAACCATGAGTAACCAAGTAACCTTTGCATTCATATGCCATGATGCCTCATGAGTGGAGGCCAAAAAATATATGGGTGTATGCCCGACACATTGTAAATTATTCTTGACAAATATAAAATATCCTAAGAGATATTACCATTATGTTGGTCTTGCGGGACTTGCATCCTGTGCCCAGACATTTAATATTCGAGTGTTGCGCCTGATTTGAACCGCACACTGTAACCAATTTCTAGCTATCCCTCCTACACACTATTTCAGGAGTATATCAAGCTTTTAGAGTATTTTATTTCTATTCACACTCATGCCTGCACAGAACAACACTTTTATATAAAATACAACAATCAAAGGAGGTCATCGCGCAACTTCACCTCGAGGCTAAACTGGTCGATATTGAGTCTAAAGCACCCAAACGTTTCGGCAACTCACCTCGACAATTTCTCCAAACTTCAACTAGTCGTCAAAGACGACCCAGTAGTGTGTGTGCCCTGTTCTCTGGCATTAATCACAATTAGTTTGGACATTCCAAAGCTTGGTTATAACGATGATTTTCGTACATTCATGAACGTTAAAGTTGCCATTCCGAGGCAGCCTCAGCATCGATTCTCCTAAAATGGAACGAGAACGCGCGTGGTCTTGAAACGCATTAGCCGACCATATCTCGCCACCTTTCGTGACTGGCTTTAAGGACAAGGCGGTGCCCGCGAGCTCTTGATGCAAAGAGTGCACGCGTAAGTGGACAAACTAAAGGACAGGAAAGACAAATGCGTAGCTCCAACACATTCATTTTGGCGCATGGTGAAACGTCGTCAACGCAACCCTGTCCGCTGATCAATCAAAAATTAGAACAATCCGAAATTGGCCGAAAGGCTGCTCTGAAGAATGAGGTTCAATGGTATCGAACAGTAGAACAAATTTACCTCCCAGAGCGTTGAAGGCCAATTAGTGGAGACATCGTGGATCATGAAAGCCGATCACTGCTCTCTAAATGAAGACTGTATCGAGCAACTATTGTTTAGATGTTGCGAAAAAATGAAGACTGGAATATTTCGCGGCGGCCATCTTGAATATACCACACTATATATTTTACTGTCGGCGACAGAGACAATCTGTCTCTGATGTTTTAAGATGATAAAATTAATCAGTTGTCGTAGGTTTTTACCGTAATTTAGATCACACTACTGCTCCATTACAATAATAATGATGTCGGGATTGCGTCTTCCGACCACCGTTTTCACTCCAATATGGCCTGAACGTGCTAATTCCGGTTTCATAGATATTATTTTGGCGCCATAGATTGTGTTCCATATCATTGGAAAATCTTGGACAACTGATTCGTTTTAGCATCTTGAAAGATCAGAGACGTTCCATCTTAAAAGTTATAACGCGGTCCCAAGAAGATGCCGCGAAGCGCTCTTCCGATTTCACGAACAATAGTTGATCGATCCAGTCTTTATTTAGAAATCAGAGTGTTCTGTTTGCCGAAGTTACCTTTTTACTCCTGTATATGCGATGCATAGGAACGAGTTATTTGAGTGGGCCGATTGTAGATGTGACTCACTCGCTTGCTGTGTTGTTAGCAATCGGAAACCACTTGGTACAGTATAGGATTCGTTCCACGCTCTGAATTCCCATTATACCATTCCATCATTATGTGCTTCAAATGTTTGAAGTCTATTGAAACAACCGACGAAATATTCTAGAGCATAATAGTGAACAAAGAAGAATGTTACACCAAAATGTCCACGCTCGACAATTTCTTGGCTATGGTGTAATAAAACATTTTTATATCAGTGAAAGTTTACGGCCGTCACGCTTGTTGATTCAAATGTCAAAAGGATTAAACGGGCATCAACTATAATGTATTGTTAATATTTCTTAAACGGTAGTCACGAAATATAGGAAATCTTAGTTCATATCGCACAAAACCTTACACAAACTGACATAATTAGGGCATGGTTAATAGAAAGAAAGAATATATTCTAAAATAAATTTTTATTTCAGATTTTCCGTCGACTAAGTAGTGTAGGTTAATCGCGTCTATTAACTGTCATGTTATCCTGAGGATGATTCTGCACTATAGAATAAAAACATTACACATTCTGAGCAATTATTATAAGAAGTTGTCAAGAAAATATTTCGCACAATTAAATGGATAAAATTATCACACTTTAGTTTTCCAAGTTAGCGCGGTAACTTAACCATGATAGAGCAACAGACAGGAATCCCGAAGGTACGAGTTCAAATTTCTTTCCGTCGACGCAGTAGTGTAGGTTAACCATTTCGATAAATTTTAATGGAACTGGATTATTATTATTTTTACATTGTATTATGAGAATGTCGTATTACATTTGGAAACAGCATGTCTACGACTCACTCCACTTTTACATTGTTCAATTTAAATGAACTATAGGTCTGTTAATATGGTCATGGCTCGTTTGTGTCCGGGACTCAGAAACATTTTTCTGAAGATATGACCAGATCACCTCTCCTCCGCAGAGGCTTTTGTCACTATATTTTGTATATATCAATAATTTTGTATATATCAATATAAATATATCAATTGTGAATATTGCGCTGCATGAAAAGTAAGGAAATATGAAAATCCCGCCAGTTTATTCTTCATCGCCCGCGTTCTCAATTTCAGCGTATTTTCATATTGTATTACTTATCATCACTGATCTCAAAAATAGGACTGGATCATTGAGCTTTCTATTTTTTGAGATCATTGATTGTATCTGATGAGCTGATTTTGAAGCCTGCATATTTGCATAATGTAAATTGACGAGTAATCATTAGAAGCTCCGTGTTTACATGCAAATCAAACTGTTACGCTCGCAAAATAGGTTTAGTGTCTGGCAAATATAGTTTCTTTGCTAACATTAAATGCATAAAATCTTGAACCTAATTTGACGTCTCATATTAAGTTACTCTCACTGGATAATTACAGCCAACGGCGGCCATTACTGCGGGACCAAAGTCGCAGTAAATCTGTAGACAGGTCATGAATAGTTTTACCCAGTAATTTGAAAAAATGTCTTCTGGTCCTCTTTATAGTAAAATTATTTTATTTTGTCGATGGTAAGAGCACATAATCCAACAAAAAAAACTTAGGATCCTTAGTTGGTCCCTTAGTAATGGCGCATTTCCGGCTTCATTTTCTGAACAATAGTTGCTCGATCCAGTCTTCTTTCGAGATCAGTGCAATATTCACAATTATTAGCGCAATATTCACAATTATTGATATATACAAAATATAGTGATAAAAGCTACTGCGGAGGTGAAACCATATCACGGCATTATAAATCTGTATTTTTTAGTACTTGGAGTTTTTAGTCGCGCTTTGTCCCAGGCCCCTTCGAACACATTGCGCGAGCTTGATAACTTGCCGAAGAATGATATCCGAGATGCCTTAAAGTAGTAATATATATATATATATATATATATATATATATAACAATGTGTTTGGGACTGGACCGAGCTCTAAGCCAATCAGAATCAAGAATTGATTTGAATTGACCAATCAGAGCACAGCCAGTCCCATATTTCCAGGAGGGTGTCGTATTTTTAAGGTGTGGTCACCCTGTAAAGAACGACCAGTCATCAAATCAAGGGGATATGCACCTGGTCGTATACAAGAGGTTTTTTGAATTTTGATATTATTTATCTCATGAAACCTGGTGTTGTTGTACGACCAGTTTTTTGATTATCCTTGAGTTTGACGACCAGAGAGAGGAAGGTCAATCAAGGTGATCGTATTAATTTCATGAGATAGATATCAAAAAGTCAAAAAAAAACATTGAGTATAAACGACCATCATACCTCACCCGATGTGATTTATACTTACACGTGTCATCCAAAAAACGTCCATATTATTTTTATTGGAAGAGTCGTAAGATGTTGAAATAAAAATAATCCAAAATCCAAAATTTGATTATAGAATTAATCATAGAAATTTCCGCCATGGAGCTCTTACCTCGACGCCATCTTATGGCCGAATGACTGATATTTCTTAGTTACGGTATTTTAAAAAAATGTCAAAATATTTTAAGATGATATGTCTCAAAAAATTATTTGGTGTTTTTCAATAGATGAAATATATTTTTAAAAAAAATAGATGAAATGTACTTTAACACACAATAAAAAACTTTTTTTGAAAAACAAAATTCTCTTTTTATTTTTTTATTAATCTAAATACATTTCTTTATTAATGGAACTAAGTATGGAATCATCAGTTTTCGTAATTGTTGTTATATATTTATGCGGACAAAGAATTCCCCCATCTACCACTTCTAAATATAATTTATATCTGGATAGCGTACGAAAGGGAAAGTATATACAGTGTCGTAAAATATATTTTTGATTTGGAAATTTCTGTCGAAGAGTATTAAGATCATAGTGGAAATATACCTTTTTTTTTTTGGTTTAACATCTTTCTATTAAATACTTTTTCCTCCTTTACTTCGTCATCATCAATACCCAAAAATGCTTTCAAACTATCATCACTATCAGAATCACCATTATCCTGAATGGGTTTGAAGGGTTTAAAGTAATCGAAATTAAACTCTTTGGACGTATTCCGTACACCGTATGCGTATCCTTCTCCTTTATCGTTGTAGTCCCATATGAGAGGGGAACCATATGGGGTTATGGGGTGGGGTTCTCCATAGGAAGCTTCGTTCGTTATTTCTTCTTTCGTAGCCATTTTTTATTTTTCTTAAAACTTCTTAAGTTTGTAGATATTTATGGTTGTTACTAGGCTTATATAAGTACGTATTGTTTAAATGAAAAAAAAATAGTTTCAGCTTATTTATATGAAAGTTTTTTGAGAAAAACTTTTTTCATTTCTAAAAAACCTAGGGTATAAAAAATGATATCATAAAAAAAATGTACGGTTATTTTGTTGAAGATGGGGTATATACCCCCGCGAAAGATTTGGTCATTTCAAATGCGTAGCCCAGAAAATGCTGAAAAATTGATAGAGGCAGCGAAATTAATTCATACTCCAAGGAATTGTCTTAAATTAAATGAAATATCGTTTTTTGAATGTAGTCGTGAAATTGTAAAAGATAAAGAAATTGGATATCTTCAAGGGGTTGTTTATCTCAAAGAAGCAAGAGATGATATTTTTGATTGGCTTCCATATGGGGGAGAAATCATTCGTTCTTATGCTGATGATTTCTACCATTTTAAGGGTAGAATATATGATCCGTCCACGTTATATCGATATGGAAAACGTCAGGGTAAAATGGGAAAATTATGGGATAGTGAAAGAATCTGTAAATTAGCTGATTATAAGAACAAGCATCGACAAAAACAAATTGCAAAAAGAAAAAAACTTTTAGAGTAAAGAAAGAAATTCATGTAAAAAAAAATAACAATGATTCACATGTTTTATTATAACAAATAAATTTATACAAGAGAAGGAATTATTATGTCTTTGTCAGTATTTATAAACTTAACATTTTTATGTAAAAGATGAGGAACATCTTCCTCTGATAATATTTTTATTGTTTTTCCAGATTCTCCATGATTGATAACTTTCAGGGTTACTTCATACGGGTGTTGTTTCACACCATTTTTTTTTATTACAGAATATTGTTTTGTTTCAACTATTGTAACAGGTTTGCAATCCTCCACCAAATATATATATTGAGGATATTCTTTATGAAGATATTCACATGATAAATAGCACTGAAAAGTATTTTTGGAGCAATCAAAAAAGGTTATACGATTTGTACATATACTAACATAACGTAATACGGACATTATTATTTTCAGTAATGATAACGTTTTTTACTTTTAAACATCTTATATAATATTTGTCTCAGAAAAGATTTAAAAAAAAAATCAAAAACAAATATAACAGTATAAATAGACGGGTTTTTTTTGTTTTTTTTAAAGCATTGCTTGTCGTACTTCAGTTAACATAAAAATGATGTGTAGGAGTTGTATAAAAAAATCGAAAACGAAAATAAAAAAAAGAATACGAAAACGACGACGTTCTAAAAAAATTCAAAAAGGAGGATCATCCGAATTATAATCATAAGTTTTATTAATTTTGGAAATGGTAGACGCTGTATTTAAAAAAAATTTTATTAATCCAAATAAGTTTTTTTCCATCTTTGTATTCTATCATCACATTCACATAGATCAACTATTTTACTATAGATAAGTCGTCCGTAATTCTGTTTACAAGGATAACAATAATGATGGTTTACAAAGCATTCTTTACATCTGTAATGCATGAAAAAATGATAGAAGGAATTCACTTCACAACAACAGAAACTGAAATATACCATCTTGACAACTTTTTTTTGGACGTTTTGTGAAAATTTTATTGTTTGACAACCTACTTTTATAGTTTTTTGGGACTATAAAAGCAGGGTATCAAATTTATTTTTCAATTATTTTCAACATGTGGCTGCGATCAATGATTGATTTTGGAGTATGTGAATCTCATGATTATCTTACATTTTATTATCAAACTCAACCCATACAATTAGTAAACTACGAACCTGTGATTCCCTCGTGTTTAAGATATGGATATTATTTATATCTGAAAGATTGTCAGGGACCTCGATATTTCAAAATGTTGTTAGTAGGAGCGTTTGGGAGTACGGAGGATAAATTACAGAACCTCTTATCACCATTGAAAGGAAAATATATAAATATTATAAATCATAGTGTAGAATTAGCAAACTCAACGCCTGTATTAAACATTAAGCCCTACAATTTCATTGACCATAGGGGTAGAGGGAAACAAATATTTTTTTCTTTGTAATGTTTTTAAAATAAAAAAACTTTTGATTTGAAAGTTTGAAACAGAAAAAATATCGAGTTTTAATTTTTTGTAAAATATTTTATTACAAGAAAAATAAATATTTTTAAAAATTAATTTGTTGTGGAATTATTGAGTAAACATTATTTATTAGTTTAATTTTTTTATACAAGAGATGATCACTTTTAGTATCAATAATTGTTTTTCGGGTTATTTCCTTCTCTTCAACTAATCCCTGTTTAATAACTTTCAGAGTTAGTTCGTAGACTTGGGGTGGAGAACAAAATGGGGGATTACATTCTTTACATAGTATAGCAGGTTTACAATCCTCTAACAAATACGTATAGTTAGGAAAATGTTTTTGAAGAAAACGACATGAATAATAACGAGGAGTATAGTCATAATATGCTACACCCCTATAATTGACACAGGTCACGAGATCTTGTTCTTGATTCATCTTGTACTAGATATCACTATGATTAAATCAAATGTGTAATCTTATATATATAATAAATAAAAAAACACGAATTTTTTTTAAAAAAAAGTTTTTATTGAGAAAATGCTACAGCTTTCATGAAATGATTAGAATCTATTATTAGTTTAATTTCTTTTTGTAAAAGATCAGAAGCATCATAGACAACAATTGTTGTTATGTTTTCACCCAGACATGCACAATTCCATTCATCATTTTCATGTTCATGTTTCTTTTTAACTTCAAGAGCTAAGTAATATGTTTGAGGAGGAGGTGATGGGGTTTTACATTCGCAAATATATACCATTCGCAAATAAATACCGTAGGTTGACATTTCTTTACAACATAGGTAAAGTGGTGTAATTCTTTTGCTAGAAAACGACTTGGATAATAGTTACTTTCATCTTCAATTTGGTAGGGGTTAAAGTCATCAGCAATTATTATTTTATAACTTCTGCCGTTATGTTCATCACAATCACGATAGGGTACATGTGAATTCGACATCATTCACAATAACGTTTAAACATTTCGGTAACGCGTTTATATATAATTTTTTATAAAAAAAAATATAAAAAGAAAAATATCAAAATTAAAAAAGACAGATATTCTAAAATATATAAAAAAAAAAATCAAAAGAAATTTTATTAGGATATAAATAAAAATGTAAAAAAATGGTTTTACAAAAATATCATGGAAACCGTGGAAACAGTAGATGCACGATATAATAGATTATTCTATTCAAAATATCCCTGTGGACAATGTCTTAACGGAAATATGTGCGGGGAAGTGTGTGCGAATTATACACCGTGAAAAGATCCAAAACAAAAACGTTGTTGTAGATTAAAGAGATGGTTGTTAAAGAAGATATGTTGTTAAAAGATTTAAAGAAGAAAATCCATAAAAAAAAGAAAATAAGAAACAGTATAAATAAGAGTAAAAAAAATAATTGTATTTATATTTGTTAGACAATCGAACGTATTGAAAAAGCAGATGAACGATTTGAAAGATTATATTATAACAAACATCCATGTGGAAGATGTATTAACAAACACCCATGTACGATTCATCCAGATGAATTAAAACTTTCAAGACTAAACAGTTTTAAACGTTGGGTGTTAAACAAGTTAAATATACGGTGGAAATATACAGTGACTGTTTCAGTGGAAATAGGTTACGACGAATAGAAGAAGAAAAGACGTCGAAGTTTTTTTTAAAAACATTTAAATGGCTGTACGAGAGCGTGATTTTGATGAAATTCTTTATCCCGACATTCAATATTTATTACATGCTGAATTGTTTGAGATAGAAAAAACACGAGATTCAACGTTTTATTTTTTGGAATGGAGTGAACATCCCTATCAGTTTAGATGTGCTGATTATGATTATAAATATTTTTACAATTATGTGGAAGAAAAAAATGAACAATCTATATTTCGGAAACGATATGGTGGAAAAAGATATTATAGATTTTTAATAACCGGTTTTAGCTGGACTATGTCATTTTATGATCAGTTAGTGGGAAAACATGTAGTATTTATTGATAGAGAACCGAGATTACCCACGTTAATTTCGACCCTTGATTGTTTTGAGGTAAATAATATCCCATGTTATTCAAAAACGTTTTTGTATAGTAAATGTAAAGATTCAAGATTTAGATTAGTAAATTATCATTTACGTGAAAATGTTGATGGTCAAGAGCTTTATTTAGTTCTTATTAAAGATGAAAATATATTATCTGTACTTAATGTGATTTATGGTACCAGTAATGGAAATTATATTGTAACATTAATAAACAAAATACATTTTGATAAATCTATGTTGCAACTACATGTACATTTAAATTGTTGTTGGGAATTATGTAATAATTTTAATGAATTAAATATTTGAAATAAAACAGTTAAATAAAATATCGAGAAAAGCGTTTTTTTTTTATTTAAGAAAAAGAATTTATATACACTTGTTGATCTATAAAATTATGTATACCACAATCTCCTGCCACATGTGTTGTTATATATTGTTTATAATTAAGCTTTTTGTTTTCTGCATACTCCATAACTTCCAAATTTATATATAATCGATTCATAGGAAAGCATGGATTTAGGATTTGTTCACATTTACGTACAATAAATTTTTAATTTCGACAATTTTCTTTAAGATAGTGAAGATCATACTGTTTGGGTTTTGACATATTGCTTGCATGAGATTCAACTGAAGAATGAACCAGAAAACAAAATGTTTTTTATTTTATTTAGATTAATGTTTATTTAGCTTAATGAATTTGAAAGCTATATAAAGAGTAAAAATATGACATTTTCAAATCACAGCAATATGATTGAAACAATTTTAAGAGTTGTTCTTTATTTTCAATATTTAAACCAAGGAATTGGATATTTATTTTGGTTATGTGGATTATTTGATTATTATCGTGGAAAATATGTCATATGTCCCATGATGAAATGTAAAAACAACATTCACCCCCACGACGAAGTATCTTATACTGTTAATATGAAAAAAATCAAGGGAACCCGTGGAATGGAATCCTATTTTATCCTAGAAGATCGTTACTCTTATATGATCCCGAATTTACAAGCAAGTCAAAGAAAATATTCCTTGAAGAGAACACTCTTTCAACGTACTATACTAGTTGAATCAGACACGTTATGCTGTAGTTTTTTTTCATTCCCCGATTGTTTTAAATAATTATTTGTTTTATTACCCCTTGAAAGCCACGACTCAGATTTATTTCAATGTTTAAAAACAAATGATAAGTATCATTATACATATTTTGTACAAAATCTAACCTTTGAAAGAAAATATTTATCTTATACCCTGGGTTATGGAAAAGAAAGTTTTGTAAGCACATAGCCAGAAAGGTGATTTTGCTCTTTTTTTAAATATTTATTTGTTAATGGTAGCACCTAGTATTTTCAATTCTTATGCTTATTGTAGTTCAATTAAAAATCTTATCATGTTCACTTCATGTTTTATATTTTATTGTCGTGAACATAACCCTATAGGAAGCTATTGAATAGATAAAAAAAAGGTCTTTCTGAAAAATATATTAGATATGTTTTTTTTGATTTTATACATTATATAAAAAAGGGTAAAGTATCCTTTGATAAATGTCGGTATAAAAATTGTAAGAGTAAAAGTTATTTTTTTGAGTTTGATCCTTTGAAATTAAGTATTTTAAACAAAAGCAATTATGTTTTAAATGAAAATCACACCCAAGTTAATCATTCTGTGGGTGTTAAGCGAGATTATGGGGGGATTATAGGAGAATTTAAGTGTAAAGAGAAAATATTTGCAAATGTAATAATGCTTGAGGAAGATGTAATAGAATTATTTTATATGATAAAAAAATATATAAAAACAACATTGAATTATAATTTAGATGCATACAATCCTATGTATGAAATGACTGAATCGAATGTTAATTGGGATAATTTTTATAAAAGTATTAGTGAACAAACGTGTATGTAAATATGGAAATAAAAGACTGTATAAAATGTAAAGTGTTTGCGTATGATGTTATACGAATGGAAGAAGACGAAGAAAATGAAAAATAATTTTGGATGAGATGTGGGAGATTTTGTTTTGCCCTTCGAAAATTTTAAATGGAAAAAAATGAAAAATGGAAAATAAGTGAATGTTGTAAAACTATTCATGAAATATCTATGGTACATTTAACGAATGCTGGACATTACAGTAAAAAAAAAAGATTTGTTGGATTTCATGAGGGGATTGATCCTTTATATATTCAACAATATATGGAACATTTAGATGAATTTTACGTAAAAAACTATCAAAGAAAAAATATATCAGTTTTGATTTATTATATTTTTGAAACCATTCATCCTTTTTCCGATGGAAATGGAAGAATAGGGAAAGCACTTCTTGCATTTCTAGAAAATAAAATAGAATGTAAAATAAAAACACAAAAACAACATAGAAAGTTATGTAAAATTTTAGGAGTTATGCAAAGAAAACTAAATAGTTTATTCGATATCAAATGTTGTAATCAATTATACACGTTATTAGTGTAATAAATTTTTTTTGATGGAATACAATTTTTTTTAATTGTGAGGAGGGTATAAAATAAACACTGTCCCTACAGTGATTCATCATTTACCCTTCACTCGGGAACAGATTCAAAGATGGTGGAACTTTATGCGCGACAACAATATGATAATTTTTATAAAATGCAATCGTATACAGATTTGTCTGCAAAAATAATTGCACAAAAAAAAATCAACGGTAATGCTATTCTCGCAAAAGTATATCCTACAAATAAAATATGTGACAAGTACACATACAATAGCGCTGTTGAAGTGAAAAATTATCATATTCCTTCATTGTTGAATGTTCTTAATAAGATTAGCATTCAAGAGAAATTGGTGCAGATATTTTTTGAAGTGGTAAGATTTGAAAATTGGAAAAAGCAAACATGCCGTTTAGTTGTTCATACAGATGCGTGGGGTGGTTTGGAAATTTGTTATCAACATCAAGATAACGAATTATCCGATGCAATGGAATTTGACGATGATCCAACACCAACAACCAGCAACAACAACAACGCAACGTCAAGTGAAATCGTATGGTCTGATGACTGGGGTAGTTTTCATATAAAAAAGAAAGATTCCTTGGATGAATATATTATTGCCCTAAGAAAGTATAATCATGCGACAGGTCATAAATCCCCACCTACCACAGTCAAAAAACGAGTATTGAAGAAAAATAAAACCCCACTCAATTTTGACGAGGACGTCGACGATGACGACGACAACGAAAAGATTAAGAAAATAAAAGTAGAAAGTGATGATGATGAGGTTTGTCACCGTTTAAGTCCAACAGTAATTTCAGAAATATTTTTTTATCGTTTTAGATGTTGTAAAAATATACAAGATACATTATGTTTGTACGGTAATACTATAAATAAAGAGTTAGCATGTAAAAATATAGAAGTTGATTTTATGGGGATATTACGCGATAAAGAACTCGTTGATGAACTTGAAGAATATCATATTTATTTTATTTCTTTATTTTAGAAATGAGTAAAAAGAAAAAAACTAAATTTTCTGCTGACTTTATTGAAAAAGCTTCAAGATTATTAAAAGGAGAGACATTAACTGATGAGGATTATTCTAATTATAGAATACATAGTAGTAGTAAAAAAATATATAGACGTTTGAAATATGCTGTTAATAAAAATAATGAACAATGGGAAATTGATTTAGCTGAAAATAAAGAATTAGCCCGATATAATAATCAATATCGTTATTGGCTGGTGTGTATTGATATTTTTTCAAGATTTTGTTGGGTAAAATTAATAAAAAAGAAAACGTCTAATAATGTTAAAAATAAATTTGAAAGTATTCTTATTGAAGAAGGAATAGCGCCTCTTAAAATTCAAAGTGATGAAGGAACAGAATTTCAAGATATACGTACGAAATTAAGTAAAAAGTATAATTTTGAAGTATTTCATACGTATAATAGAGAAATAAAAGCATCCCATGTGGAACGTGTAATTGGAACTTTAAAAACAATGGTTCGTTGTGTTTGAACAATGACTGGATAATTTGACTATATTCAGTATTTACCCCTTATCGTTAATCGTTATGGTAATTCTACACATAAAGCATTAGCTGGTGCAACACCTTTTGAAATTTATCACGAAGAAAAAAAAGGAAAAATACGTAAAGTAAAAAATAAAATAGTACGTGATCATTTAAATTATCCTATTCCCACTCAAGATCTGATACAAGAAGGTACTCGTGTACGTATTGTGAGAGTAAAAAATAATATTTTTGAAAAAAGTAGTCTTCGACGATGGACTAATGAGATATTTTTTATTAAAAAAGTATTTATCACCGAAACCGTTACATATCAATTAGAAGACGAACAACGTGAAGAAATTAAAGGAATTTTTTATCGTGCTGAATTACATGTTTTAAAAAAAAATGAATTTACACATTGCTAGTAATTCAATATCAAGAGGACTTCAAAATAATTTGATTAATGATTTTGAAATGAAAATTGCACAGCCTATTGATGCTTTGAACAATGAATGTTTTTTAGAAGTTTTACAAGTTTGTTATCCCCAAACAACTAAAAATATTGTGGGTGATGAATGTTTTTTTTCGTTTGTCATAACCTATAATAATTTTATACCTGAAGAAATTAATAATACGGTATACGCAAGCAGTGAGTTCGTTTTTACATCGGATAAATTTATTATACCCGACGGAATTTATGATTTATCTTCATTAATTATATTTTTAAATAATATCTTAGAAGGATTTGAAATTTTTTTTACCATCGGGTCAAATGGGAAAGTAATTATTAATGTTAATGTTGAGATTGAGTATTGGGTATATGAAAATGCGAGTAAAGCAGTCGATGGGTTACAGGTAAATGAATTTCGATTATCTAATAAGACTACGATAGAAAAAATGGGTATTCAATATGCTTCTTTTAATCAAAAGATTAATATATTATTTTCAAAAAAATTAGCTTTTATGCTGGGTTTAAAAAATGAAAAAGATCTTGAAATCGTACCTCTCTTGTTTGAAATAAAAAAAGATAACCCTACACCTCGAACCCTTTTTTCTAAACATTTTGATTACTTACCCGATGTATCCGACGGATTAAATAAAATGTTTATATATTGTGATGAAATAGAACTGGGGTTAGTTGGTGATAGTTGTGCCAAATTGTTAACAACAGTCTCCATTCAATGGAATCGACAAGGTGGTGGGGGGAATGGACAATTAATTTGTTATAGTCCCCCAAAAACATTGAGAAATTAAAAAAATACATTATAAGAGAAATTCATATTAAAGTTAAAGATACTACAGGAAAATTAGTTTCTTTTGATTCAGGAACGCTTAGTATTGATTGTTTAATACATTCAACATAATGCTTTTGATTGTTCTTGAAGAAAAAAATGGGGAAATGATAATTAAAAAATATAAAAATTTTTATCCTTTTTTTTTAACATTTTAGTAAATAGTGGGAAAAATTTTTTATGGAATTTAAATTCGATTGAATATAAAAATATCAAAAATTCATTTAGAATTACTTGTGCAAAAAAAATGGATTTCAGTGTAATAACACAATCAAAAAAAATAAATGATGGAACGATTTCAGTTTCTACATCTACTATTATTTCTAATGCAACACAACGTTTTATATATACTATAAAATAATTATTTTATATTGATGAAAAAAATCCTTATACATCATTAAATGATGAAAAAAAAAAATTCCCCTATTTTTTATTTATGAGTGATCAAGAGGCTAAACAATCACTACAGTTCTTTATTAACTATGAGAATAACGTGCCGTTAAAAGGTGAAGAAATTAAGATATATATAAATTTATTTGAAGAAAAAAATAATGACTGAAAAAATAAATAAACTATCCGTAGAAGATTATACTGAATTGTTAAATGGTAGAAATCGTGGAAAAAATTATTCATCATCATATTTTGTTGTGAAAAGAAAAAATAAAGAAAATCCAACTAAGAAAGAAATTTTATTAAATGAGGGTGTGGGATTACCCTCAAATTTAAATTTAGATACTTATTATACAAGTGATAATAAAAAAAAGAGAACAAAAATAGATCCAAATGTAATACGTTTTTTACAAAATAGATAAACTGCAAAAAAAAGTATAAATAAAAACAATGTTATATAAAAAAATCATAATGTTGTGGATATTATTATTATTTTTATTGTTGTGGCTTATGTTGTTTTTTAAAAATAAAATAAATGACGCGTAAAAAATATATAAAAAAAAGAAAAAACAAAAGAGGAATAAGAAAACGTAGAAGAAAAATACAAAAAGGAGGTTTTGGAGGAGCATTGGCACTGGGTATGTTTTCTTCCTCAAGTGTTGGGAACACTTTCAAATATTCTTAAAATTAACGTTTAAAAAAAATAAAATGAGTAAAAAAATTGCAGTGGAAAAAAATGACATATTATTTAGCGAGCCTTTACAATTTTTTACTTCATCACCCTATAATGATACGTTTACGGAATGTCGTGAAACTGAAATTATTGCGACGCCTGTCGATAATCAATCGACAGTATACACGTTTACAAGACATGGGAACGCCGTTGGATTAATGAAAACAAGCGATGCTAAAATAATGGCTAGAGTATCGATTATAAATGCTGCTGGAGTTATAGCGCCTGCAGCATCGGGGTTTTCGGTGATTACATTACCCCTTCGTACAATGTGGAAAACAATAGAATTAAAAATAAATGAAAATTTAATTACACCATCAGATAATTTTGCACATTTTGCATCATGGATAGAATTTATAACGCGTCAAACACCGTCGGGATATAAAGATTCTAAAGAGCTTAATTTAGCATATTTAGATACAGCCGGACATATGAGTAGTATCGCGGGTTTCACGAATGGAACTGCGGTCGTAAATGCAGGAGGGAGACAAAAAACAATTGCATTTCAAAATCAATCACAGAATTTGATAGACGAGATTGATTGTTCATTATTTAGCGAAGGTGGTTCTGAAATATATATTCTTACAGCGTATAAAGTTGAATTACGTTTAACGCGTGCACTAAATACAATTGTAATGATGGCTGCCAATCATGCGAATATGCCCGTTGCTGATACTATAATTACCCTAGACGATTTTAAAATAAAAATTCCTGTATTTAAACCAAAAAAACAATTATCAAATGCGCTTAATATAGGGATGGTGACCCATAATAAAGAAACATTATATTATACAACCAATTATCGTTGTATTACTGAATCAGTAGCTGCATGACGAAATTCACATCAAGTAATCGATGTGTTTAATGGTAGCGTTCCTACACGTTTATATATTGTATTTTCCCCATTAGCAAATTGGAACGGATCATATACTCATAATATTTTTGATTTTAACTGGCCTAATTATGATAATGTTGAAGTGTCGGTAAATAACGCTGTTTCCGGGAGAATAGAAAATCATGCTGAAGCTTACTCAAAATTACGCTCGGTGTTAAATCGTAACTATTCAGAAATGCCCATGACTTAAAATGACTTTATAAACGGGTATTGTATATTAGCATTTGATTTAACAGATAATAGAGACTCTCATCTTGCAGTATTACCCATAAGACCGTCGGGAAATGTTAATGTGGATTTTCATTTTTCTCAAAATACAGAGGCAGGTGCGTTAATATTTGTTGGTGAATTTCGAAATGAAATTAGAGTAGGATTAAATACCCCTGCAAGATTATTACACAGCATTTAATTATCAACATTTGTAACAAGGGGATGTACAAAAAAATATGAAGAACACAAAACCCATTACAACAAAGAATAGAATAAAAAAACCAAAAATAAAAAAAACAGTTATTAACAAAATACCACTAAATCGTGAACATATTCTTGTATTTCCACCGTTTTCAGTTTACGCATAAAAAAAATGAATGAAGAAAAAAATGATGAATTAAAAAAAGAAGACGAAAAAAAGACGAAAAAAATGATAATTCAAGAGATGATGATGATGATGATGATGATGAAGTTGATAGTGAAAATGATAGCGATGTTGTTAGCGATGATGTTAGTGATGAAATGGATAGTGAAAGTTCAATTACTTCTTCTTCATCAAGTTGCGAAGATGATTTAAAATTTTTAGAAACATTAGTTCAATTAAATAAAATAAAGAAAAAAGCCTTTGAAAAAAAAAATGGATTTTTTACCATCGTTAAAAAAATATCTTAAAGCAGATATTGATAAAAAAAATACGTTGTTAGATTCTCAATTAATTAATAAATTACAATACATTGATAAAAATATTTTAAATAAAAAAATTTCTATCCAACTTTCCAGTGATAATAAATATATTTTGAATAAGTTTTCTAAGAACAAAATAAAAGAAAAAGATTTAAAAATATTATTATCTGAGGATTTTCGTATAATCAACATATATCAAAAAGCATACAAATTACTTAACCGACAAATAAAAAAAATGACAGAAGTAAATAAAATGCAATTAATTAATCCGAGTAAATTAAATGAAATTTTAGATTTAATCAAAACTGATCATGAAAACGAAAAATTATTGCAGGGAATTAACAACAAAAATACTTTCGAACTTATTGAAAGTAAAAATAAAATGAAAGAAGAAATGAAAAAAGTTAATAATGATCAACGTGTCGCAGAGAGTATGGTTAGTTTTTTAAAAAGACAACAAAAGATGAAAAGAAAAAGTAATGAACTTGAAAATGAGGTGAACAATGATGAATCACGAGATGAAGAAAACACCAACTGTGACAAGTGGTCAACAAATAAAAGAATTTCTTGAAAGGAAAAAAATTAAAATTAGGGGTACAGATATAATAAAATTAAACGGTGTTGGAATAAACCATCATGATTTATTATACGATTTAACGCATAATGTCAGCAAACAAAACATGTTCAATCTTACACAACATAAGCAGACGGTTGCTTTAAAAGAATTGAAAAAATTACATATGCCCGCCTATTATATACGTAATATAAAATTACGACAACGTTATATAAATTTGGGAAAAACAACTTCGGGTCTTTCGAGTAACGAAGAACCATCTACGTCCCTCACAACCCACATTCCTACACCACCTTCAACACCCTATACAACACAAAGAAAATGGCGACGAAAAAATCAATGAATTTACATTGTTTTTTAACCCAATTTTTATTTACGAACGAGATTAATGAAATTTCAAAAATAAATAAGTTTTTAAATAAATATTATTTGGGTACATTTCCTGCAAATATTTTTCCTAAAAAATTTTTTTAACCCTCGTGTTGGATTTGGAATACGGATGAAGCAAATCAAAACGGTCAACATTGGGTTGCTATATTGTTGGATAAAGAAAAACATATGTATTTTTTGATAGTTTTGCTAAAGATGTATCGTTTTATAAACGTGAATATTGGTATGATTATAGTGTAAAAAAAGGACTAAAATTTCAATATATTCAAAGTAAACAATTACAATCCAAAAATACTGCAGTGTGTGGAAATTGGAGTTTATTATATTTATACAATCAATGTCGTAATGAAATCGAAAATAATAATAAACAAAAAATATTTAAAAATGAACGTATTAAAATAAAAAATGATATTAAATTTAAAAAAAAAATTGAAACAATTTTGGGTAGTGTACTCGTTGGAATATATAATAAAAAATGTAAAAAAAATTGTAAGAGTAATAACAATCAGTCATGTTGTAGTTTTAATAATGCCAATTTTTAATTAAACAAAAAATTAACTATTTACAGGGGTTTATTTATTTTTTTATATTTTCCCCTGTGCTTTAAGTATCAAACGTCCAAAGATCGCTCCTTTTTGATTTCTTTTTCTTTTTCGAATACCCAATCCAAATTGACTTCCAATTATTGATCCCAACCGTCCAAAAAAATCTAGAACACTACCCCCTTTTTGTTTTGTTTTTCTAAGGACAATTCCCCTCCTGCTTCTATATCTTCTCCTTGCCATGTTTTTAAAAAAAAAATTCATACACAATATACACACCCCATACTATATATACTTTAAAAAAAAAACGATTTTCAACAACTCTTAATTTTTAAAAAAAACATTTTATTTTTCTTTTTACATTTATTTTACAAATCATAGATTATCGTTGATTCATGTGGAAATACATTGGTTCTAATTCTACAATTTTCATACCCTTTTCTACAATTATCAAATACCAAATAACCATAGGGTTTCTCATTAATTTCACTTAATACTTTATTAAATCTATTTCTATTAATTTTTTTATTATCACATATCGTATACATATTATTATAATCGCTTAAATTTTTAAACATAACATAATATTGACTATTGACACGTAAATTTCGCAATTTACCATTACCATATGTTAAATTTTGACATGTAAAAATAACACTAATATTACGATGATGGACATCTTGAGTTGCAATATTATCTATTCTTTCAAGATTTTCTTTTGATGATGTTGCAACTAACATGAGATCATCTAATATTATTAAAGTATTTTCACGGGTATTCGTTTGTATATCGGTAATGCGGGGAATACCCTTTTGACAATCGATAAATTCAACACTAATATCTGTTTTTTCTGCAAGAACTTTTTCCATTTCAGCGAACAGAGGTTGAGAAATTGAATATAAATAAACAATGTTAACAATTGCGGGTGTAATCATAATGTTAATATTTTTCAATAATTGTAATATCCAATATGTTTTCCCACTTTGACTGGGACCACATAACGTTAACATAAAAGGGTGTTGAAATGGTAATGAAACATTGTTCATTTCAGTTATCTAAAAATCCAAACGGAATCGTATTAAAATTATTTTTAACAACACGTTTATTAAATGTAAATGAAAATTTTTTTATTTCATCCTCAATAAAAATATGATTAAGTTTATCTTTACATATTTTATTGTGATATTTAATTTCGATGATCTGATCTTGATTTTTAACACATTGTGTCAAGGATAAAAAATTCAATTTTTCTTTTATTGTTTCATTTTTTAAAGTAAAACCTTTCGCATGAATACATTCCTGATTTAAATTAGTTATATATGCGTAACATTTTGGACCCGTTGAACAAAAATTTGTTATCCATTCATTTTCATTTAATTCATTCGTTAAATCTCCTAAATAATTTCCCGTTTTAACATCAGTATAATTATTTTCATCAGATATATAAATAACAGAATCTGTATCAAAATATAAAACGAGATCGTCTAATTTATCGAGTAACTCGTATAATTTTAAACGTGCATGTGCAGTAACAAAACATGCAATGATTACATTTCCCGTTTTTAGGGGTGTTGTTGCATCATCAATTTTTTCATATGTACAACGTAATAATGTTTCGTTTATAAATTCCATCGATGTTAATTTTTTACTTTTATCATTGGCTATATTTAATAATTCTTCATAATCGTTTAAAAAACACACTTGTGTATTATTTTCGTTTTGGGCAAATTTTCCCCATAACGAATTTAAAAATGTTTTTGCAATAGTTCTTAATCCGGGGTTTTTCTCTATTTTGTCTTTATCTAAAAAAACATTTTCATTTTTTAAATAATCATTGCAATACTGTTTAATTTTATCATCATTTTTACTTTCATCTGCGTTCAAACAATTCGTAGGAATTCCTGAAGATTCTTGTTTGATTTTTAAAAATTGATTTACGTATTGTGAAAAAAATTTTTCTTTGCGTTCAAAATGATATATTTCGTAAAGAGCTATTATTTTATATCCCTTATCTATAGCAACATTAATCTCAACACTAGTCCAAGCACCCGTTAAGTATCGATCGCTTTCATTATGTTCACATTTATTACATTTATTCACAGCACATTTATAACATAATGGAAATAATAATTTCCCATCTATTCTAACAGGTAAAACAGGAAAGTAAATATTTCGAGGAGGTGAAATACAACATTTTACTAAACCAAATATGTCCTTGATTTTTATTTTATTACAATCTTCACCCAGTAAAATAGTAGGATGACCCACAGGAAAATCATAATTTTTTTGTACATAGGGGTATAGCGATGTAAAATCTACATAACTTATTCGTTCGTTGTTTTTTGTTTATTTAAATAAACATACCGGGGAAGTTCGCCCCCCATATAATGCGTCACGTGGTGTTAAAGGTGTAAACGGATAAAATTTTCTTTTCTTTTCAATTAATTGTTTCTGTGTATATATTTTTTCTTCTAAATAATCACATTCCCACATCTCGATTAATTTGTAACCAGCATTTTTTATTTTCCAAGAAAAACGTTTCGTATTTGCATATAAATTACTAAATTTTTCGTTTGTAAGAACGTTTAATGCATAGGGGTCAAAACATTTGGGACATCCGTGATAAAAACAACCATGAAATTGATATATCGTATCATTATAAAAACCATCGACAAAACGTCCTAGAATTTTTTTCTCATCATTTTGTGAACAGATATATTCTAAATTACCCCATAATTCTCGATTAATTTCATCTAACCAATCAATAGCAATTAAACTCTGTTTTACACATCCCCTATACCCCGAAGCAGGAATAATTCCTACACAATTTTTAAAAAAAAAATTAAGTCTATACACTTTCAAAGCTAAACTAGCAATCGTAATACAATTATTTGTATAAAAGGGTGTAATATGACCTATGGCACCTATCATTGTAGAAAATTTAACACAACCCTTTCTTAAAATATCTACATCACTACAACAATAATAATAAATCTCTTTACGAAATATATATTTCTCTTTTTTTTTTCTAAATACCATTTTTCAAATTCATTAAGTGTTGCTGTATTCATATGTTTCGTATCAAAAAATCCCTTACATTCCCCTTGAAGGTCCATTGCTTTTGGAATATCTGCTAATTTCATACTAAAAAACAAATAACTATCGAGGATTCTAATATTTTGTTCTTTAATTATTAAACTCATTATTTTAGTACCGTTCATTATAGTATTCGGTATTATCTGTTTTATTTCTAAAAAATATTTTAAAATAAAAATAGTATCAAATCTACCTCCGTTATCAGCTATCCAAACGGAATTTGTTTGTTCATACATAAATTAACATAAAGTTTCAATAACATTGTTATCAAAAATAAATTGTCTATTCCCACAACAACTAACTTTTTCAATAGTATTATCGATAATTTCTTGATCCTTTTTTTCAAAAATTTTTGTTTTTTTAAATTCAATATGTTGACATTTTTTACGTACCTTTTGAACGATACAATAAAAAGGTACGAGCAATTTAGTTTTGTTTACTTTTGTTTCAAAATCAAAAAAAAATAAAGTGGGTTCACTTTCTTTACCTTTGTTATATACAAATGAAAGGGGTTTCACATAACAAAAATGAGGTTGTTTCATCTATTTATCACAATGAAAACAAAATCGTTTGCTACAATCATGTTTAACTGTTTTACTAGAAAAAATGAAAAAGAATCGAGGACAAATTTTGTTACAGGTTTTACAAAAAAAATAATATTGACAAGGTGTTAAACGATCATAATTACTTTGGGAAGGTTTAAAAATTTATTTGTTAAATGATTTGTAAAACAATTTTCATCATAAAAAATTATATCACAACTGCTACAAATAAGTTTATTATTTTTATCTTTACAATTATTCGGATATTTATAACATCGTAAACAAGTTAAGTTATTTGTAGTACATAGGTGGTTATCGATATATTCATGTCGTGTAAAATAACTCATACATTTAACACAAAAAGAACTGGTGTTAAGTTTAGAAAATTCCTTTATGCTTAAGACTACATCGTAATGATTATTATTTAACCATAAACATACAATTTCATTAGTTAATTTAATAAGATTACCTTCACTATCAGTTCGTGAATCATAAATTATATTATCGGAATGAGTGTCAGCATACACTAACAAATCAACACCCTGTTTTTTAAATAATTATTATATACTAAATTAAACTGTGTAGCATCAACATTACCCTCGGCTATCCCACATTCCCGATATACATTTCGAATTTCTTCACACGTAAATAAATCATCAACTGGTTTATTGGGTTTTCTTTTCATTATAAAATACGTATCGTCTTGTTTTAAAAATGATAAACACACTAATATTGCTAAAGCAAAACAACAATCTTTCACTGTACGAAATAATACATGGCTAAGAATATAAAATACACCCGTGCGAAATTTTCGACCATATTTTTTTACATACATATTACTTTTCACACCGCCTTTATCTGTAGCATTTCCCTTATTCAAACTATTACTAGAAATACGTGTACGCAACAACCCCTCGCCCGCTTACTGTTTGAGGCTTTAATATTGCCAAACTGAACAGATTTTCAAACTGCTTATTTTTTGGGTGCAATTTGTGGGTAGTGTACTGAACAGAACCCAAATGGGAAAGTCTGCCAACACAATCGTCTCGCAGGCAGGGTTGGAAACCAATTGTGTAATTATTGATTATTGAAATTAATAATTAATTTTAATAATTATTAATTTAAATAATAATTTTATTAATTGTATATTACATAATTAAAGTTAATTATGTCAGTTATGCTTTTAATAATAAATTTCAACATGCATGTTTACAGTACCGTAAAATTTTACTCAAAGTACAATTGTATTCACGAGACTGCATAACCTTGTACATTCATGTACCCTACTGTAATAATGTAATCTGCATGTTCCTTATTGCCTAATTGTCAGTATAAGCAGATACATGTACCCTACTGTAATAATGTAATCTGCATGTTCCTTATTGTCTAATTGTCAGTATAAGCAGATACATGTACCCTACTGTAATAATGTAATCTACATGTTCCTTATTGTCTAATTGTTAGTAGCAGATACCAAAAGATTCCATACCTAAATTTATCCTAGACCAAATTGATAAGTCTGATAAACCTTTTATTCTTTTAGAAGCTTTCTAACCCTAATCCTAACCCTAATCCTAAATACCCAAACTGACTTGGGTTGGTGTTATAATAACTTTAAATTTCGGTTGCCATGACGACATACCAAAAGTGAAATGTTCCGACCACAATATCTTTTGAAGTACTAACTCTAAGGACTCATTCTACATATCTAATGAAAGCTTGATTAACAGCCTCTGACATACCTACAAAAATATTTTTGTAACTGATACCTAACAGCTTGAAAAAAGCGACGACGCTTGGATTAGATTTGACAAACTCCGAGTAAATATTTTAGATATTCAGACGACGATATCTTTTGAACTACTAACGCAAGAAAATCATGCTATACATCAAATAAAAGCCTGAATAACATACTCGGACATGTTTGCAAAACTATCTTTGTAACTGACTAACAGGTTTAAAAAATCGAAAACGGGTTTACCTTTAGAATCTTTAGTTTTGACGCCACGTATAAAACTTGATTTACGAACTTGATTTACGAACTTGACATCTTCGGACGACGATATATTGCATTTTCACTGCCTTTTCACGATCTTTTTTAACTCAAATCTTCATTCACCGACCCGACATATTTACAATATCTAGTTACCAGGGCCAAATTTTCCGATGCCGCGCATGAGGACGGTTGATCTTGAATATATATAAATATATAAACTCGACCGAGATAAGCATCCGCTTGCATCTCGCGTGATAAGGGACTAAACGCCGGTCGATATTATCACCCTCGCCCTCAGGCCTTCGGCCTTCGGCCGGCGCTTCGCGCCGGGCGAGGGGATAAATACTTTTTTTCCTTAGTACACTATTTTATTTTTTTTTTGTACTTATTCCTGCGGGAAAAGTTTGAACTATTACCTTACTATTCCAACCATTAGCTATTATTTCTTTATTATTCTGCATAAATTTTTCGATGATATTTAAGAAATATTTAACGTCAAAGTCTTTCACGGGTAAAACGGCTGTAGAGAAAAAACTTTTTGGAGCATTACTAAAGATAAATCTAACATAATCATCATCACTTTTTACATTTGCCCGCGCAATGTTAATTAAATAAGAAAAAACCAACGATAACGATTGAATAAAACTAATAAAATTAACCGTTTTTTTCCGTGAAACATTCAATGAAAAATGTTGTTCAGTGACTTTAAATTTTTCTCTTCTAATAGTTTCTATATGATTAACAGAAAAATAATCGTCTAATTTTTCATTTTTCTTACTTTCTTTTTTCTTATTAAATAAACTTACAATTTTATCTATATCTTTTTGACTATATTTTAATTTTTTCTGATTATCATTCATCTTCTTTTTTTTTCTAAAACTAGAAAAACATGCAGTTTTATTTTTATTTATGTTTTCGTCTTCACCACCAACACGATCAATAGTAACATCGTATGAATCCTGTATATTAATACATGTCAACGTAACTATAGGAGGGATTTTTTTGATAGTAAAGAACCCATTTAAAAAAAACTAAAACAAAAAAAAGTGAGTAAAAAAAAATATTGAGTGAAATTGTTTATATTGAAATTTATTTAAAAACGTCTAATTTACCTTATATCGGATATGAAATTCAAGATAATGATCCTTCAATATTATTTACTCCGTATCTTTTAAAGGAATGTTTACTAAATTTTACAGAAGATAAAGAAAAGATAATACCTATTTCATCAAAGATTTTAAAACAAAGAATAACAGAATTAAAAAAAGAAATATATAACTGTCCCAAAGATATTATCTATAAAGTAGAATGTTTGGTAAAATTTATTCAAACACATGAAAAAATAATGATTATTTAGGAATAAAAACAATATTTAAAAAAAAAATATGGTAA
Organism: Chrysogorgia sp. JL179-B06; assembly: GCA_035772405.1. Lineage (NCBI taxonomy): Eukaryota > Metazoa > Cnidaria > Anthozoa > Scleralcyonacea > Chrysogorgiidae > Chrysogorgia > Chrysogorgia sp. JL179-B06. The sequence continues at coordinate 1,107,765 of JAYKKM010000042.1, forward strand.
GAATTAAGTTACCTCGAAAAAAACGGAACACTGATAAATCTCAAAGTATACGTCACGTTCTTCAATGTAGAAGTAATACCCTAAAAAAAATAAGATGTCGTAAACGAACAGCAAAAACAAAAAAATGTTAGATTCATTTAGCAAAATAAAATAACTTACGTATCAAGAAATCAAATATCCCCAATGCTGGTGAAGGATTATTTGCTTGGAAAAACCTTTTAAACCCGATCGTAATATTTCTTATTATACGGGTCAAAAAACAACACAAGCCAAATTGGATCGTAAATATGGTAAAAACAATGCTGTATATAGTATTTGTAACGATGCAAACACTTGTATCGATGCTTATTTGACAACTCACGCAGCAGCACGTTATGCGAATAATGGGAAACCCGGTTCTATATATAAAAATAATTCCGATTTTGTTTATGATCCAAATAATAAAAAAATGTATTTAGAAAGTATAAAACATATAAAAGCACATGAAGAAATTTTTGCAGACTATATAACTATAATAGTGATAACTATTGGAAGAGAAAACAACCTTCATAACAATGGTAGGAAGAATAAGAGAGTTACGGGGTGGTGATTTTAAGGGGAAAAAAAGGCAACGTGGGGGTATTTTCAAAGGGAAAAAAAGGCAACGTGGAGGAAATAAAACAATGAATAAATACAGCAAACTTTTTATAAAAGATTTTAAAAAAGAGCTTAAAAAAAGCTATTTTAGTTAAAAATATAGCAAAACTAGGAACGAAAAAAATCAAAGGTCATTTTCAAAAAGGAGGAATTGTATATCATAGACCCAGAAACAATCTTGAAAATATTTTAATGTATTAATTTTAAAATAAAAAAAAATACATTCATTGTATTATTTCGTTACATAAGAGGATATTGTCCATTGAATATTTTTTCACATTATAAGCTCTTATTTCATTAAAATTTACACTGGTGAAATTAGGGTAATCCACATTACATTCGCATTCCCCTTTACATTTTTTACAAGAGTATTTTGTAGTTTTATTATAAACAAAAAAAACATAATATAATGCTATAATACTCCTTAAGCACTCATAAGTAAAACAATGTTTTCTATCATAATCTATTATCTTTAAATATTCTCCAATTCCTTTGTCGTTGATACGTGGGAGTCAGTGATCGTTCCATGCTTCACATATTTTACGAAGAAGTTCATAACATTCTTCTGGAATTTCGTGATTCTCTTGATGCATAATATACATCTGGGGATTTTTTGAACATTCTACTTCCAGTATAAATTTATACCGTAAATATGCTTCATAATCAGCTATAGATATTAGTAGATGATATCTTGATTTTTCAACTTCCACACTTCTTACTAATTGCCAAAAAAAAACGGATTCCAAATAACTATATTGCGTTAAATCGTGATAAATCTTATATCCCTCTTGATTTAGTGCTCTCTGAAAAATAGCCATTACACTTACACACATCTTGAAAAAACAATCTTTATATATAGACATATCTACGTATATCCATCGGAATAAAAAATAGAAATATCGTATTCAGTATAGGGTTGATCAGCTTCACCCGTTTTAATACCATATTTATAAAAAAAATGATCATCTATAAATTGAATGTTTTGAATCAATATAAAATCTTCGTTAGCAGGTAAATTATAAGCTAAATCTACAAAACGTTTATCATCGTTAAAGAAATTTTGCTCAGGATCAATAAACAATTGATTAAAGCTAAAATAGGGTTTATTAGGTTTTCCAATATATGCCCCAATATCACCCTGTTCGAATATCTCTTGTTTAACTTGAACAATACTCCATCCTAATGCATCGTTATATTTTTCTCTAATATTATTTTTAAGTTTTACATCAATACTATGAATTATTTTTCGTTTATTCCAAATTTTTTTTCTTGCTTCTAATTCTCCCGTAAGATAATTCTCTTTATCTGTTTAAAATTTTCTATTGTCACTAAATGTCAATGAAAAATCAGTAAATGGACCTGGAGCACGAATATTTTTTTTAATTTTATAACCGTCAAGAAAACTCGTTGGTATTACACCACGTGTCTAAGGAACTTCTTGAAACTCATATAAATTTGCTGCTGATTTTAAAGCAACTGTCGCGAATTTTCTTGGATGATAAAGCCAAAAACGTTCATTATAATGGATGATTTTTTTCTGACTCATTTTAATACATTCCAATAAGAGAAAAAAAATTAAGAACGTTTTATTTACACTATACGTATAATGATATCATTTTTTATATATTTAAATGTACAAAGAGTTTCTATGATCATCTTATTTTTTTTAAAACTTCTCTCCTATTTTTACAAAAATAGTGTTTTTGACAACATGTACATCATTAACAAAATAATAACGTTCTAATGTACGTTTTATTTTTAAAATATAAACATTTCTTAAATGTACTTTTGCTAATTTTTTAAACAATCTTTGTGTTTCTAAAAATAAAAGGAAAATACATTCAATTTTTTTTGGATTTTTTTTAAATCAAAAGACACTAGTGTATTTTTTTATTTAGGAAAAATTTTCAGGAGCGAAGAAATTTTAAAAATTAAATTCCGTATCATACATGGCCAGTACAGATCGTTCATTACCCTCATCTTCTAATTTACGAAACAAACATGCAGCAAATAAAAGACATTCAAACAAACTACAATGATACAATAAACATGTTGGTTCACTAGTATGATACCAACAATTTCTTGGTTTAAGATTATAAAACGAAAGTAAATAATCGTACTTCTCAATTCCAAAATATTCAAGATTAACACAATATAAAATAGTTTTTTCTTGAAGTGTTTTAACTAAAGAAGATTCTTTATCACCACCTTTATACCCGATAATAGCATTCGGGGAAAAAACATTACGAAATAAATAACTTAATCTATTTATAAGTTCACTTTGACTAAAATAATCTCTTGATTTTTTTTCAGATAAATAGTCTAAACCATGACATCGATATTGATAGTAGACGGTAGAACGTTCCCCTCGAGTTAGTTCTTTGTAGGGTTTTAACTTGCCATCATAACAATGATAAATAAAATACTTGTTCGTTTGAAGTTCGAGAAGAGTTACTTCACGATAACTGGGTCTCTCTCCCTTAAACTGGTAACATTCACAATCCATTATATGTGTGATATGAGATTATTATATCCATTATATGTGTGATATGATATGAAATTTTTTTGTCGCTCTTGGGATATTTCTTCTTTACATTTGTTTAATGCACAATTATATTTACCCCTATACAACTCTTCGATAGTCTCTTCAGATTTTTCCTGTTGATTCTCAGTTGTCTCTAACGGAATGTAGTCATCTGTTTCTTTAATTTCGCTGCTCTTCTTCTCAAATATTTTTGCCATCTCTCTCTCCCCTACACTCAGACTGATATTAATTATTTTCGACCCTACATCGGGTTTTATAATAGCATCCTGCGTTACTATGCGTTACTGTGGGTAGGATGGTTTGACCAATCAGAGTTCGTTGATTAAAGCTTTCATGTCATCCCGATGATTTGTGATACTCATGTACAATGAATGTGTGTTGTGGGAATTAGAGACGCGAATTCATAATTAGCGATTTTCTTCTCAACAAATACTCGGGGATTAGTTGCCCTAATGCTGTGTTGTGGGATCAAAGACACGAACCCCTAATTTCGTTCGAAAACACACACACGTCAAATCAGTTGATATATTATACATTGTAGTTACAATAGTACTTTTTCAAATTTTTATCAAATTCGTGTTAAATTCTGCGTGTGGAAATATATATTTTAAGAATGGGAAAATAGTATTTATACAAGTCGATTTTTTTAGAAAACGCGTTCCATCATTTCGTTTTTGAGAATGTCGTTAAACATTGGTGATAAAAGAACCTATGAGCAAGTTAATGTCTGAGAAGAAATCAATATTAAGACGATATTGAAAATTGTTTATTATATACAACATTTTCGTAACCGTTACATTGGATTATTATTTGCCGTCTGTTACTTATGTGACTATTACTATGGAGGGATTATCGAATGTATGGAAATTGAATCGAGATAAATTGGTCTGGGGTATGGAGACTACGCATATATTGAAAAAATGAAAACTGACATGAACCAAGATGAATGCAAGGATTGGCGAATCTTAACAGATAAACAACACTATATAATACTCGTTGTTCATACACAACGAAAATATTATATTTATGGTGAAAAACTATGTGAGCGTTATCATAAATTACTATTAATACCCGCTCAAACATTAGTTAAATCTATTTTTCATTTGAATGATAATCATTCCGATAATTTTTTTATTGAAATTCAAACAAGTTATTACCCTAGAAATGATATTTACCACTTTATTTCTATTACTATTAATGATAATCAAACTACAATTCCTAAAGCCATAGGATATGGAGGGTCTTATCTTTGTAATACATTACATAGACTTAATCGTTGTTTTAGTCGTGAATTTTCATATTGTTGTATTTATTTATATTTTATAGATCCGTTTTATTTGAAGTCTACTTTTTATTATCTACATAATTTAGATAATTTTGAGAAAATAGTTTATCAACTTGCAAGTTGTTTTATTTTATTTTGCGAAAATCATAACCCTATATAAAAAATTAAGACTCGTAACGATAGGGTTTATAAATTTAATCTCGAAAAGGTTGTTAAGCTATTGACAACGAAACCCCCGCCAATTACCTGTTGTTATAACAATTGTCAGAATTACTCTTACTGGTTTAAATTGTTTTATAAGACAAGTGAAAATTATAAGTTTAAAGTCAGTTTATTTTCTGATCTAGTTAAAAAGAATAGTATTATACAAAATAATAGACCCATTAGTTAACAATTTTACCCACCGCATTTGGATATATTATATAATTATACGATAAGGGTAAGGATTACATCTGATAATACTACATCATCTACTTTTATTATTAAGAGTATTATAGAAGCATATAATATTAACTATGAAGATCCTGACATTATAATACAGAGTATTGAAAAATTGTATTTAGACTAATTTTAAAAATTCAAAGAATATATTCAACAACCAAAACCAAGTGTGTTTTTTGTCATTGGGGAATAAAATGAATTTAAGATGAGAATTTCTAAAATCTAAAATTGTTTGATGTACAAACATTTTTATATAATATTCTTCATTATCAATGTTTTTATATCTAAAAAAACATAGGATTAAAGCAAAAAATGCTATTATTTGTCCAATTTCATGTCTATCCATCCGATTATATACATCCAAAAGTTCACGTGGAATTTTTAAATGTTCAATAATATTTTTAAACAAATTCTCATGTTGGTCAAGACATTTCCACACACTTTTTTCCATATTTTTATTGATTTTTATTTCAAAACGTGCCAGTTCTTTTACCATAATATTCCACACCTCCATGATTTCACATTACTGATATTTTTATTTACAACACTATCATTTTATACATTTGGGTTTTCTTTTTTTTCAAATCATGCTTTCTTTTTATTTCCTTATTATTATCCATTATATATCGTTTTTCCATAAGATCGGTCGTAAATTTCTTAGAACGCCATTGCAAATATTGTTTATTTATATATAGTTTCTCAATATAGAGACCCTCTAACTCACGATATTTATCGCGTTGTGTACAAATAATATCTTGATCATAATTCGAATAGATTGTCATTCGTTTTTCTTCATGATGTTCATCGCCTTTTTTTCACGTTTCATATAAATTAAAGAACGTTTAAAACATCTTTTCTTCAATGTAGGATCGTTCAATACTTCTTCCTCTTCTTCTTCTTCCTCTTCTACACACAGTGGAAATAATGGTTGGGGTGATGTAGACATAGGTGGTGGTGGTGGCTGCGGTGGTGAAATAGGAATAGGAGATAATGTTGGGGAAAGAGCGTTTGCTAATTCATCCACAATTTGTAATAATTGTGTTCCTTTAACGGGTACCATTTCATCACACATTCGTATTAAATTCGTAGGAGAAGGAATAGGGATTTGTCCAAAGAAATCAATGGGCATTTCGTGTATGTAATTATCTAATTCATCTTCTTGAACGGTAAATTCGCATACCTGTGGCGGTCAAATCGTTTGCGGTGGAATAGGAGATGTATTATACTTTGCTTGCGGTGTTTGAAGAGGTATATTATACTGTTCTTGCGATAATAGAGGTGGTGGGTGGTTTACTTGCTGGGGTAGAGACGGTATCTTTGCTTGCCGTGGCGACGTGTTATACTTCGCTTGCGGGAGTAGAGGGTATATGTGACTGGACTGTTCTTGAGATGGTGTATTTACTTGCTGGGGTAGAGACGGTATCTTTGCTTGCCGTGGTGACGTGTTATACTTCGCTTGCGGTAGTAGAGGGTTTATGTGACTGGACTGTACTTTCGGTACAGCGAAATTTAATTAGACTGTGCGATAGTTGGACCATGTTTGACGTTCTTTCTTCCTCTGATTTCTTGACGGCATGAAGTATATTGTTCATCATCTGAAATATCCAGACCCATATTACGATATTCTTGTCGCTGTAGACGTCGTTGTTTTAACATTTTGGGAATATCTTTTCCTTTACTTTCAACCCGAGCAATTGTTTTTCCACTTTCAATATTTTTCTGTGTCTGCTTCACACGAGCCATAATGATATTGTGACTAAAAAATTTAGAAACAAACGCTTATAAAAAACAAGTTAAAAAAAATGGGGTAACCTGATTGGTTGAACTTAATTGCCTAATAAAAAATCGGGGTATTCTCATTGGTTGAATGATAAAATTAATATTATAAAATAGCCCCCGACGATTACTAATACATGTATATCTTTTTAATCTTTTTGTTGACTTAATGCTAGGGCACGCGTTCTTTAAATATATATCGGTAAAACGTTGTAGGCAAAGATATTAAAACACATGTTAGAAGTAATATTTTTTTAGAACACTTTCAAAATGATTGCAGGTACTATAGAAAATCCTCTGTTGGTAATACTGACCGATTTAGCAAAGTATTTTTCACATATTGAATATCACGTGCTTGAATGTCGTAAAGTGGATATGTTACCAAACAATGAACGTCCTGATAGAATAATATATAAGATGTTATTGTTATGGGATGAGAAATATATATACCTACTCATCGGACGATTTTACACATTTGATCGGGCAGTTTGTGAATGTTTAAATCGATGAACCTCCACCCTATCAACCATGAATCAAGCAAAATTTATAGATATAATATCTATGAAGAATCTATCTCGTGAACGAAATCTACAGTTAATTGGTTCAAGACCCATACCCAAACCTGCTGGCGAACCGACACAGATGTATGATCTGATTCATCCCAACACGATAAGATTGGTAAAAGTGTGTATCTTACCAATCAATATATATTCATTGTAAAAGATTAATCCTTTGTATATATAGACATCTCTACCCAAAAACATTTATTAGACAAGTCTCATCATGGCAACAAGTATAGATATAAATGAAATTAAACTTGATAACGTGAAGTTATACAGCTCTGAATTTTTATACACAATGTGTACGGACTCTGATTTTTACGTGGTTGACTTTATGAGCGAATATACATTTGGCTAGATGACCGGGATAAAATTTGGCTAAATGACCGGCGCGGGGTGATATTAAAAGATTTTAATCTTACCTCTGTTCTTAATACCCGAATGGGTGTCGAAGCTGGAATTATTATTGCTGTGATTCATCGAAACGAAAATCAAGAAGATCTCGTTGGCAAGCACATCTTATTTGCAAAGTCTTACACAATGTGTTGTACCCATCCAGAATTATTACGTTGAAACATGTATATTAAAAACCATTTATCATCTGTTTTGACATGTATGAATTAATTAACACTCTTCTCGATATCGAGCTAAATTATTTAACGGGTATATTAAAATATATACTAAATTGTATGAAAAGTGTAAAATAGAGTATCAAAAAGCATAAAAATGTTTTAAATAAATGTAAAAATGCTTAAATATCTAGAATATAGACGTATTTAAACATATACCTCTACGGAAATATATATTTCACAGGGACCAATCCCTCCAAAATGGCCGCTAATCCCTACGCGTAATTAATACATCAACTGAATAGACAGGTTAGAACTCATTAAAAAATCGTATCTCCAAAGTCCACAAACAAAATGGCCGCTAATCCCAAACAAGTATAATACATCCACTTTTGACATCGTAGACCCTATTGCTAATTATAACCCAGCGTCTTTAATCCCAGCAACACAAATTCATTGTCCCTACCCATATTATTAATCAACTGCTTTTGACATAAGGGGAGGAATTAGAACAAGACGCTTATTATATATTCGCGTCCCTAAGCGTTTAACAACACTCACTGTTCCTACCTATAATAATTCAATTGTTTTGACATGAAGGCTTTAATGAACGATCTCTGATTGGATAGATACGGGGGAGGGTTTGATCATAGAAACTCTGATTGGTCAAACCCACTATACCATTGTAATAGTCCGCAGACCGTGATTATAAAATAAGGGGTACGGACAATTAATTTCAAACTCAAAACCCTCCTCGTACAAGATTTTTTTTAAAGAAGACAATAAATAAGAATGGAAAACACTCAGGAAACCGCCATGAAGTTCTCCTTTGACGATTATGAACCACCAAAAGAATATTACCGAGATTATGTAAGTAGCGATAGTAAACTGATTGCTGTGTGTAAAAATGTCGTATATTTATTATGTTATTTATTTTCTTAGAAAGAAACCAACGTGTCGACTCCTCCGCCCCCGATACCCGAAGAAATACTAACCAATGTGTCGCCGATACCCCTTTACGCAGATGAAGAAAGCGAGGAGGAAGACAAAGAGAAAGAAATGGCATTCAGAGTCCAGCCAGACTCTGAATATAATTTTAGACCGATCTCCCCGCCGTCACCTGAAGCAGAAGCCTCCACTTCCCCAAAAATATGGGGGTATACGGATAGTAAGGGAGAAAACTTTATTTTTTATGAATCTAGTAAAACTTTAGTTGTAGAACGTATTTGATGTGTGTTTTTTTCTTTTTGTCTATTAAATTTGTTATATTTTTAAAAATAATTCATCCAACTTCTACATCGTGTGTGTGTTTTTACTATAGCTAACTCTTTCATCATATGCTAACGAACAACCCTGGCGTAAAATAAGCAATTCATTGAATAAGGGATGACCAGTACTGTCGCTATGGACCTGTGTCAATCTCATTCGAATCGCAAATTAGACTACGGGTGAACGCGCACCAATGCAGTAATAAAACAGAACATTGGAAGATGTCAGAGTCTTGTACCGAAGCACAACTTACAAGCGAGCAAAACACACACAACTGAAAAATATGAAAAAACATCTGCTTATATACTCAACTATTCTCTTAATAATTTTTTGGAGTTTTCTCCAAATTTATTAAAACACTTTTACGGTATAAAACTTTTTCCACAACTCTAAATTTTTATATTTGATAATATTTCATCTACAATTATTTTGAGAACATTTTTTCAACTATAACCCATCTCTCAAACTTTTTGGAAGAAACACCCAAATAATTTTTATGAGTTATATCATCTTAAAATATTTTGAGGAAATATCATTTTTAAAAATACAGTATCTAGGGAATATCAGTCATTCAGCCATAGGATGGCGTCGAGGTAAGAGCTCCATGGCGGAAATTGCTATGATTAATTCAGTCAAAATGTGTGTTTATTTTTATTTCAATAAACATTACTACTCTTCAAAATAAAAATAGGACAGTTATTCCAAAACTGTTTGGATTATTTTTATTTCAAAAAACATTACAAGTCTTCAAATAAAAATATGGAATTTTTGAATGGCACGTGCACGTAAGTATACATCACATCGGGTGAGGTTATGTATAATATAATTTTTTGTATTTCTTTTTTTCAAAAACGAGGTGTGTCAGTGTATATATCACAGTGCGAATGATGATCTGATTAAGTGCTGTCTCGGATGCTATATGGGGTTGAAAGCAGTGATGAACCAGGAACAGGAAGTTTAGTCGTAGAATTTCGTGTTCCGAATAATTGGTAATCAGTGTGGAAAGCTTACACAGAAACCAAACATGTCTAAAGTAAAACTGTTTCACTTTCGACATGTTTGGTTTCTGGGCAAACTTTCCGCACTGATCATCAGTTGTTTGAAACACTAAATTTTACGACTTAAACATCCTGTTCCTGGTTCAATCAATGCTTTCAACCCCGTATAGCAAAAGACGTCAGTACTTGCTTAACACTATTCACCTTGAATGACCTTCAATCTCTGGTCGTTAAACTCAGGGACGACTAAAAAACGGGTCGTACAACAACACGAGCAAAGTGATATATATACTCTTGACCGCGACCACCTTATTTTGAATAATTTTAATACAAAAAACATCTTGTATACGACCAGGTGCATATCCCCCTGATTTGATTACTGGTCGTTTTTTACAGGGTGACCACACCTTAAAAATACGACACCCTCCTGGAAATATGGGACTGGCTGTGCTCTGATTGGTCAATTCAAATCAATTCTTGATTCTGATTGGCTTAGAGCTCGATCCAGTCCCAAACACATTGATATATATATATATATATATATATATATATATATATATATATATATATATATATATATATATATATATATATATATATATATATATAATATATATATATTACTACTCTTAATTAGCAGTCGACTAGACCTACACGAAAATATTTATGGACAAACTGACAGTCGTAGACAAGTTCAGTTTATTTGCACAGTCGTTAATAATTATTAGTATGGTGAATTATCTTGCAAAATTGTGCCGTCAAATAATTGTTCATAGTGAATATTGTCTAAACTACTGTATTTGTTTGCACAAATAAGCTGCCCAAGTGTCGAAAATCGGCTGATAGCTACTGAAATAGCTAGTTGCTTTCTATAGCAAAATGTATAATAAAAAAATATTTGTTGCTTTGCTTTGTTGCACTGAAGACAAAACAAAACAGTATATATTTATCTATACATGCATGCCACTTGTCTTGGAATATTGTACTTGTTATTCTATACATAAATCTTTCCTTTACAAAGTTGCTACAGGCTTCATAGTTTAAATTTTAATATATGTATCTCCAGACCTATCCGCACTAACCAGTAATGTAATTTTGTTGAAATTTAGGTCAATCGAAGAATTTCACTAAATATAACACAATTTCAGGGACCAACTGATCTTACAGCCATGCATAAATAATTGCTTATGGTTACATGGTTAGAAATCTCTCAGCTTTGTAGCAGTACTAATTTATTTGCAGCAAGCTTGCAGCAAATTTGCATAAAAACCTATTATTTCATCAAGCTTGTGGCCAACAAATTTCTTGCAATTCGATGTATGTGGAGGGCCATCGTAGTGACAGTATATATACCTCATTAAAACAATCCACAACATACTAACTTGATGATATAAGTAATGTCACAACATTCAAGAACAATTTGTGTTCAATTGTCTTTATATTACTCTCATTATTGTTAGTGCAAAGAGCAAACATGTAATTCTGGAAGAGATGGCGAGGGAAGTACTGTAGTGTCATTGGGATCAAAGGTCATCTTGGGATGGGGAATCTGACGGTTGCAAATCACTTTTGGAGAATCCGGGAGTTTCCCCCTTGGGAAATTTTAGATTTCTGGGAACTCTGAAATGGCATTATTCTACCAAAATTTGAAAGTCTAAAATAAAATAGACATTATTTAATGACAATATATTTTCTGAACCTTGTTGTTGAAGTTTTTTCTCAACCTTGTTACTTCCCTCACCATCTCTTCCAGAATTACGTATTTTCTCTTTGGGCGAACAATATAGGGAGTAATATAAATACAATTGAGGACAAATTTAATATACATATCGCAAAAGACTTGTCATCACATTTGTTGTCACTGGCACTTCAGATGATTTAATGATGATTAGAAATATGAATACAGCATAGGCATATCAAAACTCTTGATTGGAAACTTATAATACCATATCCTATTGTGTGCTCATATAATTCCTCTACATGATATGGTATTGCACATCCCATATTGACAATTAGATAATATCTTGGCATGAAAAATCAACACATGCAAATTATGGCGGAGCCTGTATCTTAATGTTTGTCCAATCTTACCAAGGGCTGAATATTATGTGTAGTGAAAATATTGTTGTTAATACTAACAATTTTAATAGATATAAAAACTTGCTATGATGTCTAACACATTATTTGGTGTAAAATAGCGCAATTTGGGCAATATCTTGAGGCCACCTACCCAATTACCAAAATTAGTTAAAATTTCTAGATTTGATGCTGTTTTGCATTTATCCCCAAAAATATATGTGACTTTCTGAGCCCCCCCCCCCCCCCCCCCCCCCACTCATTCAAAATCATTCAAATTAGTCTACCTGCATCGAGCCATTATGTTAGGACGGAGCAACACACTTGTAGCTTTCAATCGTCAACCTGCTCAAAGTTGGTTAACCCGTCATACAGAGTAATGGGTATTTCGGTCATTCTGAAAGCTTGCCGATATGATCACAGATGAGAGACCATTTATCTGTGAACTAATATTTAAGGTTAAATCTATCAAAAGGAACTCGGATTCAAGGTTGGAGAGCAGAAAAAAGAGCGCAGATTCAAGGTTGACTCGATGGACTGGCTGAAACACCAGGATCGATAACCGAGCCCTTTTGACATTCGAAATATCTGTTGATGAGAAGTTTAATTTGTTTGATTGATGATGGGTAAACATCACATGTTACATTTCCTCGCTTTTCCTACCAAACACAGCTGGATGTTGAGAAGTGTATGTATGTTTAAAGATGTTTACAGAGGATTTGTTAAGGATTTTTATTATTTCAGAGAGTCGCGACGCATAATCCCCTCTTTAAAACCAACAAGATTATAAATTTTGAATCTGATTATTGTCCATAGGACACAGCAATTAGAGTTATAGCTGTTAGTTACATGTTCTTATTATTGTTCTGTGTTGTTATTATAATTGTACATATTAATTACAAATTAATAATAATTATCGATATATTTGACCAATTTTCCTCTGTATTTTATCCATTTATGCACTGAAAATATTCATCATTGTTGGGCACCTCAAACTTTTGGACAAATTGCATAATGTTTCACCAAATAATTTGTTATACCTCATAGCAAGTTTTAAAAATTATTAGAAGTTGAAACGAATTTTCCAATTTCACTGCACCCTAGTAAACATACGATCATTTGAGGAGTGTGGCCATTCTCAAGTGAAGCCATTTAGGCGTTTTATTATACTGGGTTAACTGCATTCATAATTAATGCTCTCCGAAATTTAGAAATGATTGCCAATCCTAACCCAGAAACTATACTCACAGGTCATAAATAACTTCATCAGCATGACAGTTGGCACGAAGATGATCCCCCAAATCTAAATCTACACATACATGTATTATGTCTACCGTAGTATAAAGCCATTTTCAAGATGGCGTTAATCATCATGGGCAACAAAAATACGTATTTAAGAGCGAGTTGCCAAAGTTTCACCCGACATAGTTTTAAGCTTAACGGTCATTTTCGCTTGAGTAGAATTTATGTTTTCCTTCAATCGTTCACTCTATGTTCGTTAATTTGTCAAAAATCCGCGGTAAAAAAACATTTCCTTTGATTAAAATTCGATAAAAGGCATATGAAAGCGACAATATTTCGCTAAAAAGTTCGATATTTATTGTTGTCCCGCGCCTTTTAATTTGACAAACAGTCGATCTACGACCGAATACTCGCATCATGGCCAATATCAAACACAAATACGGTAAAGTGACTCAATTGTACATAAGACAGGAACATGTTTACTATATTCCTAATATATTGCCTTTTTAAGTACAAATGTTTCATAAATACTTAAAATCGAACGCGTTGCCGACAGTTTCTGCGATAAACGGCTGACACAAAGTTCCCTGGAACACGTCGCATATTCAAAGCTGATAGGAGGAATTTGGCCGATTTATGACGCCGCGTATATCGTCTGTCTACTACAAGCTCTCCCACATTCACTCCAGCAGTATATTAACGCATCAAAGCATTTCTGATATACAGTGACTGCCGCATATGCAGTGTATATATTAACACATCCAAGCATTCAGTCCCGTAACTAGGATTTTTGAGCTGTAATTACTGAGTCGAGATTGTCCTGATCGGGCGCTGAGGCGCGCAAAACTCTTCGGGGTCCGGGGGTATACACCCTGTGCGCCTTCTGTAATGGCTGAAAATGCATCCAAATTTGTTAATTGTGATAAATTCCATGGGCATGTGTTCCCGTGGGGCAATTTTGAAATATACAGTAGTCCCATGAAATGCCATTTCCTGCCTTTTGGTTATAGAAAGTTACATAAAACACTCGAAAGACAGAGCACAGTTAATACATTTATTTTATCATATAGAAAATTCAAAAGGCTAGCTATATTACTGACAGGCCTATAAATCAGTATTCTACAAGTACATCACATAAAACGAGCTACTGCAATTCAAATCAGTATTATAACTAAAAAGCATTAGTAACTAGTAACTAGTGTCCCAAATTTTCTCGGTTCTACCAGGATTATATCTATCCAGAATTTGCTTACCAAAAGTTTGTGTACAGTTTTGTCTCAGTGAACATGAAGCATTGTAATCGCATTCAATATGTCTTGGCCAATGGTACTTCTGGTCCAACGCTTCAATCTTCTCAATGCAGTGAATCTTCTTTCACAAGCATTGCTAGTAAATGGCGAGGTGTTGTTGCGTGTACGTATTTATTGAATCACAGTATATTCCTGTACAAACCATAACTTTTTTTGTTTCTATTATACAGTCGTATATGTATTAAGTGTCCCTCTGTTATAAACGACCATATGTCAAAGTCCCTAAAATATTCCCAGTAATTTATTGTAGACTCTCCCTTGTTATTGTTATACCTGTATTAAACGAGTAGCTTAAATTATCTTTGGCACAATTTTTAGCGGAAGGGAACTGAAACTAAAACGTGAGGTAATTTAGAGGCCGTAGAATACATGTCACTTGAAATTTCACACAAGTGACTTTTTTAGCCAACATCGTTTGCTAGGTACATGTATGGGAATTATTGTACTTGGATTTGACATGTATGGGAATATGTTGTACTTGTAATTTCGATGAAGGAATTTTGTTGTTACTTTGGTGTCCCTCCATTAAGTGACCAGCACCTGTATTAAGCAGCTGCAAATAAATTTGATTTGAATTTATCTCTAACTAGAGTAGAGTTATACCATGTCCCATGCTTTACCTGGTTGCGAACCAAAACTGTTTACTATATTACGAGAAAAGTATAGTCCAGACATTGTGACTCTAATCCGTTGACTCGTAACATCAGAACACTTATTTTAAAGTACCGTTGTCATCTTGTTGTAAAATTACGTATTGATGATTGTCATGAATAAATATAAGAATGACAACAACTGTACTATAAGGTCAGCACTAGAGGCAATCCACCGAGGGTCTTTCACCGAGTGGGGACTAGGACTAGTCACTATATTACCAACTGTTTTTGACTGTTTTTAACTGTTTTTAGGAGAACATGATTAAAGATTAAAGACCAATAATCGGCAATTGTCAAATTATTATTATTATTATTATTTACGAATATTTAAAACAGGATAACCTAATCAGTACAAAAAGTACTGTTATCAACAGGGTCCTGTGTTTACCTATACAATCATAAAAATACTCCTAAAACAATATTAAAATTATACAATATATATAGATAAGAAACTAACAAAAATAATCATCCACAGCTCGTACAAATAGTGCCCGTGATGATAATTGTCTGATGTCCAACGTAGCTCATTAAAAATTGTTGCTGCCTTAAAAAAGAAACTATTCCGTCCCATATTGGTATTTACTTTCGGTAGTTTTAAAGAAAATTTATTGTTTCGTGTTCCATACGAATGGTCTGTTTTTTCAAAATAGTTCATAAAAATGTCACAGATCCCACCAGATCCGTTAAGAGAATCAAAGACTAATTTACATATTCTCTTTTTAATGCCGTTTTCGATCGAAGGGATACGCAGTTCTATGTTATTTGGGGCACATTCTGTAATAATCTTGATGCTACGACGCTCAATGTCCCTTATCTTCAACTTCTTTGATTCAGACCAACCAAGGAATGCTGAACTCTAGTAAGTGAAGACTGGTACGATCATGGACCTATAGATGGTTTCGGCTGCATGAAAATTTAAAGATTTACGTATGCGTCGAAGAAGGTTGACTCTTCCAGATGCTCTTTTATATATCTTATCAAAATAAGTGTTGAAGAGAAGTGTGGGATCCAGTTGAGTTCCTAAGTAATTGTAGCTGTTGGTAAAATTGATGACGGTTTGGCCGGTTTTGATGACTAAGTTATTTTCGGGCAACCTGCCAAGTCGTTTTCCAGTTCCAAAGAGCATGCACTCTGTCTTACCTTTTTTCAGGTTGATAATTAGTTCGTTGTCACGGAACCATTTTGAAAGATTGTCGATGTCGTAATTGAGATTATCCTGGATAACAGAAATATGCTTCGCCGAAGTAAATAACACGGTATCATCAGCATAAGTAATAATGCTTGAGTGACTAATGCGGTCATGAACATCGTTAAAGTGGATCAGGAACAAAATAGGCCCGAGAATAGACCCCTGTGGTACTCCGGTATTGACAAACTGTGGATCAGATATAATCCCATTAAATTCCACAAATTGCTTCCGGAGAAAAAGGTAGTCAGTAAACCACGTCCAATTCAACATCGCATATGCCATATGATGGTAATTTGTCCAAAAGACATGAATGACTGATAGTGTCGAAAGCCTTTGAGAGGTCGATATAAACAGCTCCGGTTAAATTTCCCCTATCCGCTTCTCTTCTGATGCAGTCGGTAAAGTAAGTTATTGCTAACTCCGTAGATCTACCAGACCGGAAACCAAACTGATATTTTGAAAGTAAGGAATTACTTTCAAGATGCAATACCAGTTGCTTGTAAACGATACGTTCCAGAATTTTTGAGAGGACAGGTAAGATAGATATTGGTCTGTAATTATCTATGACTGATAGCGAACCAGATTTATGCAAGGGAATTATTTTAGCAGATTTCCAATCACTAGGAAACATCCCAGAGGATAGAGATATATTCATTATTTGGGCCAATGGTTGAGCCAAAATGGAGGCAGCATCTTTCAACATACCTGGAGGAAAGTTATCAAGACCACTGGCTTTCTTTCGCTTAAGCCTCTTTAATTCTCGGTAAACATCAACATCATTTACTCTATGGAACTTAAAACATGTTGCAGAGTTATGTAGCTCATTTGGAACTTTACCCCAGACAAAGTCCCTCAGTGGTATTGACTTTAACTTGAGAGTTTTTGCTATAGTAGAAAAGTACTTGCAGAAAGTGTTTGCAATCATCTTCTTATCACATGTAAGTTCCCCATTGATATCAAAAGATATATTTTTTATAGGAGATGAAGAAACCTTTGTAGGATAAATCTTTTTAATAGCTTGCCAAAAATTATCGGGTGAGTTCGCATTCTCATTGAGTAGATTTCTGTAATATTGACTCTTGCACTTTTTAACCAAACCCGACACTCGATTCCGTTGACGTTTATACAATGACCATATAATTTCATTGTTACATTTTCGAGCTCTTCTAAGCAATTTATCCCGATCATTCATTTCTTTCTTAACATTTGCTGTAAGCCAAGGACACAAACGACCTTTTACTTTCTTAGTAATAAACGGAGCATGTTTATTAACTAATTTGTGTAGAGTAGTTTTCAAATGAGACCAAGCCTGATGCACACAGGATGAAGAATAAATAGAGGCAAAGTCAGAGCTCCTTAGATCATTGCAGAATTTGTTTGGGTTGTAGTTTGAGAAATTGCGACAAGTAACTGTTTTAGGCAGATGTTTGATGCCATGCAATTTACGCACACAGCCGATAAGGTCATGATCACTCAAACCAGCTGGTATGACTTTTGCTGAGTGGACTTTTTCAGGAACACTACTGCAGATTATATCAATTAACGTTTTACTTAATTTAGTTATCCTGGTTGGAGTTGTAAGAAGTTGATTCAGGCCACACGAATTTATTATTGATTTGATCTCTTTATGATCTGAGTTGACAAGATAATTGCAATTAATGTCTCCTGTGAGTATAATTTCTTTATTTTCAGAGGCTACGGTTGAAAGGGCCGATTCAAATTGAAATTCAAAATCTTGTGAGTGATATCTTGACGAGTCTGGTGGTCTATAAATAATGCCAATTAGAAAACCTTTGCTGTTGGGGAATAAAATTTCAAGCCAAATACACTCAACACCGTCTACTTCAAGATCAACACGCCTTTGAAATGGTATAGATGTAGAAATATACACACCAACCCCTCCACCATGCCCAGATTTACGACATTTACCGATAAAAGAATAGCCTGTAATTTTGAAGTACAGCGTTATCAATTGATGTCAGGTGTGTTTCACTAAGAGCAAAAATATGAATGTTCGGGAAGTTAGCCAAAATTTCTACGATATTATGTTTATGAGATACCAAACCTCGTATATTCTGGTGAAGAATCTTCAAACCACGTTGAGAAACCAGTTCCCTGAGTTCAGGTAGCTCGTGTAGTGTATCTCCTTCGGATAAATCTTGTTCGAACAGACCAGGCTCATAATTTGCGTTCAAACATGGCGGACAAAGATGCTCGACAGCTTCTTCACCTTCTTGACCAAAGCACTTTAAGTGACAAATATTGAGACAACGTTCGCATTGAATCCTGCTTTGGTTTTTCCTTACCGTCTTCGTACATATCATACACTTTACACTTGGGCCAGGGCATGATTCTATATCCCCACTCATTAAAAGTAGAAGGCACAGCAGCGTAGAATGGTTTGAACGAACCCAAAGACCTTTCTCTTGCCGATAATTCCATAATGATAAATACGTAAAACTCTCCTTTATGTTGTCAGTTGCTTCTATTCGGTTCAGGTACAAATTCAATGAGTCAACACTACAGAACGATGGTTTCTTTATACTGAAAACAGCGAAAAGGAACAGAGCAGAAAGAAGCACGACTGACTCAGCCGCCATTTTGTAATTCTTGTAATGCTTTTAGATTACCAATAATGGGTAATTCCACAACAGTAAATTGTAGGATTCTAGAACCCAACACAACACAAATCCTAACCCTAACCCCCCGCCTTAAGTGTCTTCCTAACCATAACCCCCCGCCCAATCGCCGCCTTGAACTTCATTGTAACCCTAACTCCCAACCTGTGTGTTTAAAAAAAATTAAGAAACTTGAATAATTTAGCAACTAGTCGTAGTCCCCACTTGGTTGGGTTAGGATTGGTGTTGTGTTGGGGTTGAGTTCTAGAATCCTACAATATATTGTTGTGGAATTACCCATTATTGGTAATCTAAGAGTATTTGACAATTGGCGATTATTGGTAATATAAGAGTCAAGATAACCTGGCAGGGCAGAAATATAATTTAGCAACTAGTACTAGTCCACACTCGGTTAAAGACCCTCGGTGGATTGCCTCTAGTGCTGACCGTACTATAAATACAACTCCTCTTGTCGACCATTCTCGCCGCCCGTTATAAAGACACGAAAGCATTGTGTCAAAACTTTGGTCTTTCTTTTTGACTTGTTCCCTAGTCAAGACCATTTTCGATTGTAAAATCTATTTTATTTTTTTCGGCGTATTCACTTTTGATTAATCCCTATTCTACTATTCGGGAAGATATCGACAATTGTTGGCATGGTTACCATATTTGAAATAGATAACTTGATTGGAATTTATCTCTAACGTGAGATTACACCACTGTTGGTGAATGTTAAATACATTTAACAGCTATATTGAGAACGTGTGCTTTTAAGTTAACCTTTTTCCTGTTTTGTATTTCCATTTAGATCTTTGCAAGGAAACAAAATATCTGTCATTCCTGAGAAGCTGTTCAAGAATACACCAAACCTACGATGGCTGTAAGTGACTAAAATGTCGTTGAATATCTGGTTAAAATATTCAACATACTGGTTTTTATTTCTTATAATTCCCATGTAAGTCCCTGATTGGGATGGAAAAGTGATGAAAAGTTTACCAGAATCAATAACGCTGTTGAAGTTAAATAGCATATTGATTTTCTATACTATATATATAGTTATATATAAAACATCATGATTAAGGTGATTCCTCAGTTTTGCATTGTGCACATTTATTGCGCACATCAATTAATCAGTGTTTTTATGGCCATTATGCAACACTTTAAAAAAAATACCGATAATTTTAGGACAATTTAGTACCAAATATAACAATGGCCGCTGATGTACTGGTAGGTAAGAGTTATTAACGGACTAAATCAATTTTTTCCGAGAACAAGTCTAGCTAGGGCTCCCTGTGCAAGTAGGTTTGTAAACTACTTGATAATGCAAGTTTAAGGCCATAGTTCTTAAAGACGATCGGTGACCATAATTTTTCCCTTAATAATTATGTTCTTCTACCACTTTTACGTGTTATAACAGAAACTTAGAGAAAAATAATTTCTATAACTTACAATATTTTGCATTTTTGACGAATTTTTCTTCAAATAACATGTCAAAGAATATGGGAAACGACCTTTCTTTATCATTATAAACCCTGTTAGCTGTTTGTTTTTCCATAAAATACCATGTTTTCTTGTATAAAATTACTAGTTGCGAAAAATAAAAAAATATCTTTGTCGAAAATTTCCAGAAAAAGTTGTGCAATGCAGTTTTTACTCAACTCGTAAATTGGTCACAATAACGTCACCATACTGAGTAAGAGGTGATCTGCGATATGCCATATCTTCTAAACAAGGTTGGTGACCCCAACTTTTTTTTTTGTTTTAATATAAGTATGTGAATAACTTTAAGATTGGGAAGTTTCAGCAAATTTTCATTTTGGAAAGAATTACTGAGGAATTACCTTAAGGATATCGTAAAAATATACGTTATCCCCTCGTCCGGCCGGCGCTTGGCGCCGGCCGAAGGCCTGAGGGTGCTAATATCGACCGGCGTTTATTCCTTCACCACGGGATTCCTAGCGTTTCCTTAGTCACATTTAGGTTATTTGTTTATGAAAAGGAGTCAACGGCCCAACCTCCTCTTCCGGGCCTTTGCATTATATTTAAAGGGGCTATGCCACGATCTGCCTGGTTACTCAGCAAAGCGTACTTTTTGATTTTTGATTCGGAATCGAAAATCAAAGCGAAGCGAAAGCTCAACGATTTATCAATTAGTATTTGTTATTTTCATGTTGGTGGGTTATTTTTGGACGAGTTATAAGTAAAGCATAATGACAATTTAATGTCTAATCGTGGTGGGAAACGACAAGGAGCTGGAAGCTGTATACTATGCCGTATACTATCTTGAACAAAAAATCAACAAGTAGGCTTAGCTCAGTAACCAGGCAAATCGTGACACAGATTGCTTTGGACTCGTTGTCTTCGTATTAGAATCCTGACTTGTTAATGGTCCAACCATTTAATTTATGTTTCGTTTTGCACGAATATATGAAAAAAACGGTTTCGAATTAGTCTTAATAGCTCTTGCAAGCTTCCTTTCGTATTTCCGTTAAGATCTCCTTCAGTGGATTCAAATGTTTTCTGAGATTCCATCGCATACTTAAGATTCATATCCGTAGGCAAGTTTTCAAAGTTATGCCACTTCTGATTCTTTTCTTTGATTCTTTTATTTGATTATTTGCTAGTAATGATACCGAATTCATCATGTACATGAATCACAGTTAATTACCATTTCCTATACTCGCTATTTCTCGTGCTATACAGCTTTGGAGCCAGATTTGTTTAGTTACCAGATATCATAGGTGTAAACAATGCTCGCGGCTCCTACTAAAAATAGGAAAATTTGGAAAAAAATATCTGAAACTGAACATTTTTTTTCAATATCCAAATAAGTGATATAAACGTGTTGTGTTACGTATAAAGCAGTGTAGAAATACAAATGAAATACTATGATGAAAGGTTGGTGTACTGACGAAATATAGGAGGTCTAACGTTTCAAGTGAAGGTCTTTCATCAGAGAGTGAAACGTAAAGTGAAATCAAAACTGAGTGAATATTTTATATAAAAAATAATCATGTGAATAGGGTGATCAAATCATGTACGAAAAACAATAACAATAATAGTTATAGATGTAAAAGTAGGAACGTCATTTGCTATTTTAACGTCAATCAGTAAATAGGCCATTGAGATAAAGAGAAAGGCCAAGGGAATAACGCGAGAAGCCAGTGTTGTTGTCCGGCCAATTGATAGATAAAAGATGACTTCATAGTGATTAATAAAAGAAAATAATGAAGTGCATGGTGCATGAAGAGATATTCCAATTTTGAAAGGGAGACCAACCGGAAATGAATAACTTGGTACGGTCATACTAATTACCGACAAAAATCGTCAAAAGCCGTCAAAAGCCGACAGAAACCGTCAAGAGACTAGCATGTTACCGACAACAAATCTCCATGTTTGATTGCACTATTTATATTTAATATGCATGATACAATAGTGCAGTAATTCTGGACTAGAGGGATGTGTATATAGTACAGTAGTACAGGTACGTACAATATTGATGCATTAATATGAATTAGTTTGAGAAACGGGATATTTAGACACTCTGAAAATGACCTTCGTGTAGCAAGTATCTATTCTTTTCTAGAACATTGGTTTAAAAGGACACATAACTCTTTTTATTACTCTAAATATCTCAGGACCTAGTGAACTAAGTGAAATATTATGGAAGAACTGTATATTTTATATTCCTCATTATTATATATACAATATGTTCAGTGTAGGGTCTATTTAAACTTTTATTGAAGACCAAACATAAAGCTAACATATGCCAGAATGCTATAACAGAAACATGGTGGCTGTTAAGAAAATAATTCAACAAATTTCACAAAACCCTTTCGAAACTTTATGAAATATTCGATATTATAAAAGGAAAACCACTTGGTTACAATATATTAATAGTTTATTATCATTACTCTTTTTCTATTTTAATCTGCAAACGTACTTAAACTGCTTAGTTGTAAACACATTTATCAAAAACTAGCAATGGCGTAATGTTGGAGCATGCAAAGGGTGAGAAAAAGAAATGAGTTCTTAAAAGAACTGTTTAAAGATTTGCGAAATAAATAGGCTTAAAAATGAATGGTTCGAACTATTAAATTATCGGACGACGGGTTTGTCAACATAGTGCATTGCGGAGCGAAGATGTTTAGCAATCATGTCAGATAGATGCTGCCGCCCAGTTTTACCGATTTATACTGCACAATATTTACTGCACAATATTTACTGCACAATATTTACTTCAGGAAATGCAGTAAATGATGTCGCGTAAAGAGGTGCATGTAAAACTATGCCGAATATACATGTAGCGGAGTTAAGGAAGCAACAAGTGTGATAATTGGCACAAGAACAAGAAAATTAGGTGCTTACTGGCGCCGGAGAATTGTGTCTAATGGCATTATCAGGGACTAAATTCCCTTCATAAATGGTTATGTGTGATAAATAGATTACTTCTCTGAGTCATGTTTAAGCATACGAAAATTAAAAAAGTGATATGTTGAATCGGACCTACCGCTTCTTTAAAATTTTACTTAAATTCCTGCAGCAAAGCTTTCCCAACAAGACGCAGCTCTTCGATCTAAAGGATTTATCTAACGGTACAAGTATGTTGGCAACATACACTTCTTGGCAGAAGCTGTTTTCTTAGGAAATAGAGCGATTTGATTAAGTATATAATTACTCTCTGAGATTGCTTTGAGCAAACATTCGGAAACTGTATTGATTTTAGCAGCAAGTCCCGAGAGATCAGCAGCTCTATTTAATGTTGAGCTATATCATTTATAATATTTGTTCGTCAACTACAGTATACCACCGATATGTTGTGAATAAAGCAATGGGAGTATAGAGTAAACTATTTTGCTATACTTTATCTCTAGAACAGTGCCAGTCTATTCAACATTGAAAGACTTCATACCCCCACCACAAGACACATCGCTAAGGAAACGGAGCGCATACATTAATTTTTCCCTGTATGATTAAAGTGCATGGTGAGAAACATGATTGATTAATGGGGGACGCACCAACTCCAGATTCAGAAAAATAATACTTGCAATCGTTGAATCACAAAGCGGTTTCGATCGAGTAATATTTTGCAGCTCTGCTTTATAAATCCGTAAAATATTCACAGGTGAAAATTTGATCGTAGTACCACTTTAACTTTGAAAATGTTTTATAGATATGTTCGCCATAGACCGGTCCTCTTTGGTAGTGATAGCATTCACAAAGCAAGACTGATTTCAATCTTAAGAACGACATTGGTCCGTAAAACTTTCATCGAGACAGTGTTTTACTTTCATTTTCTTGCTTTATCTCCTTAACCTTGAAGCTCTCATGGAGTTCGAAGCTGAATATACGTATCGTCAAAAGGCCTAGACCATACGAGAAGTTGCTACGTCCTTCGTTGTTTTTGCGACTTTTCTACTATTGTTTTCCCATAAAACAGGATTATTTTTTAAAAAACTTTTTTTAGCTTAACTATTTGAAGGACAGAAAATTCACTTTCACCAGGAAATACGTTCTCACTTCCTGTTTCATTGTCAGGGAAACTCGAGAAATTTCAATTATTGTTGTGTTAAAAATCGTCGGCAATGTTGTTACATGAATCGAGTTAATGAAAATATGAGCTACAATCTTGCGAGAATTATTATTTTTATTTACAAAACATCCACCATAATTTAAAGCAATATAAATAAGAAAATATATAGACATATAGTGTGAGACAGCACCACAGAGCCCTGCTCCAACTATAGTGCGCCTTATAAACTAAAAAAAGAAATAACCTATCACTGCGTCCTCGTCTCGTCTGCGTTCGTCTAGCGTGCGTCTTGCGTTCGGCTAGCGTGCGTCTTGCGTTCGTCTAGCGTCCGTCTTGCGTTCGTCTAGCGTCCGTCTTGCGTTCGTCTAGCGTCCGTCTTGCGTTCGTCTAGCGTCCGTCTAGCGTCTCGTCTGCGTTCGTCTTGCGTTCGTCTTGCGTCCGGGAGCGTGACAGACGCAGAACCGAAGTTCCTTCTCGTGAAACGTCGGTATCACGTTTATCGAATAGTACTAATGACAAATAATCGCCGCGCTCTCACCGCTGGTCCGCTCCCAAATAAACGTCGCACGTTGACATCCATAATTGCTGCGGAGCTTATTTGCAAGAATAGAAACATTTAAAAAGTCACTGGAACGTTTTTAGATAATTCCTCAACAATTTGAAAGCGTGTGTGTTTTTCTTTAGAACAAAGCTAAAGTCGAGGCTAAAGGAAGCTGTAGTAAATTCGGGTATCGGAGTGTTTTATATTACGTAAAAGCAGATAGCAACAATTGTATCAATGGATGAGTTATTGAAATGTGAACAAATGTCAACAGACCTTTTCAATACATATCAATACATACAGCAAATTGTGCGAGGAATTCCGTTAAATGTTGACTGCGAAGAAATGCAAAATTTAAATGTGGCAAGACGCCAGGAACTGAAGCGAAACGAGACTTTTAATATAGTGGCGTTTCCTTTGGCAGAAGTTTTATTTAAAAAACGGTGTGGAAATAGATGGTTACGAACATGAAAACTGACTAAACAACGTTAAAGAAACAAAAACTAATTCTAAACTGGCAGTAGATTAATACGGGACGACCCTAAAGATTCCAAGGTTCCAAGGTTGCACTTGCCGATTTCTGTGCACATGGCAATACTAAATATAGTGTTGCAAGATAAATCGAGCATCCGCCTACACATATTGACTTATCGGATATTTGTCACTATGTATTCATGATATAATAATTGTATTGATAAAGCGTGGCATTGGCGACGCTAAAATATGTGTTTAATGGCAACGTTACACATAAATCAACATGGGTGAAGACGCGTATACACGATGCGACAAAAATATGCTCATTCAATTTTGGCGACTGTTGTTTCAACTTTTGAAAATATTTCAACTTCAGTTGTCATGACGTAAAACAAACCTCGTTAATATTTTGTGATTTTTTTGCGTATCGCATGTTTTGGTCGTAGCGTGAGTGAACGCAGTAGCTGATGTACTTCGGCATGATTAATTTTATCGTCGTCTTGTCGACGCCGTATATCGAATGGTGTTCTTTTAATCATCTGTGCCGTTCTCCTCGAGATTACTGTAGCTTCTGGCAGTACTTTGCGTATGAAGTTAATCTCTAGCAGTGAAAAGCACTGCACAATAGATGAGAATAGATCTGTCATCTTGTCGCATTTTTTTGCATGGGCAAGTTTGTAGGCAAATGATATTATAAAGTGACACTTAAAATGGGATTCCTTCCACTGCGTTGAGCATCGGCTGTACCGCCAGTTCCATTGTATCGAGCGATAAACTGTCCTATACAGCAAACCGCGATGTTTTGATTCCTTCTTCCTCCAAAATTTGTGTGATTTTCATAATCGAAACACCACAAGATTTTAACGATACAATTCGATTTCTGACGAATTGAGAAAGCTTTCCCATTCTGATCTGTGTGAACCCAAGATTCGAGCGATAGAGCAGGAGAGAACAATAAGAACAGAACGACTCGGATAAACTTCGCAATGTAATCGAATCACCGAACGCGATGCGAGCTCTGCGTCCAGCGAGTACAGCGTTCAGCGAGACGAAAGCAAGACGGACGCCAGACGGATGCAAGACGAACGCAAGACGAACGCAAGACGAACGCAAGACGAACGCAAGACGGACGCCAGACGGATGCAAGACGAACGCAAGACGAACGCAAGACGAACGCAAGACGGACACAAGACGAACGCCAGACGAACGCAAGACGGACGCCAGACGGACGCAAGACGAACGCAAATCAGACGCGATTTTTGATAGGTTATTTCTTAGCAGTACTGTAGATGCATATATGTATAAATATATGTACAATTTTATAATAATTAAGATCAATGCATAGAGCTTGATTCGTAATAATTATCCTTAAATATCTTAAAACCAATAGCAGCAAGATGGAGAGATCGAAGCAATATTGCTAGACACGCGACATTTAGGGCGTATCAGGATGAAGTGGAGCAGTAGAGTAATGTTAAAATAACAGTGATTTAAACAGATTGTTCCAAAGCTTTGTGATACGACTAAAGTAACCAGTTTGCTAAAGTTCGGCATTTACGTACAAGAACATCCGGCTTAGTTATACTGTTACTGCACGTGTCGATCTGATAATATTTCTAGGTGTTACATAGATAAGGATTGTATAGTAACCATTATGACATTTAAAATATAGAAGATAAGATCCTTGAACTCGTGCCAGTAGGAAATCGGTAACAACTTTGGAGTATGATGCGCTCGCGGTAACTGATGTTCTACTTAGTTGACCTGCGTTTGAGGCTTTCGATTTTTTAAGACGTGCTATATAGCCTACTCTGTGGCAAAAACATTTCTACAATATACACACTGCTTTGAAATGGTTTTGCTTTCCACATTTCCTGTATTATTTATCAATCGCTGTCAGATTTTTCTGTCCCCTTGATGTTGCGGCCACGGACCTCCATAATTTTCACATTTTGTAGTTCAACGATTCGGTGGTGCTTTATGGCTTTTGTTTTTTCCTCATGATTTGTTTATTGCCAGAGTAAAGACGTCCACTTTGAGCAAGTTTGACTTCGTTCTTAGTTCGGTCCTCTAGGTTTGTAGCTTGGGTGTCCTCTTGCTCATCGCTTATCCGTATGCTAGCAACAGTTCAAGACTGATTTTGGATTCACTGAGGGATTTACTGTATGTCGAAGTTTCGATGATGAGCACTGTTGAATATTTTGCGATTTGATTTCCCTGTCAACATCCGTGAACATGATGAAGATAGGCGCTTTATTCGGGTTGGCTAGATGGAGCTGGTGTTCCTCGTGGGTCACATTTTGCTTTGGTTGCAAATAGGTGGTAAGAACGTCGATCGCATTGGCTGTCAGGTTTTCACCTTCCTCGGTTATGTATCTGGAAGCGTGTAAAAAAGCGCAATGACCAGATTTTTAAAACTTGCGACATATACGTTTTACACCAGGTTCCAAGGGATATGCCATATTCATGGCTTATGGCAAATGTCGGGAATGAAGGAAGTGTTGCGCTAATTGGACTAAAGCTTCTATTTTATTCAACGGATAGCCACAGGAGATGCTAGTTCTCTTTGCTTTGAGTACCGTTTCCTTTTCTACACCTCCTGATCTTTGTTACTTCCTAATCGAATTATGTATCATCGTCGCCATTGTAATATCCTATCGTCTTACTATTCCGAGTCCGGAGTAAAGACTGTTTTTGTTATCTTCAATCACATGATATATATATATATATATATATATATATATATATATATATATATATATATATATATATATATATATATATATATATATATATATATATATATATATATATATATATATATATATATATATATATATATATATATATATATATATATATACCAGGTCTCATTTCCGGTTTGGACACTACAGATCGGTTTCCCAACTTTACCCAGCTCTCAATCCGCAAGCTGGCAGCTTAAGATCACAGATTAGATACATCTTTTTAATAAATCTGGCTATAAAAGCGGTGCTTTTTCCAACTAAAAATAGGAAATTTCTCCAAAAGAAAGATATAGAACTGGAGCTATAACTAAGGCGAAATATAACCGAAAACAGCAACAGGGTAGTTAACACCAAAAATGGACAAAACTAGTTGTAAATTCGGCCCAAGTACTGAAAGTACAACAATTGATTGAACATTTTATTTCACTTTTGGTTATATTTTGCATTGCGGCCTGCTGTAAGGAGAAATCGAACTACACATGTTTGTTGTCAACTTTCTCCAGTGCTTCTGCGCAACCCCCCATCCCCCCCCCCCCACACACACACACACATTTTTAAGCAGGAATTTCAGGTTATAGCTTTATATTTACGGGGCAACTATAGCATTGGACAATGAATGTTCCCATGGGGGAATTTGTGATTTGAGTCTTGGTTGCCATGGAAATCAATCTGAATTCCAGGCAAAAGTTTATCTAGCCTAGCTATTTAATGAAAATAGTAATTGAAAAATTGCCCCGTGGGAACACAGAACATTACTAATAGAATTGTTGTAAAAATTTTGAGGAAAATCCATCAAATGCTCACAGAGTTAATAGTGGAAGGCAAAACACGACTGCCGAAAATCACGTTTTTGAGAAAAATGCCCTTAAAGTTCAAAATAATATACCTATTCAAGTTTTCAAAAAGAAATAATCAGCCTTTCATCTCAGTTCCTTATTTTTTCCTCTTCTTGGCTGGGTGGTTTTTCTTTGCTTGGAGGTTGCAGGCCTCTTCCTGCCTTCAGTAACACTCAGTAAGTCTCCATTGAAAGCCCCACTGGCATATGTGATGACTTCAGCAACCTTCCTCCTTTCTTCCTCTATGTGTTTCGCATTACGTATCACTTGCCTGGCATGCTGAGCCACCTCTGTTGCCCTCTGCAATGACTGCTCTACCTTCCTTTTGTCCTTCCTTACACTACCTTGATTGATATTCTTGCTAGTGGAGTCATGCAATGTTCACATCACACGATGACGGGCAGTAGCACGAACATTGAAAATCCACAACGCGTTTTGAATCTTAGAGGGGGTCAATTGCATTGAAAATCAATACCATGACTCGTTTCTTGTCCCCTATCTATATCACACATCAAAAATGAAAAGTGGCTACGAAATTGCATGTTTTGGGACAACAACTACTAAGGTTTCCATGGCAACAAACAACAGTACTTCAACATACTGGTATAAATTGTCATTTATTGCTGAAAATAGCCCGAATATCATAATTTGGAGTCAGATTTATGAAAGTAGAATAGTTTTAGTCTTAGAAAATGCAAAAAAACAGAATTCTATTTTTCTAAAAAATTTCCTTCATATTTTGCCCTGTTGCTATCCTTAATAGGAATTCCGCTGAGCATAATAGTTGCCAAATTTTCAAAGGTGGGAAATTTAAGAGAGCAACAATTATATTAAAATTAGATGTGATGTTTGAGATAACCCCATTTCCAACCTTGTAAAATGTATGTTGTGGAGGCGTCATTAAATATACTAGAAACAGAAACCCAAGGCAAGTAGCACTGTCAATTTCGTTGCAAGGGACCAAAATAAACTAGAATTAACAACCAGATATGGAAGGTAATATATTTATAACTAAAAAATACAATTGCAAGGAAAGTACTGCCCCTGAACAGTGGGTTATACATATTTATTTTATTTAAAAAATCCTATTTTATATCATACTCGTACTCAGACCAACATTTGATAAAACATTAGATATCTTTTGTACTTCAACGGGCCCCATCACAATGTGCACATGATTATTTTTCAGCATCACTGATGATTTTGTGTAATTATTTGCGGATCAACAGGCGATATATTTGTCTCAATGGACCAGTTGTTTAACTTGTCTGATAACCAATGCCAACAAACGGCAACAGTTGTTAAGTTGTTAAGTGACAAAAAGACCTCACGCGGAATGATAACGTTATTAAAGCACTCAGGTACATCTTGTCTCCTTCACTAAAACACCGTTATGGTTGAAAAATTCCACTCGTTCACTTCAACAGTATGTACGGTTAACACTTGAACAGTTTGTGCGGTTAACAGAGCCGATAAACTCATAAAAGAGCACTGCTTTCCTCGAGACTGGTAAATGAAGCATTCATGGCCTTGATGAATACTTCCACAGGCAAGTAAAGGCATGATTTATTGTTATTAGCATGAATTTTCTGTCAAGAGACTAAAATAAGTAGCTTTATAAACCACCAAGTCTTTATCCATGGGTGCTTCGAAGACAACATGCTATAGCGTGACATGCGCACCTGAGCCAATTTAGAGCTTAAATGGCTTGCGCAATACTGCTAACAAACATCCATCTCGATGGCAAATATTTAACAAATAAAAATTCTGGTTTGGTATATATAGCTCGCTGAACGGACTGGGCATGAGTAACCATGTAACCACGAGTAACCAAGTAACCTTTGCATTCAATATAATGGCAAGAATAGTGTGATGCCTGATGAGGGGAGGCCAACAAATATATGGGTGTATATACCCGACAATATTTAAAATATTCTTTATAAATATAAAATATCATAAGCGATATTACCGTTGTATTGGTTTTGTGGGACTTGCACCCTGTGCCCAGGCATTTAATATTCGAGTTTTACGCCCGATTTGAACCGCACACTTTAACCAATTTTTTGCTACCTCCTACACACTATTTCAGGAATATATCAAGCTTTTAGATTATTGGATTTCTATTTATACACTCGATCATGCCTGCACAGAACGACACTTTTATATAAAATACAACAATCAAAGGATGTCATCGCGCAACTTCACCTAGAGGCTACAACAAAAAGCACCCAAACATTTCGGCAACTCACCACGACAATTTCTCCAAACTTTCACTGTCATTAATCGCTTAATTTGGACATTCGAAGAGCTTGGTTACAACGATGATTTCCGTGCATTCGCCAACGTTAAAGTGCCTATAACGTCTGTGGGGATTTAACATATTTGTAATCTATGGATTCTCCTGAAATAAATTGTATTATATCTTGTCAGCTGAAAATCTCATCTTCATACACTTTTTTGCTGTTAAAGTTGACGGAAATGACGTCAAATCGGGCATCTGTAAAGAGGTTTTCATGTAGACAGATTCCCGATTTGACGTCATTTCCGTCAACTTTAACAGCAAAAAAGTGTATGAAGATGAGATTTTCAGCTGACAAGATATATTACAATTTATCTCAGGATAATCCATAGATTACAAATATGTTAAATCCCCACAGACGTTATAGGCACTTTAAAGTTACCATTCTGAAACAGCCTCAGTATCGATTCTCCTAAAATGGAATGAGACGGATTAGCCGACCATATCTCGCCACCTTTCGTGACTAGCTTTTAGCACAACGCGGTGCCGGCGCAAATTTCGAAACCGTAGACAGCCGGACACCTCATTGATGGTTGGACACCTCAGGTGTGGGCTATTTCAGAGTACGGTAGAGCACCAAACCCAACCCCAACACAACAAAGATCCTAATCAGGGTTGCCAGCAGATCTGAGCCCGAAGTAGCCAAATTCAAGATCAAAAGAAGCCAAAAAAAGCCAAACTCAAACCCAATCTCCTACCTAGAGGATCGCGCCTAAGGTAGCCGAATTACGTAATTTTTAAGCGTAAGATGATAAAGCGTAAGAACTCAGAAATCTGTTTATTACATCTTTAACATCTTTAAATAAGAAGAAATTTTGATGAAATCTATATATAAGGAAAATAACTTTATTATTTGACAACATTTCGATATTATACACTGTTAATGAGGTGTCCGACCGTCTACGGTTTCGAAATTGGCGGTGCCGGCGAGCTCTTGACCCAAAGTTCCCCCAGTTGTCCGAAAATTAGCTCTATTCGGGGGATAATAGTCTTGTCATTCGGGCATTCATTGTTGTTCATCGTTTAGCAATGGTTAAAAGTGGCATATAGTCAGACCTTGGTTCAGAATTTGTCTAAACGTAATCTTGTATATTCAACTTAAATATACCTAATACATTTGGTTTGCTTTTCCTTCCTTCTCTTCTGCCGTCGTGCAACGCATTCTCTATAGATATCCACGAGGTCTTAACGGTAATTAAATACTTCGAATCCCGCACACTGCCGCGGCTGCAAAAATGAGAAAAGTGCCTCAAATTGCAGGAGATACACTTTCAGGGAATCAAAAATTCAAAAATTTTCTCGGGCGAGCATGCCCCCGGACCCCCCTAATGTACGTGTTTACAATGCATGTTAATATACATTAATGAAAAACTTGTAATAATGCTTAAGCTAAACGATGGCAATTCGAGTTATGCTCAGCCCCCCCCCCCCTCCTCCCAACAAAATTTTGCCCGTACGCCTATGACTGTCGACGACAGAGACGGTCTGTCTCTGATCTTTAAGATGCTAAAATGAATCAGTTATCGTAGGTTTTTACCGTAAGTTAGATCACAAACTATTGCTCCATTACCGAATATTAATGCCGGGATTAGCGCGTTGCGGCCATATTGGAGTGACCATCGTTGTCACTCCAATATGGCCTGCACGTGCTCATTCCGGCTTCATAGGTACATTACTATTTTGCATA
Source organism: Chrysogorgia sp. JL179-B06 (assembly GCA_035772405.1). Classification (NCBI taxonomy): domain Eukaryota; kingdom Metazoa; phylum Cnidaria; class Anthozoa; order Scleralcyonacea; family Chrysogorgiidae; genus Chrysogorgia; species Chrysogorgia sp. JL179-B06. Next base: position 1,141,049 of record JAYKKM010000042.1, read on the forward strand.
GCGCCGTAGTTTGTGTTCTATATCATTGGAAAACCTTGGACAACTGAATCGTTGTAGCAACTTAAAAGATTAGAGACAGATAGTCTATGTCGCCTATAGTAAAACTATATAACGCGGCCCCAACAAGATAGCCGTCACGAGCTACTTCCGATTTCATGAACAATAGTTGCTCGTTCCAGTCATTATTTAGAGATCAGTGTAGCCGATGACACGGTGAAACACAATGCTAATTGTTACTACAGCATTGACACTAGTGTTATGTTTGTCGGAGCGCATGTTGTGGATCTTGGCATCCCAATATCAATGGTCCGGAACGAATCTTCTCCCTTCCTTTACAAGCTGTACAGCATGATTTAAGAACTTATTTATTCTCGAAAGTTATACACATTGGATTTTCCTATGCAATATCCATATACCGACTGGGCATAATTTAATTGAAAACAAGACGCCCGCTAGGCGTTAACTCGGGCTACTGTTGAAAGACATTGTAGGCAAATTCAGCGATTTGAATTCAATATAGGCAAATCTATAGTTGTAGGTACAATGTTACATGTACCGTAATGATATTGATACAGCTATCTGTGCAGGGGTGGTTAAATTTTCCATCATTGCAAACCCATAACATAGTGTTGGCCAACAGCTTTGATTATATGAAGGTGAGTTGGCTGAGTATCCAAGCTGGCTTACTGAGAAGTCTGCCCCGCCAAATGACCTATCCTGTTTGCTGACCTAATCCAGTTCTTGCCAACAGGGTCAGCCTGGCAAGCAAGCCGGACTGTGCTCATGTAATAACAATTCATATGCATTGCTCAGTCCGGCAAACAGGTTCAGTTTGAGCAAGCATTAAATCAGTTAATCTTTTTCTCAGTGTATAAGGCATAGCAGTAAATCAAACCATTTAGCTGACAGTAGCATGGTGTCATAAGCTATTACAAAACAGTTTAACAAAATGTAATTCAAAATCATTATTTCTTTGAAGTTATATAACATTTTGAGCCAGTAAACATATTCATAATTTTAGCATATTTATTATTTGAGAGGTTTTATACATACTAGTGACTAGTCCAGTGGGCCGGCCAGCTAGCTAATTGTAATATAAAGACAGATTACTGCATACACTGTAGTTAACTATGTTACTGTCTTGGTTAGCGAGCCAACTCGCTTTCCATGGGTGTCAGAGATTTATATACTGTGTGTTCATTTGTAAGCATTTGCATATAATAATATGAACAATCGATACAAACTTACTGATAACCCAGAATATTTTGGAGCTCCATTTTAAGTTTACAGGTAAAATATCAAGTGAAACAAGGTTATTCAGTGGCAACATTGCATAGTCATCACTCATCATAGATGAATTGATCACCAGCAAACAATAACAAACTCTTTACTCCTTGATATTGATAGTTGGTATGGTTGTCAGAGATTTATATATCGATCATATAATAATATGAACAATCGGTACAAACTTACTGATAACAACATTTTGGAGCCCCATTTAAGCTTACAGGTAAAACATCAAGTGACACAGGGTAAAATTCGAATATATTATACAGTAATCAGTATATGAAACAATAAAATGTAGCATCGATTTTATTTTGTATAACATAACAATAAACAATACAGGCAACAAAGCACGAAGGGCTCCGCTCGAAACCTCAGTATCTCGTCACTAAATTATTGGCAGTTTACCACCTTTTCACTTTGCTATATAAAAATATTACTGTTAATATCTCAGAACAGTTGACATATTTCCATACAGCATTCATACAGAGTCTCATATTTCTCGAAATCGTAGACCAACCCAATTTCGAAAGCGATCGGGATTGTGAGCGTATATAAGATCAAGATACTTGCCAGATTTTCAGTGAAGAGCACCCAAAGAAAGGTGATCAGATGAGTAAATAAATTACAAAAAATGCGAATATATGCAGTGTTTTCAGTTTCGCTAAGGTGAAAAGCCTGGGTACGAGGTTGATCGGGATGATGCAATAATTAGCCCGAAAAAACGACTGCGGGGCGGGCAAAAATGTTTTGGAACATGTGTAGTAATCCCACATAGTCAACGATGATGCAATAATTGCCATTTCGCGACACGACAAAATAATAATAAACAAAGCCCTTTTTAAGACTCGTGCTCCCCCCACAGGGAGGGCCGAGTAATTATTGGATTATACTTATACTAATGCATGATATAATTCCTGGTCAGTGAGGTTAAAATGAAGAACAGATACAAAACATTGGAGAGAAAACGAAAATTGTGGAACTATAAATGTCTGAAAGTATATATTTTCTGAAATAAATATTGTAATTTTTGAAATTGAAATTTAATTTTTGTGATTAAGTCACTGACAGATAATCATCGATTGTAGTAGAGACAGAACCGAGTAAATTACGGAAAGTCGGCGTTGAGATTTGTCAATTTCAAACACTCTCTGATAGACTGCAGTGTTTTTTTAACATTTGCGCTCTGTGCGTTCTGGTTTAGTTAATATATAGCGACCTTTAGATTGAGTACGAGTATAAAGACGAACTTTTCTGAGCAGTGGAGAAACAACAATGGAAAAGAACCATGCGCAATGGTAAACTCGTCTTCGTAATCGTCTTCATCCTCAAATCTAAAGGTCTCTAATGTTCGCGCGACGTTTTATTTCGTCAACAAATACAACAATTAATAGAAAACGTAACATCACTGAAAAGTTACAAAAAAACTGTTTTCAATTTACGAAGTTACCATTTTAACTCCTGTATATACGATGCACAGTAACGAGTTAGTGGAGCGGGCCAATTGTCTACATACTCACTCGCTCGCTCTGGTGTTAGCAATCGGAAACCAATCGTTAGAGGAAAGGATTCGTACCGCGTCATGAATGGTCAATTAGCAGTGATCGTTTGTGCTCAGTTAAGTCATAATTATATTTTCAAGGTCATTTGAAACAACGACGGGATATTCTAGAGCATAACAGTGAACAAAGCAGAATGTTTCACCGAACTCGGCACGCTCGATAACATCTTGGCAAGGTGAAGGCACTTTTATATCAGCGAAAGTTTACGGCCGTCACGCTTGTTGAACTAGGGTCGCATAGATTAAAATGTCACAAGGCTAAAACGGACATCAACTATAATGTATTGTTAATATTTCTTAAACAGTAGTTAACGAAATATAGGAAATCATAGTTCATATCGCACAAAACTATACACGAACGTACGTAATTAGGGCATGGTAAATGACTATTTAAAAAATAGGTCCGCAATGCGTACCTGTGTAAAGGACTGATAACTGAGGAGGCTAGGGAGGAGCATTGCAATTAATTATGTTACTGTCGAAGTCTCGTGAACGATCTTATCGCGCCATCCGGGTTAGGTGCGAGCGAGAAATGCGAGACGAAATTTGACAGTGATTATTAAGATACATTTTCGGTTATAGTAAAAACTCGCATCTCTTATGCGAAAAATTATTAATTATAATTACTATACAGTAGCGGGTTGTTTAATGGTTAGTAGGGACCTTAAGATTTACGACGGTAACCTAAGACGGCGATTTTTCTGTTACAAATTATACCTCAACTTGGATGCCAAACGGGATCGTATTATAACTAAATCTAATACATCAGTTTGAGTCGTTTGACATCAGTTGAGGTATCATCAGTTTGAGACGTTTGACATCAGTGAAGTTTCACTTCATGCATGTTATTAGTTCGGATTTGCAAATATCACTATAAAGAAAACTTTGACTGATCTTTCATTATCTTTAGGCATTTAATTTTTGACCGGGTAAGCTAGTTCTTCAGAATATTTATCTCTAAATATACTAAGTGGTCTGCTACCTTCCCCTGGTGCAATAATTGTTTCTCGTTCATGATTTTCGAGGAAATCTGTAGTAGTCAACATGGTATCAGTTACACCAGCTGGTATTTCTGCTTCATCTTCACTCCAATCTTCATTTTGACATTTTTTATGATTTGGGTTAACATCATGTCTGCTTTCTGAATCATCTTTTTCCTGTGGTATAATATCATCATCATTTGAGACAAAGTTGCATACGGTGGTTAAGCAGTCAGCTGCTGTCTTGTGAGTGAGTACTGGTAAAAATGTGTAACGATCAAGAAGAACAATAAATTGTTCCGTTGGTTCTGGTGGAGAACTGAACTTTCTTGGTATTGTGTACGTATTGACACCTCCTAAAAAATATAAGAGAAGATTAAAATATAATCTACACAAAAGTTACGATGCAGTTACACTTAACTATAAATAAAAAAAATCTTACTTGCGATATGTTGAGTTGGATGTTGAAGAACATTTTCGAAGTAACACGAGGTGGACGTTCTCTCCATTTACGCTGACAACCGCTTTTACCCAGATGCATCTTGATAAAATGGAACTCCTCAATCTCATCGTGTTAAGACACTTGTCACAGACTCACAATGGACAATCAGATCAGCAGAAACCTGGATGAGCCTCTTATTACAGTTGACGCACTTCTTAAAGCTTTCGATGTTGTTTGCTGCAGGCCAAGCATGGTGTTATTTGTCACAGTAAATTGGGCCTTTGTTAAATCTTGTCTCTTTCACTTGAATTGAGGTATAGTGAGCAATATAATCTTGAGACAAAGTTGCATAAAGTGGTTAAGCAATCTTGTGTAACGATCAAGAAGAACAATAAATTGTGGCGTTGGTTCTGTAGAACTGTACTTTCTTGGTATTGTGTACGTGTTGGCACCTCCTAAAAATATAAGAGAATATTAAAATATAATCAACACAAAAGTTACGATGCAGTTATACTTAACTAAATTAAAAAAAACTTACTTGTGATATGTTGAGTTGGATCCAATGATGAATTCTTCAGTTGAAGTAATAAAATTACTTCAGCTCCGATGTTGTTCCCACAGCATGGGAACATTATATACTGCATTTTCCATTTAAATGAAAACTGATGTTGTTATTACATAATTGTTCATAATAATTATAAGTGGTCCTAGTGGTTATTGTAGTACTCTTTGCCTTTTGTTAAAAAATAATTCTGAATGTTTAGACTTAATTAGCTATGATTTCGGCTGTGATGGATGATAATTCTTTATTTATATGATACCCAGATTGTTTTGTGATCACTAAAATAGGTTTCCAAAATCCCTGAATTTACACTTTGAGAAGTTGTTTTACAGTATATATGGTCGATTAGAGTTCTATTATCTGTTGTGTAGTCTGATATTAATTGTACATAGCTATTGTCTCTCACCATAACATTATAGAGAGAACTTCTGTCTGTTTCACATAACCAATTTACGTTAAAATCTCCAATTATAGCACTTTCCTCAGAAGCATCGTCAGAGACGACTTCTCTTAATGCTGAACACAACATACTTATAGGTACTTTTGGAGAGCGATATACACCTATTATTGTTAAGTTTGGATGAGTGCTAATTTTTATGATCGTAAATTCGATGCCATTGATATTATGACTGTAGGAATAACCAGGAACAAAAGGAACTCTGCTATACACCGCTGTATCACCGAAGGGTCGTCCACCATTTGCAATTGAAAGACTGTCATTACGAAATAACTGAAAATCATGAAATTTGTACATTTCATTTGGATCTGTTGGAGTAAATCTTGTTTCTGTAAATATTGTTACATGCGTAGATGAATAATTAAAATCCTTACGAACGTCTTCAATGTGTTTATGGAGTGATCGTGCATTCAAATAACATAATTTTAAAGCTGAATTATCATTTATATTGTACAATGGGGAAATAAAAAGTTGGAGACTTGTCACTGTTCTTAGCTCTTTCATTTCATTTACAACGTTGGAATCAACGGCAATTTTATTTTCACAGAGGTCAGTAATATAGAGTCCTTCAATAGTAGTTACTCGACTCAGTGCTACATAATGTATGTGAGGGGTTGCTCTTCGAGTATTGAGGTTAACGACAATTTCAGTTTGTGTATCACCTTGAGATCTATGTACAGTTTTAGCAGCAGCTGCACGTAGTGGATATTGCTTTCTGACAATTTGAGCTGATCTGTTTCTACCGACAGCGAACTGTGTGGTAAGTGGTTTAATTGGAGTCCATGTTTGCTCAATATTACTTTGTCGATATAGTTGTCTGTTTTCGTGCCTTGTTTTTCTCCCAACATCTTGTTGATCAAACTGTACCCATATTATACCAGATGGTTTGTCAGGTTGATGTAACTGTACTAACTTAATAATATTTCTTGCACCATTTGTCAGACCATCATCAGTTCTTACATTTATTGCAATTTCTGTTCTTTCACCTTCAGCAATGTGCAGTTTTGAAGCTAGCTGTTTAGTTTTGCGTGGGTCATTTGGAATTTGCTTCATTATTTTTTCTCTGAGCTCTGCAGAGTTGGCACCAATAACACTGTCTTGGGCTTTTATTGTGTACTTTCTCCCTGTTGCTGCTTCATGGACTTGATTATTGAATTCATCAACCACAGAGTTTTGAATAAATAAATGAGTTGCTTGTTGTGGACAGTTTTGTTCAGGAACTATTCTTTCTTTGATCTTCAAAATATCACCCTCAGTATGCTTTCCTTCTCTTAATCTGTTTAAAATTTCTGCAAATACTTTACTATCCCTTTGTCGCATAATTTCATCTAGTTCATGCATTCTAAAGTGTTTCTTCCATAAATTTGGAGTAAGAACACCATATTCTGAATTATCAAAATCTTTGAATATGAGACCATCCATGACTGGTTTTAGTTGAAATAAATCACCAATTGCAACGATGCTTACACCACCAAAATCTTCCTTGCTACCTTTTATGTCTTTTAACCGATTATTTATTTGGACATTAAACATACTGTTTCCAACCATAGATACTTCATCAAGTAATATGAGTTTTAGACCTCCAAGTAGGCACCTAATAGTATTTAATCTGTTAGAATCAAGAGGTTTGTAAATGTTTAGTGACTGACATGCAGGTACTGCAAGAGCACTGTGTATGGTATTGCCTTTGATGATAAATGCAGCTTTTCCTGTAGGTGCTAAAAGTAAGATTTTTACTTGATAAAAATCATCGCCAGCTCTAGTGTTATAGTATTTCAATGCTGCTTGGTATATTGATTTTGTAAGATGTGATTTACCAACACCTGCTCCTCCACTTAGAAAAGAGTAAAATGGTTTATCACAGGTTTTAATTTGATGAAGTGAATGATAGAAAAATTCATTTTGTTTCTTATTTAATGTTTGTACCATTTCTCTATATTCTTGATCTGGCAATTCATTTAGAATAAGTGGTTCATTAATTGATGATGCCGAAGGCATACCAAGATCATCTGACAGGTCATAGTTTTCATTCAAGTCAGGATGTAAATTTTGAGTTACCTCATCTTCATCTTGGTGTTCAATGTCTTGGGTAATTGGTGCAATTAAATCAAATTGATCTTCATTTTCACCAGTAACTGAATTTAATTGTTCTTGGGCATTATTTAATTCTTCATAACAAACTGCATAAAGACCCATTTGGTCTTGAATTGGTTCTTCCAAAGCTAAATAATGTTTTCTATAAGATGAATATTTACCAATTAAATCGGTATCCTCATTTCGCCATGGTGTAAAAAGCATTATTAATTCACGATAATGTTTTTCTGGGTAGGCTTCTTTGTTAAACCAAACACTTATTATTATTCTGGCTTTTTCTCGCTTTTTTGGTTGGCTTGTTGTGTTTGATTTTTTGCATTTAGAATTACATGTAACTGTATTAACAGTACCATCACAAATCTCATCATCATTGTTGTCATCATTGTCTGATGTCTCTACAGGTAAGCCATCAATGTCCAATTTTGTTGATTTCTTTTGGTAATGTTTGTCAGAAGAGTTGTCATACCATGCTGCCCAGTCTGCCAATGTTACATTCTCAACGCTAACAGGTCGTTCACTGTATCTCTTTAGAAGACCACCAAAGTGTATTTCTTCACATTCATCTGGCATTTTTTCAATTTCACTTAGTGGTTTTAACAGTTGAACTCTTTCATTGGGTGGTGAGGTGGATATGAAAACAACTTGTCTTGACGATTTTCTCATTGGCAATTGGAGAACAATGTACACATGGCTTCTTGAGCACTAATTTCAACACTGTTTAAAAATTTATTACCTATATCTCTCACTTTTTGCTTAATACTAGCATTTACTTCCCTTGCTTCAGCACACGCAGCACGTAGTAGTTCGCTCATTCCTTTTTGGGCTTTAGATATATATGAAACAATATACATTGCACATGAATATACATCAAGAACAAACTGAATATCCATGTTTGCTCTCCAGGCACTGAGACAGGGAGCATTGTAATTATTTATTCTTAGCTCATTGGGATTTCTTTTCAAAAAAATTGTAGGACAGTTGAGAGAGGAACGAATTGCTAGCAAATAGTCATTTTGAGAAACATTTAGATCAGTTAATAGTTGGTCAAGTGTGATATTTTCACCTTCTTTCATGTCTTAGCTGTTGTTTTATGTTTTTCCACAAAACGTTTAGTTTTCTAACATCATTTTCAGAAACATCATCATGAAGGGGATAAAGTATTTTAGTTGACCTAATTGGCGGTTGAGGATAATTAAATCGACATTCTTTTTTTGACTTTTTCCGACAAGTGTGGGAGTGTCTGTGTGTTTGTCGATTAACAAGATTAAGTAGCTCAGGCTCATCAATTGGTAAATGGCAACTAATGATTTTATCGATAAAAGATGTGACATCATCATCTTTATCAACTGCAAATACTGGGGCATTTTCTAGCCATATTAACATATGAATATGAGGTGAACCTCTTTGCTGATACTCAACTCTGCATAACCAGTCTTCAATTTTTCCTAAAGGGGCAATACGGCTCATTAAAAATTCTTTAAAAAACTTATTAAACTGAAAGTCAAAATGTCTTGCACAAGTTACTGGGTCACTTCGAATGAGTCTGCATTTTTCTTGCCAGCTTAATTCTTCCAGTTCTTTGTCAGTGTAATCTTTATGATCAACACGTTGCCCTAATATTTTAAGGAGGTGTAACCACTTTGTTTCAGCTGAAGAAAAGCTACAGAACAAAGTTGCAGGACCCAATTGTCTTATCATTGCAAAAAGATCTTTTTTAGCTTTTTCAAAATATGGTGGTGATCCTCTTAGTGCTTTTAGGAATTTAAAACCTTCATCCAAGTGAACAATTCTCTCTAAACTACCATCTTGCTTTATCTGTCCAGCTGTTAATCCAGTATTAGTTCTCTTATTTTTTCTCAATGCAATTTGAGATTTGCCCAAAAGTATTTTCATCTGTAGCTTTTTAGTCTTGAAAAATATATTTTCAACACACATTGCTGCTCTTCTGTCTGATCTTCTTAATTCTGATTTGCAAATATCACTGTACCAAACTTTGACTGATCTTTCTTTATCTTCTGGCCTTTTTTGTCCAAGAAATATTCCTGGGTAAGCTAGTTCTTCAGAATATTTATCTCTAAATATACTAAGTGGTCTGTTACCTTCCCCTGGTGCAATATTATGAATTGTTTCTCGTTCGTGATCTTCAACGAAATCTGTAGCAGTCAACATGGTATCAGTTACACCAGCTGGTATCTCTGCTTCATCTTCACTCCAATCTTCATTTTGACATATTTTATGATTTGGGTTAACATTTGAATAATGTCTGATTTGTGAATCATCATTTTCCTGTGGTATGTCATCATCATTTATGTCTAAAATATTTTAATAGCTATTTTGCCAGTCCTTGTTAAAAATAATGCCTTGCTCTTGATAAAGGACACGATTTGTAGTTATCCAAGCAGCTGCCTGAAAGACTTTATGGGGCCTTACATTCAATGACAATGCCGAACTTTTATATTGCAGACGTCTTTTTAACTGAACTTTAATTGTCCCAGTCTCATGTGGTAGTCTCGGCAAGGTATTTACAGTATTGACAACATCAGCAGGTACATTAACAACATTGCCATTTATTTTAAATTGTTTGCCTCTTGGAGCTTGTATACGCTTTTGAAAGGCTATTCTTGGTGCAACAAGTCTCCACTCTAATTGATTTAAATCAAGTAACTGGGATGGCTTTTCTGGAAATAGCATTCCATTTTTCACAGCTAGAGGTGGTATTTTATCCTTTTTTAAATATTTTTCACATGTCCTACAGATCCATTCAATGTTGTCAACACTCAATTTATTTGATAAGTACTGCACCATATTGGGGTTTGACAGTCTCAGTTTCTTAGTAGAGTTAACACTGTGTTTGTACCATAACTGGTCACAACATGTGCAAATGTGTAATGGTCCTTTTGAGACAGCTGTGTGGAACTTGTGGACAAGATCTGAAATCACATCAACCTCATGTATATTTGAAATTTTTTTTCGTTTTAGTAGTTGCTTTTTTTTGTGCTCCACAGCAGGCTCATTTAATTTATTTTTCTTATCATATACTCGCTGTACTAAAAGACGTCTTTCCTTGTGCTGAGCAGTTTCCAGGGGCGGATCTAGGAAATTCAATACCTTAGTCAAAATGGCGGGGTGAACATATCTAGGGGGGTACGGGGGCATGGCCCCCCGGATTTTTTTTGAATTTGGGTCTCTGAAATGGCATTTCCCACGATCTGACAGCCCTTTTGAGTATTTATTTTAATGTTTTCAAACCTGTTTTTTTATGAAACATTTTATTATTTTTCTGAATTTTTTTTGTCCAATTCGAACTTTGATAATGTAGCCTCACATATCATAAAAATATTGGCTGTTTCGCTCTATATCAGAGCTCATCACCATGCCTAGGAAACGCGTCAAACACAGTAACACATTGTTGCAGTCAGTGAATCTGACATGGACAGGTCCAAGGGTTTGAAATCAGAGTTTTCCTTCTCCTACTTACCCAGAGCTGTCTGGTTTTCAGGCACCAGATACCTGCCTTTTGCACCTCAACCCAAGTGACCATAATGGAACATTTCATGGACATAGAGCCATAGAGGAGCTCAATCCTCTACATTATCCTGGCCAATTTAATCCCAAATCAATGAGCCACCACCCACACCAACCCACCCTAACCCAAGTAACTCTCACCTTTGAGCTGTCTGGTTTTAAGGTGCCAGATACTTGCCTTTTACACCTCTACCCAAGCTGCAGACAATGTCTGGTTTAAAATAAGCTTTTATTGATGACCATAATGGAACAGTTCATGGACATAGAGATGGTCAACTCTCTACATTATCCTGGCCAATCTAACATTAATCTAACATCTAAATAACTCTTGATACATTACTTTTTAACTATTATTTTGTAATTAATTTTAAATTTCAATTAAAGACACAGACAACTTAAATGTAAGTCTATTTATTTATTGGGAAAGATAATTGCAAATGGCTTCCAGACTGTAGATGTATAAATGAATCATATGAAGGTTATATACAGTATCTCTGCAGTAGCCTAGGTTTTACAGAACATCTATCCAGTAATTAGTGAATTAATTAAATAGTCAAATATTGAATTAAATTATTAAAATGTGTGTTAAAGGTCATCAAATCAATTCAATTATTCTGTTGTCAGCTGCAAATTTGTCAATGACTTTCTGAACAGAATGCTTTATTTCTTGATGAATTCCATCAATGCTCAGCCATAAAAAAGTAATGGTGCTTCTTGTGTAGTTTTTTAATTCCTAAGCATGGCTAAAAAGATTGCTCACACACAGGAAGTGACAGGAAGAGTAGCTAACTTTAATGTTTGCAACATGCAAAGAATCAAAAGTGGCAACACTACTGGGATGTGAACCTGTATAGGCAACGCTGGCAACCCAATATGTCTGCCACAATTCCAACTCAGGGATTGTAATGGTACGCTTGTAATACTCAGAAGCATTACTGTAGTAGCAGGAGCCAGGATTGGCATAGATTCCTCAATGTCAACTGTTGAAGCTAAAGAAACAGCCTGATTATTACGACTGAGCATGATAATGATTAATCTGATTTTGTGCTGTCATAGCTAAATTCTTAAGGGCCTGAATCAATTCTAAACCATCTAAAATATCATTATTCTTTCCTTGCAGTAACTGAGTAACAGGAAGGGTCATATCAAGAATATTCTAGAGTACTATAAACTGAAAAGAAGAAATTAGTGTGCTGATTAATTTCACTCATCGTCACCGCAATTGGTTGGCTTTTTCCTGACAATTGACTAAGAATACTGTAGATGTGATAATAGATGTGAAAATAGCTGATGTATTTTCATGCAAGCATTCTTTAGAACTACAGTACCTTTGGTGCCGGTATGATACTTAAAACAACAAGTGGCATCATAACAATATTTAACTGGTTCAGCAAATAAGTTTTGAATTCAATGAGCTTTCCTTAGTAACTTATTGCCAAACAAAACACAGGAACGACAAAAAGCACCATTTACACTAAAAGAATAACATAACCATGGATGTACTGTAATTCAAGCTATTTACAAAGAAAACTCCTCCCATTGGTTTTTTGAGTAGGGTATGACTTATCAAGTCTAAAAACATTCTTAATCAACATCTCAATTTGCAAGTTGCTCATACCTTTGACTCTCTCCCTATAACTATAAGAAGCAACATCATACTCGCATTTTGGAAAGATGTAGCTTGTGAACTGAAAATAACCCTGGTAGTACATGAGAGACCAGAATCAAATGCTTTGTGAGACACAGACAGAGGCAGAATAAATCGATGTTAAAGCTCGAAGATCCAGAATTATCACCTACCATTGCCAAAGAAACAGCTAGCTGTATATATAAGCAATTCCCAGAGGCTTCAGATCTATATAATTCAGATATAACATAAAATAATTATTCATTCCAAGTCAATTGATATGGAAAGGAAACATTGAAACAAACAAACCAAACAGCAGATTTCTTATAGAATAATAAGTGGTATCACTGTTATTAAAATGTTCGAAATCAACTTTACTAATTAAAATTTTTATACTAATCACTATTCATACGTGTGATACCAAGTCAAATTACAATAAATAAGTTGACTTTCCGTCGAATTTAAATAATTCACGGTACATAGACGATCGTAGTAGACTAGTAAAAGTAATATTGAATGAGAACGCTAAAATAATAGATTATTCACTCACCTTAGACTTAATAGAGCAATGCAAGACTCCTTTAGTTTGACTTGTCAGCTGTAGCATAACAGAGGAATGTATGACTCTGCTCCGAAATCCCTGTGCACTACTGCGCCCAATCATGGGAAATGTACCTTTGCCGACAAATCACTGCACATTTGCCACAATAAAACGTCGTCGTTGCTTTCTAAAGCAGAAACCGAGCATTCGAACACGCTTGTGGAAGCCATTATCGAACAGAACAGACTTGACGTACTTCGATCAGGTACTAAGTCAAGGAGTAAGGGCAGAAAGTGCTAAACCAATCAGTACACGCTATTTTGACTGATCTGTGGGTGTATCTGCAGGCTTTTTCAACCCATTTGCCTTGTTTTGACCGATCTGTAGGTGTTTTGCGGGCCTTTTTGACCAATCGGAATGGCTAAGACGGGGCAAGTTCGGCAAAATCACTCTAAACCAATCAGCGCAAGCCATTTTGACTGATCTGCAGGTGTGTTTGCCTGATAAGCGGAATTACGGGCCCTAAATTTAACGCATCCAGGTTGAATGCCTGACGAGTTGTGAAGTTATAAATAATTATACAAAATAATTAATATTTTGAAGGAAGCTTTGCCGCTTTTGCGAGGATTGAAGGTCGTTCATCGCTATCGTACCGCGACGCGGTCCATTAATCATATTCATGTAAAAATGTTATAATTGTTTTATGAAAATTTAAGTTCTCTTCTTTTCTCTTTGAGAATTTTTCACCTTAGTCATCTGACTTATTTGACTAATGCTAAATCCGCCCCTGGTTTCATTCACTTTCATTTTCTTATTATACACACGCTGTGCTGTAAGTCTATTTTTCCGGCACTGTGCAGATTCATTTTTTCGCATTTGTTGACGCTTAGTAAGTCTTGTCTCTCGACTTGATTCGGTTTCATTTCTTTTCCTTTTTAAATAGTTGACTCGCCGAGGTTTTAATCTTTTTTCTTTGTTTTTTTCATCTTCATTTGCTATTTTTTCCCTATCATTCTGATTTTGATCTCTTCTCATTTTCATTTTTAATACTTCTCTTTCATCTGTCATCTTTCGCCTGTTTTTGCTGTCACTATTTTGATTACCAGCAGCAAGGTCTTTGTTGTTTTGCTTAGGAATACATTGCTCTTGCTCAACATTTTGATTTATGCAGGTAACATTGACAGAGACACCTTTTATTTCAAAAGGCATAGACCGTCCACAATATGTACTCTTTTGACAAAATGTCACTAGATTTTCAAGACCTTCAACAGCAAGTAATACACTGTACCATTAGAATGTGGCCTTCCATACAAGTCTCTTGAATGAGAATCAAATAATTTATGGCAATGTCCAACATTTTTAAACACTGCAACTGTGCTGCAATCAATAGTTAATAAACAACATTCATAATTTATTTAAACTCCATAAAATAACTCTTTGAAGGCATTTTTAAGAGTAACGTAAGGTCCATTATTATTCCTCATGTACATTTCACCAGTTAATGACTCACTATAAGTTAAAATATATGTTTTGTCACTTATTGATACCATGGCAGGTACGTCAGTCAACAATAACAAATCTTTTTTAACAGAAGCTCTAATACAGCTGTATAAAGAATTACCATGTAACAAAATATTATTTAAAACAGAAGAATCCCAGTTAAAAATATCGTTAATGTTTTTAAAAATAATAGCAGTTAATGACATTGCTACATACTGTTTACCCGCATTCTCACCAAATATACGTTGATTTCCTTGACTAAAATTAGCGGAAACAGTGCTGTTGTTTGCATTCACAATTTCGAATATGCTGGGGCCTGGATTTTCTTCGACATCATTTGAGAGTCGCAAAAGCAATGGCATACATATACATTGTAGCACATCATTTCAAATGATAACATAATCACCAAAAACACGTATAAAAGAAATAACATCAAGATTTTATTCAAACATCGCCCTCTCAGAAAAAGACTTGCATTTACTTTGCTCGTCTGCTTCTTAAGCATGCTGACACTGTGGCACCCGATTCTTGCTCGGTATTGTTCCAACGTTACGTTCATTTCAATTATAATGCGGCTTTAAAAGACTATTTTTACTGTGTTTGTTCACGAGTACGCTGGCTTCGCAGTCTCAGTTTATTTACAAGGACGGTTCCTTCGGGCTTCGTACACGTCAGTCAAGCTATCAGTGTCACAGTTCGTTTTGTTTTGATATACGAGCACGCTGGCTTCGTAAAGTTAATTTCAGTTTATAGAGCTTTGATATTGATTTGATATTGATTTGAGTTTGATGAGTTTGATTTGAGAAGTGTCAGCGCGAAGTGTCGACGCCGAGACTATGTGTGACTGTCTGCAGTGGTTCGTGAACTCACGCAGCAGTTGACCTGGAAAGAAAAAGAAAATACGTGAAATATTTAAAAGGTATCAGTAACTTAGTGTAAATAATATGCGCCTTCGTAAACGTTCTGAATAAACTGCTTACCTTTCAAATGAACAGTAGAAACCTTATCAGATGACAAGGTTTGATGACAATCTCTTTCGCCTATTAAATTGACAAACACCGCGATATTATAAATATGCCCCCCACGAAGATCGCGAAGGTTTCTGAGTTGCGCAGTTCAATTTCACGGGCTTGTCATCACTCAATCTCGTACGCAACCCACGCATTCCGGGGGGTTAGAAAACTCACTAGGCGGGGGGTTAGGGTTAGAAAACTCATTAGCGGGGCCTGGGCACCCGTGGACGCGGCGGAGTCATGACAACCTCGTACACATCCGGTAATACTCCCGTATTACCGCAATGGTATTACCGTTAATACGGGAGGGTTACCGGGGTCTACTCGCCCGGGCGCGTCACGCGTCGAGTTAGCAAACAAGCGCCTGGGTACGAGGCTGGTCTTACCCCACGAGGTTTGCGAATCTCGTGGTCTTATCTGCGCTCCGCACGAGGTAATAGAAGAATTAGAGAATATAGGCTGAAGCTATAATTTTAGATTTAATAGTATGAGTGGAAAGGAAAGCACGAAAAAAAAACTCGCAGTACAAGCGTCCTACCAAAGGGAACTCAAGGTAGACAACGCAGTAGTTCCGCAACAACCACATCCACTTCTTCTGCTGCAGCGCAAACACAATCAACAAAAGTCGCTTCTGTGCAATCTGGAGAAAGAAAACAGGATAATACTATGATCGCATACGTTCACAAGCTATCCCCATTAAAACGGAACCGGAGAAACACAATGGACTATAGTACTTTGAAACTTCAAACGGAAACGTCGAAGGAATGCAAGGAGGCGTTGTGTTTTTCTAAAGCCAAAAGACCGCTACTCGTGGAAAGACAATCCAGTAGAACGCCGGTGAAGCTAACACATTTCACAATGAGTGCAGATGGCGCAAAAGTAATCATAAACGACATGACCAAAATTTCCAGCCCAGATCAAATTGAATATTCCTTCCAATATAACAGTGTTACAGATGAAGTGCCAGTTGCAACACTCCAGGAGGTCGTTGAGAAATATAGTCTGATGGATATTGTTTCAGTCGTAGCGAAATTAATTCATATGGGTGAATCCAAAGTTGTTGGGAAAAACCGTCTGAAACTGGTCGAGGCAACGCTGTGCGATACGTCTGGTACAACGCTCTCCTTGGAACTCTCAGAGCAATCTATCAGTCAGGCCATTCAAGGTGAAGTATATTCATTTGAAAATGTAAGAGTTCGTCGTTGGAACGAGACAACTACTCTTGGCACCACGAAAGATTCACAGATTTCATTAAAAAACGATGAAAATCTGGCACGAATCCCTGAGATGGTTGTCCACGATCAATCCAAGTCCGATAAGTCAGTAACTGTCTCTGATATATTTGCTGTTGAATCAATCGAAAAGTTTCAGACCTGTGGAAATTGTTCATGTAAGTTACTTCAAGCCAGCAGTAGCGCTATAGTTCGTTGTGATAATTGTAAATACACAATGAGAAGTAATTCTTGCAAATATTCTATTTGTGCACATGTTTTGATCAAAGAAAAGGTCGAATTAGAAGAGACACTGCATAGTCTTACTCTATTTGAAAATACTTTGTTAAGTATCATCCCCAACTGCTTAAATTCTGATATTGATGTCAATGTTGTTGCGAAAATCTCCTAACACTAGAAAACGTTACCATAACCTTTAATGCAAAAGGGCATGTTTACTCCTTTGTTTTATCTCATCCTCATGATTCTGACACCCATGCCTCTAGTTGAATGATGAAGGTTTGGAGTTCGGACTGGTTTTCATATTGTCATGTAATATATTTCAAAGACTAGTTTATATTGAATAGTTTACGCTATATATTTTTAATATTTACTGCAGTAAGTTCAAATTTTTACTCAAACGTGTTAGCCTATATAGCCTGCGAATATACAGGCGACCCTATAATATTAGTATACTAGAAATACGTGTACGCAACAACCCCTCGCCCGCTTACTGTTTGAGGTTTTAATATTGCCAAACTGAACAGATTTTCAAACTGCTTATGTTTTGGGTGCAATTTTTGGGTAGTGTACTGAACAGAACCCAAGTGGGAAAGTCTGCCAACACAATTGTCTCGCAGGCAGGGTTGGAAACCAATTGTGTAACTATTGATTATTGAAATTAATAATTCATTTTAATAATTATTAATTTAAATAATAATTTTATTAATTATATATTACATAATTAAAGTTAATTATGTCAGTTATGGTTTTAATAATAAATTTCAACATGCATGTTTACAGTAACAGTGACATACTCATAATTTTACTCAAAGTACAATTGTATTCACAAGTATATTCAAGTACCGGTAACACAATTTCAAAAATTGAAATGACAAAAGCCCATAATATACAACAAATAACGATATTGCTTAATCTAATTATTTCACCAATATATATATATATTAATTCAGGATGAAATTCCTTTCAGCTGCTTCTTGTCAGTGCGGTGATACCACTTGTTTAATCCTAACATGTTCCCCTGACACAGCGAGTGTTAACCTACCCAATTATACATTATACAGTATTTATCCTTCAAAAGTTGTGTAAAAATATACATTGAAAGCCTAGGACTGGCACTGTCCAGGCCTACTATCCAGGACAAAGGTGAATTTAAACAGACACACTAAGCCATTGGCCAGAAGGGCATATGCCATAATATCAGATGAGCGTATAAATGCTGATTGTTATAACCAGTATGGTGTATGTTTACACTATTAAAGTGAGTAAAATGTAAGCCAGGCCCAAGGTGGAATCCAGCCAGGTTGGTCCTGGTTAGTCCTATAGACTTGCCGTATAAATACAGTTATAATCTGTACTTTTTTACATCCTTACCACCAGTAATGGTACTCACTATATAGGCTAATTATCAACTATTGCAATTATTCCATTGTGGATGAGGTAGCAAAGTGACCGAGTGAAACTTTATGGTGATGGATAATTTAAATAAAAGTATAAAATCTGCCATTCAAAATTTGTATTAACATTTGTTATTCTGCAATATTATAATAAAGCACATAATTTATTGGTATATCTTACGGTATGTAAGGACTATTCAATTTCGAGAAGCTTTCGAGAAGATTTCAAAAGCTGTGTAAATATATAAATTGCAAGCCTAGGACTGGCATTGTCTAGGCCTAATACAGGACAAAGGTGTTCACACAAACACGCTAAGCCATTGGCCAGACCAGCATGCCATCAGATGAGCGTATAAACATTGATTGTTATAACCAGTGTGGTGCATGTTTAGACTATTAAAGTGAGTAAAATATAAGCCAGGCCCAAGGTGGCATCCAGCGAGGTTGGTCCTGGTTAGTCCTATAGACTTGCAGTATAAATACAGCTATAATCTGTACTTTTGTACATCCTTACCACCAGTACTGGTACTCACTATATAGGCTGATTATCAAGTATTGCAATTATTCCATTGTGGATGAGGTTGCAAAGTGACCGAGTGAAACAATGGTGATGGATAATTTAAATAAAAGTATAAAATCTGCCATTCAAAATGTGTCTTAACATTTGTTATTCTGCAATATTATAATAAAGCACATAATTTATTGGTATATCTTATGTAAGGACTATTCAATTTCGAGCGAAATCCCTTCAAAGAGTGATTTCGTGATGTCTGATTGGCGCTTTCTCGATATATGAACAAACCGAAATTCAAATAATCGCTAATCCTAATCCTAACCCTAAAACTGACTTGGGTTGATGTTATAATAATTTTAAATTTCGGTTGCCATGACGACATGCCAAAAGTGAAATGTTCCGACCACAATATATTTTGAAGTACTAACTCTAAGAACTCGTTCTACATATCTAATGAAAGCTTGATTAACAGCCTCTGACATGCCTACGAAAATATTTTTGTAACTGATAGCTAACAGTTTGAAAAAAGCGACGACGCTTCGATTGGATTGACAAACTCCGACTAAATATTTTAGATAATTCAGACGACGATATATTTTGAACTACTAACTCTAGAAAATCATGCTATACATCAAATAAAAGCCTGAATAACATACTCGGACATGTTTGCAAAACTATCTTTGTAACTAATTGACAGATTTAAAAAACCTTAAACGGGTTTACCTTTAGTTTTGACGCCACGTATAAAACTTGATTTACGAACTTGACATCTTCCGACGACGCTATATTGCATTTTCACAGCCTTTTCACGATCTTTTTGAACTCAAATCTTCATTCAGCGTATAACCCGACAAAACACCTACTTTTCTTTTACAGTTTTACGGTCAATTTAAATATTTATAATTCAAATGCAGATATTTACCATATTATCTAGTTACCAGGGCCAAATTTTCCGATGCCGCGCATGGGCCGTTGATCTTCAATATATATAATTATATAAACTGATCCTAGATCTAGGAACGGCTTGGATCTCACGTGAAAAGGGACTAAACGCCGGTCGATATTAGCAGCCTCGCCCTCAGGCCTTCGGCCGGCGCTTCGCGCCGGGCGAGGGGATAATTGTGGATAACACACTATAGTACATGTAATATCGTATCAACTTTTGTAAATACTAGCAAAGTTCTAACCTTTAGATTATTATCTAAGTACCTTTAGATTATTATTTCTTATGTATCTTGTTTTTTCCAAGTTGATATTACATTTCATTTCTTCGTTGTGGTGTTTATATTTTCACACATAAATATAACAAACGGCCAAATAGGGTAGTCTGAATTTCGCTCCTCCGCAGAGGCTTCCAATGCAGTAGAGGGGGATTATATTATGGGTTCGGATATGGAATGTGGTAGTTTACCTCGTCCCATTACCAGGAATTACATTTTTTATAAATCCTTGTGCCCAGCCCAGTTTATACTCAAAACCGCTCATATCTACAGACTGAGTTTAAAATGCAGACTGAAGTAAATACTTGAATAGTCGAATCCAACACAGTTTAATATCAGAAACAGGGTTGCAAGAACACTGAAAGAAATTGGTATTTTAGGAAAGTTAGCGCCGCGCGTCATAATTTTTCCTTTGTCAAGACATATCGCACTTGTTTGTTTTGATTTTAAATTGGCATTAACTTCCGGCGCCGAATATACATCCTGTTTGTTTTGATTTTAAATTCATTAACTTCTAGTGCCGAATTGGGTCCAGTCGACAATATAGACCAATAAAATTGAAGCAATTACCTCGCCTGAATCCATTCGTCTGTTACGCGTCGTTTATAATACTTGATTGCCTGCCGTTTATATGTCATAAAGTACAAACTTGAGGCTGAGCGCGGCGTTGTTTTGTTAATTGTTAGGGTGTTGGTCGCTATTCTACAGAAGTCTGATTTTAAGGCGGCAGACCAGAGTCGAACACAAAACGAAATTTACACCTACAGTTTGTAGATGATTTAGTATTCAGTCGTGCACGCTGGCCAGTGGCACGCATAAATATTATTACAATTTGAGTTAGTGACCGGATTAGTCGGCTCTTTCTCGATGTACGAATTCGAATTGCAAAACGACACCTGAAACAAAACAAGAATGTGGCGAAAATATGTTGTAATCAACTGTATGCAAAGCACTAACAGCTTTCTAAAATTCCTGAATTAATAAAAATAATAAGTAACATATTTATCAACCGCTTAACTCTTTCCATACGGCTGAAAAACATCAAAAATTGAACGACCACGTTGTTCTATTGATATCTCTTGAAATAACCATAACTGTTGCGAAAGCTATACATTTTCTGGAAGCCCAATAAACCGGCTTTTACTTGTTCTTTTAAATTTCCCGAACAAAACACATTATGTTAATATAAATTAGCATTAATTATCATAAAACAGGTTTTTCCAGAAAAGGCCATCTTGCATGCCCGCGTAGCATCTTGAAAACTCAAAATGCCACCAATCGCAGAGTTGTTTATGAAATCAAATCAAACTTGGCGTGTGCGTGAAAAACACTTTTTCTCGAAAAAGTGTTTTTCTCACTCAACACAGTGAGGCTGAGCGCGGCGTTGTTTTTTTAATTGTTAGGGTGTTGGTCGCTATTCTACAGAAGTCTGATTTTAAGGCGGCAGACCAGAGTCGAACACAAAACGAAATTTACACCTACAGTTTGTAGATGATTTAGTATTCAGTCGTGCACGCTGGCCAGTGGCACGCATAAATATTATTACAATTTGAGTTAGTGACCGGATTAGTCGGCTCTTTCTCGATGTACGAATTCGAATTGAAAAACGACACCTGAAACAAAACAAGAATGTGGCGAAAATATGTTGTAATCAACTGTATGCAAAGCACTAACAGCTTTCTAAAATTCCTGAATTAATAAAAATAATAAGTAACATATTTATCAACCGCTTAACTCTTTCCATACGGCTGAAAAACATCAAAAATTGAACGACCACGTTGTTCTATTGATATCTCTTGAAATAACCATAACTGTTGCGAAAGCTATACATTTTCTGGAAGCCCAATAAACCGGCTTTTACTTGTTCTTTTAAATTTCCCGAACAAAACACATTATGTTAATATAAATTAGCATTAATTATCATAAAACAGGTTGAAAAATTTACATTTTTCCAGAAAAGGCCATCTTGCATGCCCGCGTAGCATCTTGAAAACTCAAAATGCCACCAATCGCAGAGTTGTTTATGAAATCAAATCAAACTTGGCGTGTGCGTGGATTTCATGTTGCTGGCGCTTGTCGAATTTCAATTTTTAATCTTGCGTTACCGTGTGCCGTGTTTTTCGATTGACGACTTTGCGGGTCTTCAATGACCCATTTCAACTGCGCCCGTAGGGAAAGAGTTAATATACAATGGCCGATATTTTTTCGCATCGATCAATTTTATATTTTCGCCTGAATTTTTCATCATCGTTGTAAGTCGGCTAAAAAACACACATATCAAATTTTAAGCCAATTTGGTGAATTATTTCCTACATTTCTAAACACGGTGAATTTTGACCTTTTTGACCCACATGCACAGAACGTATTGTCTTTGTAGTGTATAGATAGCTTGCGTATATATTTAAAAGTATGAGCTCCCGTGCGGGTGGACCGGTGCGGGTGGGATCTCTGCAGAGACTCTGCTTCGGGTAACCCTTACATAATTCCTCTCATTGAGGGGGGTAGGGGGAGCAGAGAAGGGGGTTCATTTTTTGTCACTGACCATTTTTTTGCTTTGTTAAACTGTATTTACATTGATTATTTTCAATTCAACAGATAATAAACTGCTTTTCCATTCACGCTTTTTCTTCGATTATTTTCAATTTCACTATTATTGCTTATTAACTCTTTCCTTACGGCTGAAAAACATCAAAAATTGAACGACCACGTTGTTCTATTGATATCTCTTGAAATAACCAAAACTGTTGCGAAAGCTATACATTTTCTGGAAGCCCAATAAACTGGCTTTTATTTGTTCTTTTAAATTTCCCGAACAAACACATTATGTTAATATAAATTAGCATTAATTATCATAAAACAGGTTGAAAAATTTACATTTTTCCAGAAAAGGCCATCTTGCATGCCCGCGTAGCATCTTGAAAACTCAAAATGCCACCAATCGCAGAGTTGTTTATGAAATCAAATCAAACTTGGCGTGTGCGTGGATTTCATGTTGCTGGCGCTTGTCGAATTTCAATTTTTAATCTTGCGTTACCGTGTGCCGTGTTTTTCGATTGACGACTTTGCGGGTCTTCAATGACCCATTTTAACTGCGCCCGTAGGGAAAGAGTTAATCACTGTACCTTTAAAATTTACCACGAATGAAACTGCGTGCGAAGCAATTGTAAAAATAGCGTGCGAGGCAATGAGCTTGTAACACCCCCGTGGCGACTTTCTAATATCATGACTGGAATGAAGCGTAGTTAAGTTAGTAAAGACGCAAAATTTGATGAGAATCGGATGAACAAAGCGGGAGACACGAGCGACGAAAGTTTTTATCGACAATAGGGATGTGTATAAATATGAGATTTTAGCTTGGAGCCCCTATTGTCGATATCAACTTTCGTAGCCCGTATCTCCCGCTTTGTTCATCCGATTCTCATCAAACTCCGCGTTCTTACTAACTTAAATACGCTCTTTCGAGCCATGATATTCAATTTTGCCTGCAATAAAAATTTAGAAAGTCGCCATGGGGGGTGTTACAAGTTCATTGACTTTGTGACGAGTTCTGAGTTGCGCAGTTGTAATTTCACGGTCCAACCACTAAAGATTCTACATCGTGACTATATGGGTATACGCGGTACCCACAAAAACGAGCAGCAGTGTTTTATCAGATATAAAACACGAGGGCGTTGCCCGAGTGTTTTATATCTGATAAAACACGTGATGCGAGTTTTTTGAATGGCTTCAAAAACTGTGATTGAGAAACATGGATTTTAAATAGAAAATAAAATCTCTAGGGAATAGCAACTTGGTTGTCCTCTACCAAAAATTTGAATATGAATTTTAAATGCAGAGGCGTGGTAATGCCGAAGCCTACATTCTCGGCAGCGTTTGTCTTAATATGCCTCCAAAGCGAAGATTTCGATAACCAAAAAACGAAGAGCAAGAAAAGCGTGTGAGTACTATTTTAGGACCTCCAAGGAATATAACAGAGAGGGCGAACAGTGATTTGAAAGAAGAATGTAAGGATTTAATAGACTTCAGTTTGGCTGATTTTAGATTTGACGTTCCCGACGAAATGTTGAGTAATTTCCCGATGCGTACGAGTGAAGGTGAGAGGGTATCAAATGTTAACACGAACATGTCGAGTTGTGCATGTGTTCAATAATTGTACTTTCAATTTTGCTGAAAAGTGATTCTTGTAAAGAGCTAGATCGTGGTAGTTCTTAAATTTGAATGTTTTTGTGCAAGAATTATCATTATGTGTTGAAACTATAATTATGTTAATGTAAAATACGATCTTTATACAAAAAATATTTATATAAAAATCTTTATATAAAAAATCTTTATATGAAAATCTTTATTCACGAGAAGTATTGTGTTTCTGCATGAATAAGTGTGCTTTAGCTATTATAAAGACGCATGCATGTGACTAATTTCGTAGCAGCAATTAATTGGATAGTTGGTTTATGAATTATTAATGAGTTTTTGAAAGAAAGAGAGAACATATTCTAAATTTGTTTTATTTCAGATTTTCCGTCGACTTAATAGTGTAGGTTAATCGTGTTGATTAATTGTCATGTTACCCTGAGGATGATTCTGAAATAGAATCAAAACATTACATATTCTTAACGATTATCATAAGAAGTTGTCAAGAAAATATTTGGTGCAATTAAATAGATACAATTATCACACTTTTCCAAGTTGGCGCAATAATTCAACTGATAGAGCAGCAGACAGGAATCCCGAAGGTACAAGTTCAAATTTTGCTCAAGTCAACAATTTTCCGTCGAATTAACCATGTCGATTAATTTTAATGGAACTGTATTATTATTATTACTGTATTATATTTACATTGCATTACATTATATTATTACTGTATTATTATTATTATTATTACTGTATTATATTTACATTGTATTATGTGGATGTCGTATTAGATTTGGAAACAGCATGTTTCCGACTCACTCCACTTCGAAATCATTTCAAAATGTTTGACTTTGTTCGATTTAAATAAATTAGATATGTTACTATGGTCTTGGTGTGTATCGTCTGTCTACCCCAAGCTCTCCTTGTACATTCAGTAGAGCAGTGTACTGTATATATTAATACATCTATAAGCATTCAGGCCAGTAACTATGATTTTTGACTCGAGAGTGTAATGACCGAGCGCCGGAGCCGCGACGAGAAATTTTGAAAATTGTGATATCCAAATTTGTCAATTGTGATAAATTCCGGGGGTATGTTCCCTTGGAGAAATATTGAAATCTACTGTACAGTCCCTTCCTGAAATGTCTATTTCATTTGTGGATTTGTAATGTTCTTGCCATGAGATATTTACTTCTCTTTTAAATGTGGCAGGTGTTGTTTCTGCCAGATCATCTTCGAAGAAGGAATTGATGTCAGTAATTCAATCTGTCAAATATGTAATATCAGGATAAAATTTGACTACTTCTTTAGGGTGCAATAATCCAGCACATAAAGCTGGAGATATATCTTCTGGAAACTTATCAATATGAACTTCATAAAATAATGTATCCCAAAGTGCACTTCTATAGTGCTGCCTGCGCCACCAGGTTAACGTAATTCGCAACGCTTGTGGGATTGCGTGCGCAGATTGATGTCATTTTTGTTTGCTATGCGTTTCACCTAGAATGATGATTATCACCAAATCATCTTGTTTCATATTATACTAAAACGGACTCTTTTCTCTTCCATACGCAAGAAACACGAGCAGAGACATGTACGCATTGCGTCCCTATTTTTATAAATGCCTTTGTAAAATCGTCAAACAGTCAGTGGACGAGTTTTGTTGCCTGCGCGTATCATAAGTTGTATTATTGCTGCGTTAACACGTTGTTACACCAGGCCATAATAGCTCCCCGCATAATGTGACAGAAACAGGAAAGTTCAAATGCCGGCAGATATCAAACATTTGCGTTTTGACGTCTATGTCACACATTAAGTAGACTGACACGTTCTTTCAAAAACAACTAACCGTGCAGTATAACTCCGGATAATCAAAGTTTGTGACTTTCTCGTTGGACTTTGCTTTTCGCTGCATTAAACGTTGGCAGTATACTCTTTAGCCGATATGCAACCAGCATTACATTTGATTTACATATATGTTCTAAGGATTTATGATGAAGGAAAATTTCGAGTGTTGGAATATATACACTTTCAGACCAAACCAAGACCAGTTGCGAAAAATGCAACTTCAAGGCCTTCCGGCCGGATTTGAATACGCGACCCTGCGATGCTAGTGCAGTCCCCGGACCACCGAGCCACGGAAGCCATTGCCTTAGATCATGTAGTTTGATCGAGTGAAATGCCAAATATTACTTGTAGTATACACATAATATTATCCCGACATTAACACCACTCTATATACAGAACTCGTAACTAGGCTCTCGGCAACGGCTTCCGTAGCTCAGTGGTCAGAGCGCTGCACTAGCATCGCAGGGTCGCGGGTTCAATTCTGGCCGGAAGGCCTTGAAGTTGCATTTTTCACAACTGATCCCGGTTTGGACTTGAAATGTATATATTCCAACACTCGAAATTTTCCTTCACCATAAATCCTTAGAACATGTAGTTTGATCGAGTGAAATGCCAAGTATTACTTACATTTGATTTACATTGGTTGAAAATCCATGTGATTCTTTTGTCATTTATATACCCAAGTGTTAATTTATATATTATAATGGCAAACTATTTTATATTTCTTAAAATAATGTTCTTCTTCGCCAGTATGAATCATAAACCCTAAAATGTTGGTGTATTGACAAAATATGGTATAGTTATATTTAAGTGTTATACACCAACCTTTTAGTGTTCCAGTTATAGTTAAGTAACCATTTCAATGCTGTATTTTAATTTTAATTTAGAAATTTAAATAACAACAAGCTAGAGAACTGTTACTTGCATATTATCGTTGAATATTTGGTTAAAATAGATAAGTAGCTCCGGACCATATTCATAAGAGATCGCCGGGAGGTATCAGCTCTTATTATTACATTGAGTCGGTTTCTTTTGATGTACCGCGCGATGTATATAGCATACATTCCTCGTTCGAGGTAATTAACTCTTACTTGATGATGTCAGTATCCGAGACTAGAAGAATAGCGTACCTTTACATACGGGGTTATTGTTTCATTGGTGCGAAATAGCAACTTCCAGTCGTAGAAAATACACGTATTTTGTAGGTTTTGAGTCTTTGTCATAAATGTCGGCAGCAAATACCTGCCTCGTCCCCAGTCGCTCGCAGCCCAGAAATTTGAGAGGAAGGCGCGCGAGGAACGACGGGAAGGGGAGAGAGCGAGAAGCGACTGGGAAATCCTGCATCCAACATGGTGTTCTCTGTAATGGACACTAATTTGAGTAATCTCTATATAGAGATCAGCGAATGGGATTTGCAGCTAGAGACAAGAATTGCACCAACGCAATATTGGTCTGACAATATAAAATACTTGTCGATGACGTTTAAATTAAAAATTTATAGGTAAAATACTATAAGTTCGATGACAATTTTTAAATTATTCGCGTGAACATATACGCGCTACAATTGCCAAAATACCAGTACACTTTTGCTTTATATGAATATTAATATGCTTTGTAGAGGAAATATGTAGGATATAGTAAATTATTCCAGGTCAAACACTGACAAAATATAGTTTAAATTGCATAACTATGAAGGCGTAACGTTGTCATAAAAGCTGTAAACAAGGGTGGGTGATGACTGATGTATTATATTATATTATGTTGCTATGTGCCATTACTACCGACGTACCTGAGTTTGAATGATTTCCACCTTTACAGTGTATATATCGATTATCAAATACAATATATGCCGTTATAACGGCACTCGAGAAGCTGGTAAAACACTCGGCCGTATATCGCCGTTTAATATAAACACTCGTGCGCTGTTATTTAATACTCGAATACGATAATCACACGCGGTTTTCACCTACAAAGAGCTATTTATATAGACCAATATGGCATCGGCGTATTTCCCGTCTCTAGCTGCAAGTTTGTCAAGCGACTTCGCGTCTTCGCCATTTCCAAAGCCAATTTGCAATGTTTCGATCAAATTTGCATTGTTTCGACACACGATTTCGCAGGCTCTAAGATTCTCATTTATCGCCTTCCCATTAACCCTTGATTTTATCACCTTCCCATCAACCATTGCTGGCACTCTATTGCTAGCCTGCGCCGCTCCGCCTGCCCACTCTTTTTTTTTAGAGCCTGCGGAGGAGGCAGAGCAAATACTATGATGCACTTTTGGAATATGAGATTTCAAGGTATTGGCTAGTTGCCATAAATCACCATTTGTATGATAATAATAAGAATGTGAGTTAGGATTTCGAGGTTCATTGTATCTGCTGTCTCAAAACTGCTTTATTTGTTTATAGTAAAATCACGCGGCGTTTCTCCTGAAGTTGCTAGTTTGAGTGGAAAGCTCTTGCAAATTCTTATATCAAATTTGTGCCAATAACGTTGCAGAGAAGTTTGAAAGAATTATATATAAACTCCATGATACGTTTTCTATTTTACATCACTAATAAAGCTGTTGTTGCGAATGCAGTAAAGTACCGCGGCTTCTACGCAAACTATCACTATCAAGGTTTATATTTTGAATCGTTGTATTGAAGAACTCTCAACACACTCTCTGTCTTTCACACTGTACACGCTATCTCACTTAGTTTCATATTTCGCACGCCACTCCCTCAAACTTCCGCTCTGACTCTCATCACTCACCACAACCTAGCATAACAATAATAATCTATAATAAGTGTTCACGCAATTCCCAACACACTCCCCTGTTTGGCTAGGAAGTTGTGCCTTTCACGTAACCCGCACACATACTCTTTCGTCCAACGTGACCACAGGGCTTGCTTGCATTTCTGTAAATATTTGGCTCTCTTCCACAAATCTCTATCGTCCAGATGATGCGTTTTCTGTTCTGGCAATTGGTTGGATCGCATAAAAAGGAGCAAGTTCGGTGTTAGAATGGGCATCTGCGGGTATTCCTCCACATACAGTAGCTTAGGGGCCTGTTGTTGACGGATATCTCCACATCAAGTAGAACTTCTCGTAGTTCGTCCCAAGACAGAAATCCACGACCAATGGTCTTATACAAGGCTCCCTTGACAAGTCCAACTAGTCTTTCAAATTGGCCACCCCACCACGGCGCACGGCTAAGGTTGAACTGCCATATTATTTCGTTGCGAGCAAGGAAGTCGTTGAATTTCTCATCTTGCATGGTTATCTGCAACCACTTCGCTGCTCCCACGAAGGTCCGCCCGTTGTCGGAGTAGATCTTCCTTGGGCGGCCACGACGAGCTATAAATTATTTCAAACTTTTGATGAAATATCAGGTTTCCAGGGTTGGTAGGAGCTGGAGGTGAACTGCTCGGCTGAGACTACAGGTGTAGAGTAGAAGGTAAGCCTTTCACCCTTTGTCGCTTTTCCTTTTCGTCTTGTATATGAAAGGACCTGCGTAGTCGACTCCTATGACTTCGAAAGGGGTCGTCCCTTCTGTGAGGTCTCTTGGCAATAATCCAGGTGGAGGACTTGCGGTCGCCGTGGCCTGGAATCTCTTGCAGCCGGGACAATACTTGACGATGCGTTTAACTAGACTCGGGATCCAGTGTTGCTCGCGCATTTTGGTCATGGTAAGGCCCACTCCTCCATGAAGTGTGGCCTTATGTGCTTCTTGGACAAACTTCTCGGTATAGGTCGAAGTGTCAGGCAGGTAAACCGGGTAGTGTCCTTGTATCCTCCCCCGACACTCCAGCAGCCCGTCTCCATTTTGTTGTAAATTCAAACGAAGGCGATCTTCTTCGAGATATTCTGTCGCTTTTGCCTGGATTCGCCGTATCCAAAACTTCTTTTGGTCGTCGATTTCCTTGGTCGTTAGAGGTCCTTTGGTTCGGCTGGCTTCAGGTCTTCTGGCATTGCTTGTAAATCTTGATATCCACGCACACACCCTTAAGGTCCTCCAGAGAGGGCGCTTGGATAGGAGGTCATCCAATTCGTCGTTTTCGGCGATTGCCATGGCAAAGATTTGCTTAATGGCTTTGGCCTCTTTCTCCGAATCCACGCTAGCTCCCGTCTCAATTCCTGGCGGCCATCGCGCGCGATCTTGTAGCCATTCAGGGCCGTTCCACCATAGGTTGTTGTAGTTCACAGGTCCGCCTCTGCTTCCAAGATCTGCCGGATTTTCTAGGGTCGGTACATGTCTCCACAACACGTGCTCGTGTTCTCGGATTTTCCTCACACGGTTACCCCTCGGATCCAATGCAACGCCACGGTGCTGTCCAGCCAGCAATGTACATCTGCCACCAGATATCCCTGCAGCGCCTCTTGGACATTGTTGACTAAGTTGACGGCCATATTAGCTGACACCAATTCTAAGCGTGGAATGGTCAGCCCTTGTTTGGCTAACCGTGCTTTACCTGCCACAAGCCCTTGTTATACCTGTGTCGACTGGGTAACCACGGCGTAAACGGAAGCTGCAACTCCTTTTCCGCTGGCATCCCCAAAGGCGTGGAGCGAGATGTTGTCGACTGGGCCTTGAATCCGAATCAAGGATCTTGGGACGTCCACTTGCGAGGGGAGCTGACTTTCCCATTTCAGCCATTTGCGTTCCAATTCTTTGGACAATGGTGCATCCCAAGCGCACTTCTGTTTGCAGGCCTCGCGATAAAGTAGCTTTCCACCTAGCGTGATTGGGAAACCAAACCCAACGGGTCGTATATTCTAGCCACCTTCCCGAGAATTCCCCTTTTGGTAGGTTGGGCAACTTCGTTCGGAAATGTGACTCCAATGGTGTCGTTTACCTTGTTCCAGTGCAGTCCTAGGATACCACATTCGCCAGTTTGGAGGCCCAGCTGTTGTTTGGCATGACTCATGTTTCCGTCACGTTCAGGGATTTCGGATGTTTCCACTTCTTTCTCGTTGGAATTCTATTTGTGCAACTGAAAGGAAGCTTTGTTGAAGATTCGGTCGCAGCAACTTTCATTTCCAATGCTTCTTGAATAGTTTGTCCTCCCGTTAAGAGGTCGTCAACGTAAAGGCTGTGTTCGATTTCTTCCACGTTCTTGGTATGATCAGCTCGGCAGATATCGAGGTGGTGCTTTATCACTCCTCCCAGCAGGAACGGAGATGGTCCTATCCAAACAGCGCACTCGTGAAGCGTAAGGTACGCACTCGTTGGAGATCCTTTCCATCCAGCCAATGATATCTGAGGGCATCTCGGTCTTCAGCTGTAATTCGCACTTGAAGGAACGCCTTCTTGATATCTCCAGCTAAGGCAACCGCGCGAAACCAACCTCGTACCAATACTTTCCATAACTGGTTCTGAAGTAGTGGTCCAACATCGAGGCAGGCATTTAAGGAAGGTGTTGATTCGTTAGCTCTGGCCGACGTGTCGTAAACGATTCGCAGTTTCGTAGATTGGGAGCTTTCTCTAACAACTGTTTTATGAGGAATGTAAAATTCCGTCCCTGTAGCAGGCATTTCTGCATCCTCCACGATTCCTTCTTCCAACTGACCTTGAATGATGGCATCGTAATCATTCATCATCCCCGTCCTTTTTAGTCGATACACAAGGGTTCCAAGACGTTTCAAGCTTCCTCCTTTGTTGGTTGGTAAGGGTGGATGGTTCCCTTTCCAAGGGAGCCCGGTTTCATACCACCCCTCTGGACTGCGCTGGAGTTGCTCTAGGAATTCAGCATGCACGATGCTTTGATCTCCACTGGGCGTGTCCTCTAACCCGAGGACATCAATTCTGCACAACTCTTCATAATCGGACACCATGGTTTGGGTCAGGAACATGTTTTCCATGTTAGCTTCTTTACCAGTGGACATGATTGTCCAACCAAACTTGGTACGCTCAGCTACAGGCTCTCCCATAGCCCCGGTTCGTTGGTCTCCAGATGTCTTAATTTTTGTGTACTCGTTCGCACCCAGTATCATATGGACGGGAAGTACGCTCTTTGTATTGGTATCTTCCATGACCACTCCCTTTAGATGGGCGAATTTCTTCATCATGCTGGCATAATTAGGGTTGTTTAGCGACAACAGTTCTCCTCTTTCTACATTTGTGACGCATACCGGAATGACACAGTCCCCTTTCGTGTTGCTCACCGTCAGGTTGTAAACTTCGATGTTCTTGGTGACAGTTCCCATTATCGTTTGTATACGACGCTTTATCGTGCGTTTTGGCTTGGGTTTCAAAAGATCCAATAGAAAGGCTGAGGCGTACGAACCAGTTGCACCGGTGTCTAGCAGCGCTCGACACTTCAAACCATTCACGTCAACGATTACCACCGGGTTGGCATACATTCTCTCCTTCGACGGTGGCTGTGATCGCTACGTTTGCTCCCTCTTGGTCGCATATGAAAGAGTGATGTTTTTTCTTGCAATGTCGGCAGACTGTGCGGCTTTGACACTGCGCTGCTCGGTGTCTGCTCCCCGTGCAGTTGAAACACAACCTTTTCTCTTGCAACCTTTGTTTCCGGTCAGCGGGGGATTTAACCACTTGACACTTTGCAGACTTGTGGTCCACGTCATCGCAGTACACACACCCTCGGGGCTGAACATTCTCTTGTCGCGTTTGGAAACTTCTGTTTAATAATAATAATAATAATAACGATTTAATCACAGCATTTCTACATAGTAGCTCTACATCTGCGACTCTAACTAATATAACTATATCAATTAAATATATTTACTTATTATGTATCAAAAAAAAAATGTTTAGAAAAGTCAAAGACACTAGGAAGTCAATCTTTGCTTTGCATTGTTCATGGCGGTGGCGGTGGTTTATCCTCGAGGACCTCGATGGGGTGGATTTCTTTCCAGGTTCGCAGTGCTTTGATTCACTGGGGAAAGTCCCACGATTGCCATCCCACTTCCCCGCTGAACAAATCTGGCTTTATCCCCTTGAGTTTGTTCAGGACGCTACGTACCATACCCCAGCACTCCTTAAGTTTTCCTAAGCTTTCTAACGACTGTACGTTGTAGGTTAATGTGTGGTAAAACTGGTGGATCTTTTCAGGTTTAGTTCCCGTGATAATTGGTAAGGCCATTATGTTATCGATGTAAGCATTTATTATTTCACTTACGTTGCCATATTCGGTCTTCAAAATGTTCTCAATACGGCAATCCATCAATGGCTTCTCTGATTTTGGGTTCAACCAACTATTTCAAGTAGGCAAATTTGGTTACCGCTACCATATCAGTAGGTAACCCCCCCCCCCCCCCCATACAGCATTCAAAGGGATGCCGCCTCATTAAAAAAGTCATTAAGAAGTGAAACAATGGTGCATGTTCGGTCAACATGCGAATCAGTTTTGGGTGATTAACGGATAGAATAGTACACTAACTTGAACCTCATTGGTGAATTTTCAGTCGGACCTCTGCGAAGGCATCTCCCTCTTCTTCGCGCGTTTTTTATCCGAGGCAGAACAAAGAGCGTTGCGTACAAAAAGTAATTAGTATTGTTAGTGTGACGAACGCATAGCAGATGTGAGGGACGGAAGTAATTACCTCTAAGCCTCTTTCACCTTTACGATCCCTAACCCTAGTCTCGTGTACCTTTGGAACCCCCATCGTATGCTGTCTCTGTGTTGACACCTAATCCCATTCACCTAATCCCATTCCACCTTCATAACCCTAAATTGAATATTTGGAATATCACCGATTTCAATTCCGACTCCTTGACTCTCATCAGGAGTTGTGCGATTGCCTAAGCGTTCGGCTGAGCCTATATATCTTAGCGTTCGACTGAACCTGCGTTTTCACCGCATATACATACAAAGAGATGAACCCTAATAATTTTGGCCGTATTATAGCTTATCTCGCTTTAGACTATTAGTGTACACGATTCCTATGAGGAAGAAACCCTTCGGGAAACAGTGCGAAGAACTGTTCAAGATCTCAAACATATTGACTTGGAAAAATATAAATAAAAACGACATTATGTTTACAGCGTTTTGCTATGCCAAATGCTTATACTGTTGCATGTTGCAACATTTCACCTGAGAGATGAACCCTAAACATTTTGACCTAATTATCGCTTATCTCGCGTTAGGGTACGGGATTCCTATGAGGAAGAAACATTTCGGGAAGATGTACGAAGAACGGCCGAAGATCTCAAGCATATTGACCTGAAAAATATAAAGTTAAACCTTTTTGGTTAAACTGCACGATTCGGTTATTTTATGACGCCGTTGTCATGATGTATATTCACGTTGTTAAGGTTAAGATTTGCATAAGCCTACATGAACCCTAACCATTTTGGCCGAATTATCGCTAATTATCTCGCGTTAGTGTACGGGATTCCAATGGGGGAAGAAATCAATCGGGAAACAGTGTGAAGAGTTGTTCAAGATCTCAAATATAGATACTTAGTTTTGGCGTAAAGTATTCTGAAGAAACTATTCGCAAAATGATCAGGAATTACAAAATAATGTTTCCTGGCAGAAGAAGTATTATATATCTAAGAGTTTTAAATTGGTTGAACGGCTTTACTTCATAGAGAACGACGGAACGAGGAGTTAGAACGAGGATATAAAGCTGACTAAGTAACTTTAGCAGCTTGAATACATTTGTCCACCTGATCTTAGATAAAAGCGTGGGAGCCATTAAGCGTAATTAAAGGATTATATGTTTGATAGCATAAACGTTCAAATCGGCAGAAATAACTTGCCGAGCAATCATTTCGGGAGAATTATCACTTATCTAACCTTCGTTTATCGATTAAGCGATCCATGTGTCGAAGAAACACTTCGGGAAACAGTGTGAACAACTGTTCAAGATCTCAAACATAGTAATAATGACGCTGTGCTACGGTCTGATTTGAATATTGCTTGGTTTTGAACGAGAGGAAGACGTTAAAAAGTCATTAGTCTGCTGTGCTTCAACAACTTTACGCCTGATTTGAATATTAGTTAATTAGGTTTGAAGGAGAAAAAGGTCATTAGGTCAAGGCGAATGCGTGGGTTCGAATTCGTTTCGTCTAACGATTACAAGGCTGCGTTTTTTGGTTAACTAGCAATCGGAGAGATATTTGCGACTCCAATGAACTTTGTTCACGGTCTATCTCGTTGTTGGGAGACGAAATGGGCCAGGGATATTGACGCAAAACACGCTTTAATATCAGCGTTGTCTTATATTTATCTTTATCTTAATTTATCCTTATCTTTATCTTTATCCTTATCTTTATCCTTATCTATATCCTTATCTTTATCCTTATCTTTATCCTTATCTTTATCCTTATCTTTATCCTTATCTTTATCTTTATCCTTATCTTTATCCTTATCCTTATCTTTATCCTTATCTTTATCCTTATCTTTATCATTATCTTTATCTTTATCCTTATCTTTATCCTTATCCTTATCTTTATCCTTATCTTTATCCTTATCTTTATCCTTATCCTTATCCTTATCCTTATCTTTATCTTTATCTTTATCTTTATCTTTATCTTTATCTTTATCTTTATCTTTATCTTTATCTTTATCTTTATCTTTATCCTTATCCTTATCCTCATCTGATCAGGGATTATCTTTGATTCGGGATGATCTTTGATCCGGGATGATCTTTTATCAGGGATGATCTCTGATAATGATAAGGATAAGGATAAGGATAAGGATAAGGATAAGGATAAGGATAAGGATAAGGATAAGGATAAGGATGAGGATGAGGATAAGGATAAGGATAAGGATAAGGATAAGGATAAGGATAAGGATAAGGATAAGGATAAGGATAAGGATAAGGATAAGGATAAGGATAAGGATAAGGATAAGGATAAGGATAAGGATAAGGATAAGGATAAGGATAAGGATAAGGATAAGGACAAGGATAAGGATAAGGATAAGGATAAGGATAAGGATAAGGATAAGGATAAGGATAAGGATAAGGATAAGGATAAGGACAAGGACAAGGACAAGGACAAGGACAAGGACAAGGACAAGGACAAGGACAAGGACAAGGACAAGGACAAGGACAAGGACAAGGACAAGGACAAGGACAAGGACAAGGACAAGGACAAGGACAAGGACAAGGACAAGGACAAGGACAAGGACAAGGACAAGGACAAGGACAAGGACAAGGACAAGGACAAGGACAAGGACAAGGACAAGGACAAGGACAAGGACAAGGACAAGGACAAGGACAAGGACAAGGACAAGGACAAGGACAAGGACAAGGACAAGGACAAGGACAAGGACAAGGACAAGGACAAGGACAAGGACAAGGACAAGGACAAGGACAAGGACAAGGACAAGGACAAGGACAAGGACAAGGACAAGGACAAGGACAAGGACAAGGACAAGGACAAGGACAAGGACAAGGACAAGGACAAGGACAAGGACAAGGACAAGGACAAGGACAAGGACAAGGACAAGGACAAGGACAAGGACAAGGACAAGGACAAGGACAAGGACAAGGACAAGGACAAGGACAAGGACAAGGACAAGGACAAGGACAAGGACAAGGACAAGGACAAGGACAAGGACAAGGACAAGGACAAGGACAAGGACAAGGACAAGGACAAGGACAAGGACAAGGACAAGGACAAGGACAAGGACAAGGACAAGGACAAGGACAAGGACAAGGACAAGGACAAGGACAAGGACAAGGACAAGGACAAGGACAAGGACAAGGACAAGGACAAGGACAAGGACAAGGACAAGGACAAGGACAAGGACAAGGACAAGGACAAGGACAAGGACAAGGACAAGGACAAGGACAAGGACAAGGACAAGGACAAGGACAAGGACAAGGACAAGGACAAGGACAAGGACAAGGACAAGGACAAGGACAAGGACAAGGACAAGGACACGGACACGGACACGGACACGGACACGGACACGGACACGGACACGGACACGGACACGGACACGGACACGGACACGGACACGGACACGGACACGGACACGGACACGGACACGGACACGGACACGGACACGGACACGGACACGGACACGGACACGGACACGGACACGGACACGGACACGGACACGGACACGGACACGGACACGGACACGGACACGGACACGGACACGGACACGGACACGGACACGGACACGGACACGGACACGGACACGGACACGGACACGGACACGGACACGGACACGGACACGGACACGGACACGGACACGGACACGGACACGGACACGGACACGGACACGGACACGGACACGGACACGGACACGGACACGGACACGGACACGGACACGGACACGGACACGGACACGGACACGGACACGGACACGGACACGGACACGGACACGGACACGGACACGGACACGGACACGGACACGGACACGGACACGGACACGGACACGGACACGGACACGGACACGGACACGGACACGGACACGGACACGGACACGGACACGGACACGGACACGGACACGGACACGGACACGGACACGGACACGGACACGGACACGGACACGGACACGGACACGGACACGGACACGGACACGGACACGGACACGGACACGGACACGGACACGGACACGGACACGGACACGGACACGGACACGGACACGGACACGGACACGGACACGGACACGGACACGGACACGGACACGGACACGGACACGGACACGGACACGGACACGGACACGGACACGGACACGGACACGGACACGGACACGGACACGGACACGGACACGGACACGGACACGGACACGGACACGGACACGGACACGGACACGGACACGGACACGGACACGGACACGGACACGGACACGGACACGGACACGGACACGGACACACGGACACGGACACGGACACGGACACGGACACGGACACGGACACGGACACGGACACGGACACGGACACGGACACGGACACGGACACGGACACGGACACGGACACGGACACGGACACGGACACGGACACGGACACGGACACGGACACGGACACGGACACGGACACGGACACGGACACGGACACGGACACGGACACGGACACGGACACGGACACGGACACGGACACGGACACGGACACGGACACGGACACGGACACGGACACGGACACGGACACGGACACGGACACGGACACGGACACGGACACGGACACGGACACGGACACGGA
Source organism: Chrysogorgia sp. JL179-B06 (assembly GCA_035772405.1). Classification (NCBI taxonomy): domain Eukaryota; kingdom Metazoa; phylum Cnidaria; class Anthozoa; order Scleralcyonacea; family Chrysogorgiidae; genus Chrysogorgia; species Chrysogorgia sp. JL179-B06. The sequence continues at coordinate 1,179,310 of JAYKKM010000042.1, forward strand.
CACGGACACGGACACGGACACGGACACGGACACGGACACGGACACGGACACGGACACGGACACGGACACGGACACGGACACGGACACGGACACGGACACGGACACGGACACGGACACGGACACGGACACGGACACGGACACGGACACGGACACGGACACGGACACGGACACGGACACGGACACGGACACGGACACGGACACGGACACGGACACGGACACGGACACGGACACGGACACGGACACGGACACGGACACGGACACGGACACGGACACGGACACGGACACGGACACGGACACGGACACGGACACGGACACGGACACGGACACGGACACGGACACGGACACGGACACGGACACGGACACGGACACGGACACGGACACGGACACGGACACGGACACGGACACGGACACGGACACGGACACGGACACGGACACGGACACGGACACGGACACGGACACGGACACGGACACGGACACGGACACGGACACGGACACGGACACGGACACGGACACGGACACGGACACGGACACGGACACGGACACGGACACGGACACGGACACGGACACGGACACGGACACGGACACGGACACGGACACGGACACGGACACGGACACGGACACGGACACGGACACGGACACGGACACGGACACGGACACGGACACGGACACGGACACGGACACGGACACGGACACGGACACGGACACGGACACGGACACGGACACGGACACGGACACGGACACGGACACGGACACGGACACGGACACGGACACGGACACGGACACGGACACGGACACGGACACGGACACGGACACGGACACGGACACGGACACGGACACGGACACGGACACGGACACGGACACGGACACGGACACGGACACGGACACGGACACGGACACGGACACGGACACGGACACGGACACGGACACGGACACGGACACGGACACGGACACGGACACGGACACGGACACGGACACGGACACGGACACGGACACGGACACGGACACGGACACACGGACACGGACACGGACACGGACACGGACACGGACACGGACACGGACACGGACACGGACACGGACACGGACACGGACACGGACACGGACACGGACACGGACACGGACACGGACACGGACACGGACACGGACACGGACACGGACACGGACACGGACACGGACACGGACACGGACACGGACACGGACACGGACACGGACACGGACACGGACACGGACACGGACACGGACACGGACACGGACACGGACACGGACACGGACACGGACACGGACACGGACACGGACACGGACACGGACACGGACACGGACACGGACACGGACACGGACACGGACACGGACACGGACACGGACACGGACACGGACACGGACACGGACACGGACACGGACACGGACACGGACACGGACACGGACACGGACACGGACACGGACACGGACACGGACACGGACACGGACACGGACACGGACACGGACACGGACACGGACACGGACACGGACACGGACACGGACACGGACACGGACACGACACGGACACGGACACGGACACGGACACGGACACGGACACGGACACGGACACGGACACGGACACGGACACGGACACGGACACGGACACGGACACGGACACGGACACGGACACGGACACGGACACGGACACGGACACGGACACGGACACGGACACGGACACGGACACGGACACGGACACGGACACGGACACGGACACGGACACGGACACGGACACGGACACGGACACGGACACGGACACGGACACGGACACGGACACGGACACGGACACGGACACGGACACGGACACGGACACGGACACGGACACGGACACGGACACGGACACGGACACGGACACGGACACGGACACGGACACGGACACGGACACGGACACGGACACGGACACGGACACGGACACGGACACGGACACGGAGAAGGAGAAGGAGAAGGAGAAGGAGAAGGAGAAGGATAAGGATAAGGATAAGGATAAGGATAAGGATAAGGATAAGGATAAGGATAAGGATAAAGATAAATATAAGGATAAAGATAAGCATAAAGATAAGGATAAGGATAAAGATAAGAATAAAGATAAAGATAAAGATAAAGATAAAGATAAGGATAAAGATAAGGATAACGATAAATATAAGGATAAAGATAAGGATAAAGATAAGGACAAGGATAAAGATAAGGATAAAGATAAAGATAAGGATAAGGATAAAGATAAGGATAAAGATAAGGATAAAGATAAGGATAAGGATAAAGATAAGGATAAAGATAAGGATAAAGATAAGAATAAGGATAAAGATAAGGATAAAGATACGAATAAGGATAAAGATCCTATAAAGATAAAGATAAAGATAAGGATAAAGATAAGGATAAGGATAAAGATAAGGATAAAGATAAGGATAAGGATAAAGATAAGGATAAGGATAAAGATAAAGATAAGGATAAAGATAAAGATAATGATAAAGATAAGGATAAAGATAAGGATAAAGATAAGGATAAGGATAAAGATAAGGATAAAGATAAAGATAAGGATAAATATAAGACAACGCTGATATTAAAGCGTGTTTTGCGTCAACATCCCTGGCCCATTTCGTCTCCCAACAACGAGATAGACCGTGAACAAAGTTCATTGGAGTCGCAAATATCTCTCCGATTGTTAGTTAACCAAAAAACGCAGCCTTGTAATCGTTACGAAACGAATTCGAACCCACGCATTCGCCTTGACCTAATGACCTTTTTCTCCTTCAAACCTAATTAACTAATATTCAAATCAGGCGTAAAGTTGTTGAAGCACAGCAGACTAATGACTTTTTAACGTCTTCCTCTCGTTCAAAACCAACCAATATTCAAATCAGACCGTAGCACAGCGTCATTATTACTATGCTAAAGATCTTGAACAGTTGTTCACACTGCTTCCCGAAGTGTTTCTTCGACACATGGATCGCTTAATCGATAAACGAAGGTTAGATAAGTGATAATTCTCCCGAAATGATTGCTCGGCAAGTTATTTCTGCCTATTTGAACGTTTATGCTATCAAACATATAATCCTTTAATTACGCTTAATGGCTCCCACGCTTTTATCTAAGATCAGGTGGACAAATGTATTCAAGCTGCTAAAGTTACTTAGTCCGCTTTATATCCTCGTTCTAACTCCTCGTTTCGTCGTTCTCTATGAAGTAAAGCCGTTCAACCAATTTAAAACTCTTAGATATATAATACTTCTTCTGCCAGGAAACATTATTTTGTAATTCCTGATCAAGGATTTCTTCCCCCATTGGAATCCCGTACTATAACGCGAGATAATTAGCGATAATTCGGCCAAAATGGTTAGGGTTCATGTAGGCTTATGCAAATCTTAACCTTAACAACGTGAATATACATCATGACAACGGCGTCATAAAATAATCGAATCGTGCTGTTTAACCAAAAAGGTTTAACTTTATATTTTTCAGGTCAATATGCTTGAGATCTTCGGCCGTTCTTCGTACAACTTCCCGAAATGTTTCTTCCTCATAGGAATCCCGTACCCTAACGCGAGATAAGCGATAATTAGGTCAAAATGTTTAGGGTTCATCTCTCAGGTGAAATGTTGCAACATGCAACAGTATAAGCATTTGGCATAGCAAAACGCTGTAAACATAATGTCGTTTTAATTTATATTTTTCCAAGTCAATATGTTTGAGATCTTGAACAGTTCTTCGCACTGTTTCCCGAAGGGTTTCTTCCGCATAGGAATCGTGTACGCTAATAGTCTAAAGCGAGATAAGCTATAATACGGCTAAAATTACTAGGGTTCATCTCTTTGTATGTATATGCGGTGAAAACGCAGGTTCAGTCGAACGCTAAGATATATAGGCTCAGCCGAACGCTTAGGCAATCGCACAACTCCTGATGAGAGTCAAGGAGTCGGAATTGAAATCGGTGACATTCCAAATATTCAATTTAGGGTTATGAAGGTGGAATGGGATTAGGTGAATGGGATTAGGTGTCAACACAGAGACAGCATACGATGGGGGTTCCAAAGGTACACGAGACTAGGGTTAGGGATCGTAAAGGTGAAAGAGGCTTAGAGGTAATTACTTCCGTCCCTCACATCTGCTATGCGTTCGTCACACTAACAATACTAATTACTTTTTGTACGCAACGCTCTTTGTTCTGCCTCGGATAAAAAACGCGCGAAGAAGAGGGAGATGTCTTCGCAGAGGTCCGACTGAAAATTCACCAATGAGGTTCAAGTTAGTGTAATATTCTATCCGTTAATCACCCAAAAGTGATCCGCATGTTGACCGAACATGCACCATTGTTTCACTTCTTAATGACTTTTTTAATGAGGCGGCATCCCTTTGAATGCTGTATGGGGAGGGGTTACCTACTCATATCTATCGAGTAGATCTCGGCTTCGAACTTGTTCCAAAATGGTAGCCATTTCTCGAAGGTTCCGTCGAACTCGGTTATGACAAGTTTTGGCAACTTCACGCGTTCTTTCCCTTCAGGTTTAGTCGTAGCTTGACTTGAGTATTGGCAGTATTGGCTTTTATTTTCCATCGCTATTTTCTGCTCTAGCTGGAGTTTCTCGAACTTCAACTGCAGTAGTTAGATATATTTCTTATTATTATTCATGTGTAAGGGATTGGCACTAGCTCTTAACCAATCAGATTGCAGTAAGTATTTGAATTGACCAATCAGATAATAGTTGACATGTTTGTTTCCAGGGAGGTGTCCCAAAATACCTCCAGCTGTGCAGGTTATCCTAATATTATCCGTAATCAGGGGGGAAATGTCAAGTCAATTCAAATAATACTTATATTGCAATTTGATCAGTTTGAGAGCCAAGTGCCAATCCCTTACACATGAAGAGCTAGATTATGTTGGTAGTTGGTTGTCCTTTTTTTGGGAAGGAAACATGTCCGCCGCCGCAGTGAAGACAAAAAAATAAAAATAAATTTTATGTAAAAAAAAAGGTTAATGGAAGAAAAATATATATTTGAAAAAATAATAAAAAGATATATGTGAAGTAGTAGTAGTAGTATTTAATAAAAACAAAAAAAAACAAAAAAAACATGAATTGTGATTTTGAAATAAAAAAAGTATTTTTAAAATAAAAAAATAAAAATATAAATGGTTGAAATAATTAAAAAATAGAACGTGTTGAATTGTATTTTATAAAAAAAAAGGAATTGTGATTTATGTAAAAAAGTATTTAAAAAAAAAAAAAAATGAGCGCGCACGACGGAGATGTTACCTCAATGACGACCAGAGCTAGAATGAGGTGTAAGATGATATACCGGAAGTAAATAGGGTATTTTTTTTTGGAGAAGGTTTTGGGAGAAGGAAAAGGCGTTTCCGGAAGTAGACATGTTTGAAGTAAATAGTGTTTTATATATATTGTTGTTTTTTTAAAACAAAAAAAACACTAGACGAGTTTTTGGTTAAAAAAACATTTTTTATTACTTTATTTTTTACATGTTTCACCATTAATGAGATTTTTAGAATCTAGTATTAGTTTAATTTCTTTGTTTAAAAGATGAGAAACATCATAGTCAATAATAGTGTTTATTAATAGTCCCAGATATGGACCGTCATCATTTTCTTAGCCAATAACATCCAGGGTTAGATAATAACATTGAGGAGATGTTGAATTGATTTCACCAATACAATTACAAAATTTTGCATCAATACAATTCTGTATCACATAAGTGTAGTTTGGAAATTGTTCTTGTAGAAAACGACTTGCAAAATAGTCATTTTCATCATCAAAGTATTCATCAATTCATCAGATGTTGTTATATTGGTGGGTAGTGTAGCCATTGTGATGTTTAGATATATGTTGGTGGAAGTAAATAGTGTATTTTTTTGTGTATTTCTTTTTCAAACAAATTGTGTTTACAGTTAGTATATATAGCGCATTGTATTATGAGTTGAATAAGTGCTGTCGCAGATGCTAGATGGGGTTAGAAAGCAGTGATGGAACAAGAACAGAACATTTAGTCGCAGAATTTTCGTGTTCCGTATAATTGATGATCAGACGTTACTGGTCATCATTATATGAAACACTAAAAATCTCTTACTAAATATTCTGTTCCTGTTCCATCACAGCTCTTTAACACCATCTAGCAAAAGACGTCAGTACTTGCTTCGCATTAGTCACCTTGAATGACCTTCACCTTTGTCTGATAGTGAAACTTTTTTGGGGAAAAAGATACGATTAAGAATTTTGGGTGGTTTTTTTTTTTAAAAATGATATATATTTTTTTATAGGGTGGGGAATTGTCCTAGTGTGTGGAAATGGGAAGAATAACCCATTCTTCCCAAATTTATTACTAGAGGGTTGTTATGTGTTTATTTAATATATATATATATATATATATACAAAATATACACTTTAATATAGAGGTAGATCCAGTAACATAATGTACAAGCACTTTCGATATATTGTATGTGCTTTTGTATATATTTTTGTCTTAAAAAAGTAAAAATAAAAACAAAACAAAAAATAAAATAAAAATACTCCTGTGAAACTATGGTGTTACGTTAGCTAGCTCTTTCACCACATGCTAACATCCAAAAACCCATAACGTACAACAAGCAATCGATCGATCTGGCGGTTAGCTAAATGTCTCTATGGACTAGTCCCACCTGACATCAACCTCTTTTTTAGAGAGGAAGGCCAGACAATAAAGTCTAAACCAGCCGCGATTTACAAGAGTACTGCGGGTTGAATGCGCACCAATGCTGGTTAGTAATAAATACTACAGCTCATTGGAGGGTTCAAGCGCTTCGCACTTTTTGAGAGTACGACTTTCAAGCGAGCATACACACAGTAGTAGGAGTAATTATTTTTTAAAAATATAAAAATTAAAAATGATTTTAAAAAAAAATGTAAAAGTTACTTGCAAAAATGTATTTTATAAAACAAATAAAGACAGAGAGAGCAAGAGAGAGATGCGTCCTCGATGAACACCAGAAGTGAAGTGAAGTGGGTGTGGTTATTTCCCCTGTAAAATATAATTTTTGTTTTTTATTTTATAAAATAAAAATAAAGACAGAGAGAGCAAGAGAGAGAGAGATGTGTCCTCGATGAACACCAGAAGTGAAGTGAAGCGGATGTGGTTACCCCCCTGTAAAATATAATTTTTGTTTTTTATTTTATAAAATAAAAACCGGAAGTCAATCAGTGAATGAGATACATATATAAGAGGGAGGACGTCAAGGGTTTTAAAGAGTAGAATATTTAAGGATTGTGAATATCAATAGAACGCGTGTAGATATTCAATGGTAAGAATATGAATTTGTATGATTTTTAGTATTTATTAAAACTTTTATAGGGTTATTTTTCATATTTTTTTCTGAAGTATTATGAATAGTATTGTAATGATTGTATTTTTATTTGATTTTTTAGATTTAAAAACAAGCTAAGAGAAAAAGCACTTTTAATTTTATAAATAACACCCGACCCATTTTGGAAAGACGTGTGAAAAAAAGAAAAGTGGAAGAAAAAAACATTTCTTTTTTATATATTTTAAAAGTTGTATCGTATTTTCAACGCTTTAGAAATCCACAGATTGGTTTTATCTATTGGATGTTTGGACTTTTGAATTACTATTGTGGTGAAATTATTGGTTGTTTACAGCTTGAAACAGATATTTTTTCAAAATTTTACACGGGATTTTGTTTGTTACGATTAAACGATCCAGACGTTAAAGACATGAAACTTTATAAATGTTGGACCGTTCAACAAGGAGGAAAATCAAAATACATTGTTCCATATATTGACAGTAGTGACAAATATGTTTTACATAGATGTTCTCACGAGTTCATATTATCAAAGAACCCTTGTTTATTATCTTCATTATTTAGTTTAGATAATATCTACTTAGATAGTTTATATATTACTGTAACAAGACCGCAATATTTTCATGTTGATAATTATCATTTTATGTCCCCTATTGTTTCACGTTCACAAGAAGTGAAGCGTTTATCGATTCTCTTTGGGATGGGTAGTCAATTAATATTTCACATGCTTTATAAAATAGCTAGAGACGCTGACTACCCCATTTTAATTGATCTTTCGTTTATTTATTAACTGTAGCACCTTATTTTTTATTAGCGTGTCTGCTAATAATTCTCAATCTTTTAGATATAATATATTTTGCATAGCTACATGTTTTATTTTTTATTGTCCAAAACATAACCCCCATGGTAGAATTGAAAATAATAATTTTACAGATATTGATCTTAATCGCGTTTTGTATAATTTTGATTCTTCTCATACTGCTTATATTTATAATCAGCGTTGTAAGTATAAAAATTGTAAGCACAAATCCACCTTTTTCAATTCTAACCCTGTAAATGATTATATTTTTAATACCCAAATTTTGAGATGTGAAAATTTTTTCGATATACTATCTTCTAAAACGCAAATAATTCATTCATTCCCTGTAACTATAGATAATTCAACTAAAAATTTTTATCATGACAACTACGCGATAGAATTATTAGATTATAATTTATTAACACCATATTTTAAAATATATTTTGATCAAGCTAATATACAACAATATCTAGAAAATTATCTGATGGCCTATTTACAAACACATAATATTCTTTTTGATTTCAGAAATTTTAAAATAAAATTACACGATGTTGTGACATTATAGTAAATAATATTGTAATAAAAGTGTAAAAATAAAAATAAAAAGGAAAGTAAATAAAGGATTTTCTTATAAAATTGTTTTTTTTTAAGTTTTAAAATCTGTAATTGTTAATCTTGTCCAATATTGAATTAGTTCAATTTCTTTTTCCCCAACATGTTTTCCATCGAAAAAAAAATGAATTAAACAATAAAACGCGATGATATGTCCTTTTTCATAACGTTCCATTTGTTTATAAACCAATTCCATTTGTTGACTATCGATTTGTAAAATAATGTTTTTCAACATATTCTCTTGATTTGTAATACATTTTTGTATTAAGGGTTTCAATTTTTTGTATTTAATGTTGTTTCTTGCAAGTTCTTCGAGAATGATATCCATTTTTTTGGAAGTAAAAAACAAATTTCACACACATATATATATATATATACAAACCGTTTATTTCAATACATTTTTTTTTTAATTCTTTTTTTTTTAAATACTTTCATTACGGGCTTTTTCTATTTTCTTAAATATTTTCCGATAGTTTCTTTCTAATAATCTAATTCCTATTCTATTACTTTTATATATATTAAATTTTCTTATTATTCTTTCTTTTTCTCTAAATATAAATTTTAGTTGCCTATATGAACCTAAATCTCTAACAATGATATCATTATCCTCATCACTATTAATATTTATATACGCTACTGTTTCAACACCTGTCAATTTGTGTGTTTTTTTATATATTAACTGTTTTTTATATTGTTTGATGCTATCTGGTTCTTCTTCTTCATCTTCAATACCCATTACCTGTTGCATAGGTAGTGGGGGTGGAGGAGATAAATGTATAGCATTTGTTGGTAATGAGGGAGGAAAAGATGAGATTAAGTGTTGCATCAATAGATTGTCAGGAATTAAATTATCAAAGTCAAGGGTGTTTGATAAATCAAATAATGTTGACGCTTCTTCTTATATTGTGATGAAGTTTTCGCTTGGTTCTTGTAATGGGAGCACGTTTTCTTCGGAGATATTTATCGCCGGTAAGACTTCGCCGGGGAACGTTTCGGGAATACTTATCGCCGGTACTTGCAAGACATCGACGACAATATGCTTTTGGATAGGAGGAGGAGGAGGAGGAGGTAGATCTGGTATTGGTATTTCCTCTAGCGGGGTAAGCGGATAGGGTGATAATGGTGGTGGTGGTGGTGTCGTAGACTCAATGATTCTACAAACATCGTCGATTAATTTTACCTCTTCTTCTTCATCGTCAGACTCTGACTCCGATGATATATCTGAGCTGTAAAGCCCCAACTGTTTTTGTAAAATTTCGCTGCGTAGTTGCGCCATTTGTGAAAAACCTTTCCCTTTTCCATAGCTCGATGTTTCTTGTACATTCTTTTCTTCGTCTTTGTACGGGATATGTTTTAGTCTGCCATGTCTGATCCTAGCCATTTGATTTTTAAAAATGTTTGAAAAACGAGCTTCTTATATATTATATTATAAAATAGTAAAGTGATTTCATTGGTTTATTTTCAACGTGTTTCACTGGTTTAAAGGGTTAAGGTCTTTCAAGGATTTTGAGAGAGTGCCATATTTTATTTTTAGAAATTTTATCCCGTTCGTTCAAGGTCAGGGTCGTCGTTTATTCGTTCAAGGTCATGGAATGTGAAGTATTTTGTTATTCACATTCGCGGTCAAGGTTAAATTTCGGTTTTTTTATTTTTAGTAATAGGCTAAAAAACGTAGATGTATAATATAAAGTTAAAGACTGTTGTGATTCCATTTCGTTTTTATATTATAAAAATAAAATCTGAAACACTATTTTTCGTTAGACCGACGTTGAGTCATGTTGACAGATGTTTTTGTGCGCGTCTACCCGCCAATATTATAATCCGTCAAGTGTGTGTATTTTGGTCAGACAGATGTTTTTGTGCACGTCTACCCATATCAACTACCCAATATTATAATCCGTTGAGATTTTTAAAAATAAAAGAAAAGCATATGTTCAATTTCAAAATCGTCAGGGGTTGATCTTATAGAAAGTAAGAGCTCAACTCTTCACATGTATGTCTGATTTATTTGGTTTGATTATACAATTTCAGTTTGCGTGCGGTATGTGGAATATGAACCCCGTTGCTAGGGCCAATATCATTCCATAAAATATATTTATTTGTCTGTGTGAATTCGTGTTGGTTATATAAATTTTGTAATAAAAGATAGGTACTAAACGTTAAACATCAGTATTTTGAAAAGATGTATTGCCCTACGACGCGAAAGACTTTGACTTTTGGTTGTCGTTCTAAACAACGTGCTGATCAAATGCTTATTGCAGCGCGAACTATTGGTACACCATCGTGTGTTTTTAACATGGAAGAAGTATCGTTCTTTGAATGTAATTGCCCTACTAAAAATAGTCGAGGATATCTTCAAGGGATGGTTATTTTTGAAGACCCGTGTTATGAAGATAAAGAGTGGAAATGGCTTTTAATACCCGCAGAAGTTAGTCGATCTTTTAATGATGATATATATCACTACGCGGGTCGCGCTTATGAGACTTCAACGTTTATTCAATATGGACGTCGACGCGCTTTAATAGGGCAATGTTGTGATGAAGATAGATGCCGTAAATTAGCCGATAATAAAACATTTCATTGTCGAAAAAAACGCAAACAACGATTGGTTGAAAAAGACAAAAAATAGTATTTAAAATGATTAGTAGATTTTCTGTACAAAGGTTTTATTAAAAATGTTTTTTATTGTTCAAGTGTTTTTCTTTTTTTTTCCTCTACCACATCGTCCAAGCATTGATGCATGAGCTTCCCCCACGAGTCGATTTCGGCCATAATTTTTCTTTTTTTCGTTCTGGTGATAGGGACTTTCGGTTCGGCATCATCTTCCTTTGCTCTCTCTTTCATCAAAAAAACACAAAAGTTCCCACCATCGTGGTAGGCCTTCACATCTTTTAGCTGTATTTCCATATTCATTTTTCTTATTTTACTTTTAATTTTTCGTTATAACCTTCTTCTATGCGGATATGATTGCTTTTAGGGCGTAGAACGTTGGGGTGGGTTTTTATATTTGTTTATAGGGGTGGTACAATTATTTAACCAATGAGCTTTCACGAGTTTAAAATCTACCCAATCATATTTGTTGAAATTGTTTGATTGACAGTTGTTGAATTATTTAACCAATCAGCTTTCACTTGCTTAAAATCTAACCAATCACATTTTTATTTTATTTTATTTTATTTTATTTCACATTTTATTAGTAGAAAAATAGTATAAATATTCGGATAAAAACATTAAAAAATTAGTTATGAGTTTATACGAAGAGTTAACACGTTTGGATTGTCCCTATTACTCTATTAAAGATAATTATTTTTAAAAAGAATCAGCGATCCATTATTTGAAATAAATTACACATTTGATTGACTGTGAAGCTTTTTATTTAAATCATCGATGGATTTATCGGGAGGTTTCGGTGATTTGTTTAGAAAATGGAGATTTTGAATCTTTTCAATGCTACGATTCATCATTACCTGACTTTAAAGATTTGAATTATTTAGACAGAAAAACTATTATTTGTCAGCTAGGACGTTTACACGGATTGTATTATGTGAATAAAAACAACGACACTATTTGGATCAAAAAGAAATGGTTGATCGACTGAAATTGATTTATGGGTCACACTCTTATATGTTTTTGGATATAAAGGTGGAACTTTGGAGTCTATATTATGTGCAAAACATAAGTTTTCATGTGTCAATTTGGAACATTTTAATATTGAAAAATATTCTACACTAATTGAAATGTATAATATTAAAGAAAAATGTTGTAAATATCATGAATCAGACATTCATCATTGTTCGTTGTATGAAATAATTTTGTTTAGTGTTCAAATTATGGAAAAAATAAATAGAGTATGGAAACAACAATATTTTTTATCACTCTATAAAAGTTTGAAACATTGAACATTAACTCTTTCCCTACGGCTGAAAAACATCAAAAATTGAACGACCACGTTGTTCTATTGATATCTCTTGAAATAACCATAACTGTTGCGAAAGCTATACATTTTCTGGAAGCCCAATAAACCGGCTTTTATTTGTAATTTTAAATTTCCCGAACAAAACACATGTTAATATAAATTAGCATTAATTATCATAAATCAGGTTGAAAAATTTACATTTTGATAGAAAAGGCCATCTTGCACGCCCGTGTAGCATCTTGAAAACTCAAAATGCCACCAATCGCAGAGTTGTTTGTGAAATCAAATCAAACTTGGCGTGTGCGTGGATTTCATGTTCCTGGCGCTTGTCGAATTTCAATTTTGAATATTGCGTTACCGTGTGCCGGGTTTTTCGATTGACGACTTTGCGGGCCTTCAACGACCCGTTTTAACTGCGCCGGTCGGGAAAGAGTTAATGTAGTGTTTTAAGAATGGATGTGTTGGTCGGTCACATGGAACCTTCAAGATATAGTGATGGATATTTTACATGTAGATATATTTGGGATTTTATTGACAGTTCGAATGAAGATGGAATTGAAGCGTATCATGTATTATTGAAGATTTCAGATACCTTTTCTTCTACTATTTACAAGATTAAAATATATTTTTATTTGAAAGAAGAAATCGATGGGAGTTGTTGTTTTGTAATTCAACTGTTTCAAGATAAAGAAAAAGAACTTGTTCCTGATTGTATATTAAAACATTTTCAATGTTTATTTTCAACGTATATGGAACATAATTTACTAAATTTCTGTTTTCCTTATTCTCAAGAAACAATTAACGATTGGTTAAATGACAATTTTCCTGAAAAATTTCATTGTTATGATAATCTTTCTTCTTATTTTATTTTTTGTATATTTAGTGATTATCTATATTGGAGACAAAGACCAATTAATAGTTTAGAAATTGCTTGTACAATACGTAGTTTTTATTTGACAGCAATGACAAATTTTAACATTCTTAATAATGAAAAATTCACTCTTAAATGTTTTGAATTGGCTGATACAAATGTAAAATAAAAAAATGGAATAATAAATATTTTTGATGACAAAAAAGAAAAGATAAATAATATTTTTATTTATTTATAATATTAATACATTCTTATTTTCTCTAAATATCCACCATATCTACGATGTCGTGGTTGTACTATTCCTCCTTTTTGAGATTTATTTTTTAGTGTTTTTAAGATTCCAACACCTTTACTAATTTCGTTGATGATATTTTTACCTAACGCGTTAGTTATTTTTATACATCCACGTTGTTTTTTAGTTCCTCTAAAACAACCACCTCTTTGTTTTTTTCCCTTTAAATCATTTACCTAATAATTTGACATATCTTATACATTTCCTACACCCCATTTTTGCTTTTCAAATAGTTCGGACCATAATTAGCAAAAATTTCTTCCTGAGGTTTTATACGTTTTGAACTTTCTAAAAAGTTGTTTTTTTGTTTTTTTATAAGTAAAATAGGAATTATTTTTATATTTTGATCCTCTTTTTCCATTATTTGCAAAACGAGCTGCAGAATAAGTACTTAAATCAGCATCCAAACAATTGTTGGGAGTATCACAAATACTATAGTTGGCGTTTACATCTATAACGTATTTTCGATTTAATTCTGTTTGATTTGTTTTTCGACCTATGTATTGGATTATTGTTTTTTTTGGATTAAATTGATTTTTCCACGCGAACAATCCCTTTCCAGCATTTGGAATATTTGATTTTTTTACACGTAAGTTATCTTGTTTAGCTAAATGGTCCAACATCTTACGACATCTTATTCTTTTTACAGTATTACTTTTACATTGAAGAACATCCCGTATACTTTGTGATTTATTAACGACACGTGAGTTATTATTTCGTTTTTTTACTGCTAATTTCATTCTAACCATAATTAAATATTGTTTAAATTTCAAGATAGGACGTATTATTTTTTTTAATAAAATTTATAATACAGTCAATTTTATATATAATAGATGATGATAATTGATATATATATATTTTTTAAATCTTCTAATCTTTCTTGTATTACTAAATAATTAATATAAATGATTTCCTCATTATCTTCTGTAAAATTTAATAGACATTCACGAAATATTTCTGGTGAAAATAAAACACAAGCATCATTATCTAAAACTTCATAGGCTATATGAGGTTCGTTATTTTTATTTTTTAAATAAATTTCTATATATATAGTTTCACACATTTTTTTAGAAACAAATGGGTAACTGGATGGGTGCTGGAGATAAACCGTTGGTGTCCCTTAACTGTATTAGTGTAAAAGAGGCAAATCATATTAATATAGGGGATCTTGTTGATGGAGAGGAAAACAAAAAAAATAAAAAAACCTCGTGTATTTCTTGTTTTAGAAGAAGAAAAGAACAAAACCATGGAGAATCAACAGAAGGAATTTAAATATAATAAAAAATAAATAGAACGTTTAGTAAGTTTGTTTGAAAGTGAAAAAAAAAAAAACCTCAAACAAATGAGGATAATATTATTAGTGTTGAGAAAATTAATGAAAAAGAAAATGAAAAGTTTAAGTGATTGAACAAACTTTTTCAATATCTATTGCTCGTAAAGCGGATGTTAATTTTATAGCTTTTATACAATCGTTGACGTTACTTTTTACTTATTTGATTAATTATGCACGTACAAGTGTAAAAAATAATGATGACTATGTGCGATTTATTTTTAGTCATGCTCCTAAGACTTTTTTCTCTACAGCTGTAATGAAAAATATTTTTAAAATATTTTTGAAAAACATATGCAAAGTAATCAAGAAATGATAGCGAACGGGTGGAAATGTACTGTAGTTATTAAAACTTTTCCATCGAGATTATCAGCTAATAATTTATCAAGTAACAAAAAATCCTTTAATTAGGAGAACAATTTTTTACAATAGATTAAATAAAGCAAATGAAAATGATAGTGGTGGAGGTAAAGTAAATAAATCTATAACAAAATATGGTCGTAAATTTCGCACTGGAGTTTTTTATATTATCAGTACTAAGTTAACGCAAGCAATTAAAAATTGTTGTTTTTGCGTTATCTATTTTAGTAGGGCTATCGTTTTTGTATAAAGATCATAGGTATGAGACGATGACTAAACAACCTAGTAAAAGTGTTGATGAATTATTTAGTATTGAAGAAATACGTGATGTGTATAAAAAATCGGGTATACCCGAGGGTGAAGAAGTTAAAGTTAAACAATTTTCGATTGTGTACGAAACATTTCTTAATGCCCAATGTGTTGATTTGGTGGTGTATTCAGATCTCGATTTAGATAAGATCATTTATGATTCACGTACAGATTCTGAAGGAAATCTTATTAAATTAACTAATAATATAGTATGTTTATGGTTAAATAATAAACATTATGATGTTGTTTTAAATATGAAGGAATTTTCTAAAATACAACCCACTAAATGTTGTATTAAATGTATGAGTTATTTTTCACAGGGTGAATTTAGTGATTCCCATGTGTGTCGAACTAATTTAACATGTCAAAAATGTTATTAAAATAATTTATGCCCTAAGGATACAACAAAGATTCAATGTTCTAATTGTAATATACTGTTTTATAATCAAACATGTTATTTAAACCATTTAACCCATAAAATTTTTAAGCCTTCTCAAAAACATTATTCACGTTTAACTCCTTGTCAATATATGTTTTTTTGTGAAACATTTTATAAAATATGTCCTAGATTTTATTTTATTCAACGTGATAAAAGTGTAAAACATAATTGTTCTAAACGATTTTGTTATCATTGTAATAGTTATCAGAAAAAGACGCATTATTGTTTTATGAAAACACAATCTATTCCAAAATATAAAAAACAACCACCAACATTATTTTTTTCCGATTTTGAAACAAAAGTAGATGACAATAAAATGTTAGTTCCTTTTTATTGTATAGTACAAAAAGTGTGCATGCACTGCCAAGATATCCCGTTTAAAAAACAACAAACCCCATTAATAATAAAACAATCGTGTTTTATTGATGAAAATATTGAAGCTGTTAGTTGTTGTGGGTATAGACAATTTATTTTTGATAATAATAATAGCGATGTTGTTGAAGATTTATGTAGTTTTATATTGGAACAAGAGGATTCTGTTTGGATTGCGCGTAATGGGGGGAGATTTGATACAATTTTTATTTTTAAATATTTATTAGAAAAATCAAAAATTATTCAAAAAACTATTATGAATGGTACTAAATAATGAGTTTAGAAATATGTGAAAAGAATATTTTATTTTTAGATTGTTATTTTTTTTTAACTATGCCCTTATCTGCTATTCCTAAATGTATGGGTCTTATCGAAGATGAAAAAGGCTTTCACCCCTATAGATTTACTGATTTAAAGTATAGAGGGGATATGATTGATAGGGAATATTTTGATATAGATAATATGAGTGATAAAGATAAATTTGAAAAATTGTATAATGAAAAAGAAAAAAGTATATATATATTTTTCGAGATGAAATATATTATTATTGTTGTGAGGATGTGAATATTTTAAGAAAAGGGTGTGTAAAATTTTCATCCATGATAGATTCGATTGCTACACCAGCTTTTTATGAAAAAAATTGTATTACTATTGCAAGTTTAACATTAAAAATATTTCGACAAAACTTTTTAAAAGAAAAATGTTTGTAGGGATAATTCCTGCAGGAGGTTATCGATGCAATGTAAATCAAAGTTTAATAGCGTTTTGTTGGTTGTATGAAATTAATAAATATTTATCAGGACGATTAGAATATAAAGGTTCTGCTCAAGGAGAAAAAAAATATTAGGACGGTTTGTTGATGGGTTTTATGATAATACAGTTTATCAATTTCACGGGTGTTTTTTTCATGGATGTTCTCGTTGTTTTGAAAAATATGAAATGAATACTTTAGCGTATGAAAAATTTGGAACATTATGGGCGAAAACTCAACGTTTTACAAATGAATTGTTAAATGCAGGATGTAAAGTTGTTGAAAAATGGGAATGTGAATTTTTAAATGAAAAAAAATTTAGTTGTAGTGATATTATTGAATTGAAACAAAAAAATTTCGGATATACAATATTAAATCCTCGTGATGGGTTATATGGTGGGCGAACTTCTTATATATGTTTATTTAGAGAGATAAAACAAAATCTCTATACCCTTTTGTTCAAAAAGAATTTGTTTTCCCGGTTGGACACCCTAAAATTTTCGCTAATGAAGAGTGTGAGAATATAAATATAAAATATATTTTCGGTTTGATTAAATGTCGTATATTACCCCCGCAAAATCTTTTATTTGGTGTTTTACCCATCAGAGGAGCTGGAAAATAATTGTTTTCCTTTATGTAATCAGTGTGCTATCGATAAATGTGATAAATGTATACATAATGAAAACGATCGCTGTTTACAGGGGATATGTCCCAGTGTTGAAATTAATAAAGCTGTTGATAAGATATATAAAATAATTCAAATCTATGAAATTTATCATTATGATCGGGAAGAAAAAATCTTTGTTGATTATGTAAACGATTTTTTAAAACTAAAACAAGAGGCGTCAGGTTTACCTACTGAATGTTATAATAGTGATGGTAGTAAAAATACAATTAAAATTAACCAGTATTGTAAAGATTATTTGAATCATGAACATATTAGTTTAGATAAAGATAAAATAGAAAAAAATCCCGGTTTAAGAACTATAGCAAAAACATTATTAAATTCCTTGTGGGGTAAATTTGCACAAAATGAAAATAACATGCAAGTTGCTTTTTTAAATAATTATGAGGAATTATTAATTTAGCTAACGATAGGAGTAAAAAATTAACGTCTTTAGATTTTATCAATGATACTCTTTTACGTTGTACATATGAAATAGTAAATGAATCTACAGTAGCTTTAAAAACGGGTAATATTGTTATCGCATGTTTTGTTACAGCTTATGCACGTCTACAGTTATATGATGTAATTGAAAAATTAGGAAAACATGTTTTATATTTTGATACCGATTAGATTATCTATGTGTGTGATAAAAATACTTGTTCGATTAAAACCGGTAATTATTTAGGAGAATTAACCAATGAATTAAAAGAAAATGAATGGATTACTCGATTTTGTTCAACAGGACCTAAATGTTATTCTTATATTACTAATTTAAACGAAGAAGTAGTTTATGTAAAAGGATTTTCGTTAAAAAATAAAGCGAAAGATATCTTAAATTTTAAAACATTAAACAAATGTGTTGATAATAAAGATCAAATCATTACAATTAGATATGAAAATAAAATATGTAAAGATAAATTAAATAATATTTTTATTAATAGTGAAATTAAAATTTTTTCGTTTACTTTTAATAAACGTATTGTTAAAGATAATTTTACTACAATCCCCTACGGATATTTAGAAAAAGAAGAAGAAATGGACACATAGATCCTTTTTCTAACATTTTTTTTAATTAAGGTTTGTGTTTTCTCAAAAAATAAAAATTCCTCCCCCTTGGTGTCGACATAGTCCCACACTTTGTATTCGTCCTCATTTATTTCGTTCTCACTTTCGCTTTCACTAAAGCCGTATTTATTCATTGCTTTATAAATATTGTCTTCGTTGTTATCGGGGGGGGGGGGGGGTTAAATACCCCCTCCCATAACATTTCTTCCTCGTCTTGCGCTTCTCCGACTCCACCATCGTCTTTATCATCATCATCATCATCATCATCATCATCATCATCCGTGTCTTCATCATCATCATCATCGTCTTCATCATCATCACCATCGTCTTCATTATCACCGTCACTGTCTTCACTATCGCTGTCACGGTCTTCGCTGTCGTCACGGTCTTCGTGGTCTTCTTCTCCCACCACGGCCACGTCTTCAACGTGCTCATTTATGGGGTGGAAAAATAATCGTGGGTCGAACTCGTCGAAATCCCACACGATTTCTCCACCATCAGGTTTCTTCCATACAATTTGTTCCATATCTGGGTTCTTCTTCTTATTCTTTGAGTTCTTCTTCTCTTGACTGCCTTTGATCGTTTAGTTTTTACTGTATCGCGCTAGCGTTTATATAATCGCGCTCTGTTTATGCGTTACTATAGTCACAGGTAGTCAAGGTCATTCGAGGGGAGGGTTTATGATGTTCTAGCAAAAGTCCAAATTCATATAAGGCCTTATATGGTTATGTATAGTCAAGGTCATTATATGTTTAAAAATATACACCACGAAAATATCAAATTCCGATGACCATATAGGGAAATCTAACAAAGTCCAAAATAAATTATACTATCAACTTTTAAATTATTATAAAATATCTATATATTTCCTTTTGATTTTAGACGTGTAAAATGAATGCTGTTTCACTACTATTTCATCACCCGTTTATGTTAACATAATGTGGTCCTAGTCAATGTGGAAAAACATTTTGGATTTTACAATTACTAAATTATATTGAGGCAATGATAACACCAAAAATTACGAAAATAGTTTATCTTTATTCCATATATCAACCCTTATACGATAAAATGCATACGGTTTTGGAAGAGAAAAAAATGAATTTCGAATTTGTTGACTGTAAGAAGGGTATACCCGATATTACTGATATACAAACAAATACAGCTGATAATACATTAATTATTTTAGACGATCTTATGTTAGTAGGTACATCGTCAAAAAAAATCTTGATAAAATTGATAATATTGCAACTCAAGATGTTCATCATCGTAATGTAAGCGTAATTTTTGCATGTCAAAACTTATCTTACGGTAATGGAAAGTTGCGAAATTTACGTATCAACAGTCATTATATCATGTTTAAAAATTTAAGTGATTGTAGAAATATGTATACAATATGTGATAATAAGAAAATAAATAGAAGTCAATTTGATAAAATATTAGCTGATATTAATAAACATCCCTATGGATATTTATTATTCGATAATTGTAATAAAGGATATGATAATTGTAGAATAAGAACAAATATATTTCCTAATGAAAAAACCCTTGTATATGATTTGTGTTAAAAATAATAAATTTGTACAATAATTTTCACCAATTTATAAATAAAGAATACCTTTTTGTATTTTGTTGTTATCTTATTTGCTATATAAGTAAAAAATAATAAAGGGGAAAAACAAACAAAGATCCTAGTACATTCATCGTGATGAAAAAAAAATCAATTCAATTAAAAGGGAAGAAATAAATTTGGACACGAGACGCTAAACATACCTGTATTGATATTCCTAAGACAATGTATACGGGGGTAAAACGTATAATAAGCGGTAAAAGAAGAATAAAAAGGAAAAATGTTAGAGGGGATGGTATGGGGAAGCGTAAAAGGAACCAAAAAGGAGGGTTTCTACCTGCTTTAGCTTTAGCACCTCTAGCACTGTCACTATTGAGTTCAATATTTTAAATAAAACAGACAATTGTGAATTGTGTTGTAAATATGTTTAATTAAAATTTTGATTTATTAAAAGAACAACAACTTTGATTATTAGCTTTCTGTGTTTCTATTTTATTTTTTCATTTTTTTTTATAAATATTAACTATTACATTTCCTAGTATAATTATTTTACGAGCTAATTTAATATCATTAAGTAATTTATTTTTATTTTTGCTTTTAAATAACAAATATTTGTGTGTCTGTTGTATTTCGTTTTTACATTTATTATGCAAATAATAAAGACTCCAATTTCCACATACTACTGTTGCTCGGGATTGAAGGGGTATTATTTGATCATACACAAATGTCAAATTATTTCTTTGGGCATAAGACAACCAATACGTTCGTTTATAAAAACTAACTTTTTGTGCAAAACTATCAAAAAAATACATATGTTTGTTTTTATCAACCCAAATAGCTACCCAATGCTGTCCCTTATCTTTTGATTCGTCTGTATTCCAAATCCAACATGAAGGACATTTAATTTGTTCAGGAAATACATCTGCAGGATATGTACCCAAAAAATATTTTTTAAAAAAGCATTTGTATTCGCTATTTTATTAATATCGTCAGTATATAAACATTTATTTAAAAAACATAAAACAGGAATCATCTTTTTCTTCTTTTATCTCTATGGGTTAAAAAAGTATCGAACTCCGATTTAGAAAGTGGCGATCTAAAACTAGGTGATTGTGGTTGTTGAGTAATCGGAAAAGATAATGCGTCGTAATCGCGGTCATCATCGCTTCCATTTGTTTTATATTGTTGTCGAAGTTTTTGATTTCTAATATAAGCAACAGGCATTTTCATTTTTTTGAGTTCTTTTAAAACTTTAGAATGTTGTTCAGTGTCAAATTATAATTTTGAATTTTCGATACGTTGTGTGTTAAATCATGCATCATATCGTCGTAATTAACTTCATAGTTATTTAATTTTATATATATTCCCTATTGTTTTAATATTTTTTTTCTTTAAGAATTCTTTAATACGATCTTCACTTAGGTTACCATATGTAGTTTTCCCCGCTTTCGCTTCTTCCGGTGGTTCTTGTTGTTGATCATTAGTAGATGCTTCAGCTTTTCTTTTTATTTTTTATTTTCTTTTTAAAAAAGACACTATATTTTCTTCAGTTTGATTATTATTCTTATTTTTTAATTCTTGCTCCATTTTATCTTTACTTTCTAAAAATTGATATTCGTCTTTGTTTTTAATTCCTTGTAATACATTTTTATTAACATGTTCTTTTTTTATTAATTCTAAGATTTCATTTCATTTATTAGGATCAACTAATTGTACTTTATTAATTCCACTCATTTTTTCTTCGTTTCTTTTATTATTAGTTTGTAGGCTTTTTCAAACACATGAATCAAACGATGGTCTTCACTTAATATAACTTTTAAATCTGTTTTTTTTATTTTATCGCGTACAAAACGTTTAAGAATTGTTTTTTTTTCGTTTGAAATGGATACTAATATTTTATTATCTAAAATATTTTTTGATAAATCTTGAAGTTTTCTAATTAAATCATCATTAATTAATTTTTGTTTTGTAGCCATATTTGCTTTAATATATTGTTTTAAACATGGTAAGAAATCTTTTTCTTTTTTAATTTTATTTAAAAGCAACAACGAATTTAAAATTTTGGTTGTCGTTTCCTCATCATCATCTTCAGAAGAAGTCAAAGAATTATCACTATCACTATCACTATCTTCTTCTTCTTCTTCTTCTTCTTCTTCTTCTTCATCTTCTTCTTCTCCGAAGTCTTTTTCTTTTTCTTTTTCACCCTCTTCTGCTTCTTCTTTTTTTTTTAATTCTTCTTTTTCTTCTTCATCCACAACATATTTTCTTTTATTATTTTTCTCCATTTTTATCCAAACTTTGATATTATAGGATATATAAATATATGTTCACGCTTTAAAGGAATTTAATTAATTATTTCATTTTTCTTTTCTTTTATGATGTATGGTTTTTTTCGATTTTTTTTTTTTTGTATTTTCATTTGATCTTTCATTTTTTTTTAATAATTCCTTAAGCTAATTGTTGTTCTTTACTTTTTTTTACTAAATATCATGTAATAATCGTGCAGGTGTTTTTAAACCTATTTTTATTTAATTTCGAAACTCTCCAATATAAAGTAATTATCCAGCAGTAGTATTTACTGAAAATTTAAAATCAATGTTTACATTTCCTGAGGGTCGTGAGGATAATACACTAAGATGAGAATCTTTATTGCTTGTTAAATCAAATCCAAGCATTGTATATCCATTTTTAAAATCATTAAATGTAAACGGAATTTGTTTATATTTTAGATTCAAAACATTCTGTAGATTTGAATAAGCTTCTTCAGGAGATGTAATTTTCATAACAGTGTTATTATTTACCGAAACACTAATATTCGAGTAGTCTGGCCATGTAAAGTTAAAAATATTATGCGTATATGACCCATTCCAATTAGCAAGGGGTATAAAAACTATAAATAATCTTGTAGGACACGAACCATTAAAAGCATCGACAACTTGATGCGATCTTCGACCTGCTAATATATTTTCACTAATACATCGATAATTACTAGTATAATATTTAGCTTCCATATGTTTATCAACAAATCCTGTATTTAATGCTAAACGTAATTGATCATTGGGTTTAAAAACAGGTATTTTAATCTTTAAATCCTCTAAAGATAATTCTGTATTGGCTAAACTTAAAGCAGCATCATCTGCACCAGATAATAAAATAGATTTTAATACGCGTGTTAAACGTAATTCTATTTTAAATGCTGAGGGAATAATAATTTCACCACCGCCATCACTAAATAATGAGTTATCAATTGTATCAATTACTGTTTTGACTTCATTTTTCAGCACTCTTGCATAAGCCCCAGCATTCTCAACACCCACTCCATTCTTAAATCCAGCTATACTATCCATATGTCCTGCTGTATCAAGATGAGAATAATTAATATATTTACATCCATCGCGTTTCGGATTATATTCACGCGATAAATATTTAATAATTGAAATCATATGAGACATATTCCCCGAAGTAGTAATTAAAGTATCGTTTATTTTTAATTATTTTGTTTTCCACATTGTTCGAAGAGGTAACGGTAAAATTGATTTCCCCCCACCAGCAACTGTACCTGCAATAACCCCTGTTGTTTTATTTACTAATGACAATTTAGCAAAAATTTGGGCGTAGCTTGTTTTTAAGACACCGACAGCGTTTCCGTGTCTTGTAAACGTAACCACATTTGCAGTCGGGTCTTTAGGTGTTGGTACAATCTCGCATTCAGAAAATTCAATAAATGTATAATTGTAGGGTTTAGAAGTAAATAATTGTAAAGGTGCAGAAAATAATACATCATGTTGTTCAACCTCTTCCACAGTTTTTGAATTCATTTTTTTTAAATGTTAATCTTTAATATCTTTCCGACTGTACAAAACACCTGTGGTAAAAACATTCCTAATGCTATTCCTGCACCAAAAGCACCACCGTTTTGTATTTTTTTTCTTTTACCGTGTAATCTAGACTTTCTTTTTCTTTTTTTTTTTAATTATACTATTTCTTCGCCTCATTTTTATTTAAAAAATAACCCAATGCGACAATTTTTTTTAAGAAAAATAATACATTTATTTTACTTTTAACTTAATTTATAGTTTACAATTTTCCCTTTTTTAAAACAAAAAAACAACAATTAATTTTATTTTGTAAAATTGAACGTAATACATCTGGATCAATTTTTCTTTTTTTGCTCCTTTATTTGGTACTATTTTTTTTTGATAATCAGGGTTTAAAGTATGCGGTAGACCAATATTAGAAGTTAATAAAATATCATCTTGAGTAGGGTTTTTTTGTTGTTTTTCACGTTTTACATAAAAATAGTTAGAAGAATAATTTTTTCCTTTACATTTTCCAGTAAGTAAATTAAAATATTCGTCAGATGTTAAATTGTTATTCATTATTTTTCTTCAAATAATTTTATAATAATAATAATATTTTCTGCAATCAAAATGACGTCGTCGTGACTACCATATGAAAGATGAAATTGAATGTATTCTTGAGCTTCTGCGGTGTTTCTTTTAAGCAAAACATTAGGAAATATTTCTCTTTCCATTTT
Source organism: Chrysogorgia sp. JL179-B06 (assembly GCA_035772405.1). Lineage (NCBI taxonomy): Eukaryota > Metazoa > Cnidaria > Anthozoa > Scleralcyonacea > Chrysogorgiidae > Chrysogorgia > Chrysogorgia sp. JL179-B06. The sequence goes on from JAYKKM010000042.1 coordinate 1,204,503, forward strand.
TAAGTGGTGTAATATTTGTTTATTCTCGTCTATATCATATTTAAATAAAATTCTTTTTTCAAACAATAACATTTGTTGTCCATCAAATTGTTTCTCTTTTAATTTTGTGTTTTTTAACATTATTACACTGCCATCTGTTCTTTTACGAGTTATTGGATTTTGATTTATAACAGGATCGATTGTAAAATTAATTTTTTTGAAATAAGAAATGTGAAAAGATTTATTAATTCCCGTGTGCTCAACACTGTCTAAAATCCAATAAATTTGTTTTTCATTTTTACTTTCAGCATATGTGTTAAAGGGATAACTAAAATCATATTTTTCAACCTGTAGAACGTTCCTTACTGTTTTAAGATGAATTTTAAGCATAATGAATTAAACAATCTAACGAAACAGTTCCAGAATCAAAAGGAATCAAATTATCTGCACTGTCTTTAATTGTAATATTTAATTCGTTAATAACACTCTTTTAAAATTTTTTTATATATTTGAAGGTGTGAAACAAACTAATTCACCATTTCCTTTTCCTTGACCCGACCACTATAGGTACTGTTGTTAACAATTCAGAATATGAATCACCAACTAATGTTGCTTCTAATTCATCACAATATATAAACATTTTATTTAAACCATCTGATACATCGGGTAAATAATCAGCTTCTTTTTCAATAATATTTTCTTTTTCATTATTTAATTTGATGATTGAATTTTTAAAACCCAACATAAACGATAAGTATCACTCATATTTAATTCAAAATTTATTTGTTCAACTTTTTCAGATAAACGCAATTTAGAACCTAAACCGCCATCATGAGCATTTTAAATAAATATACTTTTCCATTCTTTTCTAAACACAAATCAACATCATATTCTTTTAAAATATTATTCATATAATCAAGTAAACGGTTTAAATCATAAATACTTGTAGGAATATTATATTTCACACTCGTAAGAATAATCTGTTCGTTGTACTTTTTAACTCCCGTTTTATTCTTCATAAATTTCTGAAAATCGAATGTAAAAGTGAAATAACATATTTTTTCATCAACATTTTTCGTAGTCAACGGGTAACAAATTTTTTGTACATCTATATATGCATCTTTATTTAGAGCGTCAATAGGTTGTACAAGACGCATTGTAAACTTATTTGTTAAATTAGAAATTCCAGTTTTTGATATTGTATTACTTGCGATATATAAACTCATTTTTTTTTAATAATTGTAATTCTTCACGATAAAAAATTCCTTCAATTTTTTCACCTTTTAAATCTTTTAATTGATATGTGACAGGATCGGTTATAAAAACTTTTCAACTTTAAATGTTTCCTTTGTCCAACGTCGAAGACTGCTTTTTTCAAAAATATTGTTTTTTACCCTTGCTATGCGTACACGAGTACCTTCAGTGACAATACTTTTGTAGGAATGGGGTATTTCAATTCATCACGTAATATTTTATATTTTAATTTTTTTAATTTCTTTGTTCCTTTATAAATTTAAAATGGTGTTGAACCGCCCAAAGATTTATGTGGAGAATTATTATAACGTTCAATAATCACAGGTAAATAAGTATAATAATCAAAATTATCAGTAGTAGTAGGAAAAGGCCGATTCTGGCTCATTTTGAGGATAACACTTAAAATATTAATAATTATCCGGATAATGAATATTCCAAGATGGCGTCAAAATTTTAATAATCTATTTTGAAAATTTATTCCAAGATGGCGAGCAAAGTATTTTTTAAATATTTTTCAAAAAAATATTTATTAATCTATTTTTAGAATATTTTCTAACTTCCGGTTTGAATTCTATTTTTATAAATTCCGATCAAAGTATTTTTCGAAGTCGTGTTGATATTTCGTATCCAAATTTTCCGTGATGTCCCGATGCCCCAGTGCCAAAGTTTTTATTCCACCCGGGAGTATATACCTTTTGTCATCATCTGCGCTTAGTGCAATCTTGTTAATAGTTTCTGTGTATATTTCATGCTTCCTACTTCTAAAGGTATTCATTTATCTCATCTGACTAGTCCCAGATAACAAACATTCTTTGTAGTCTTTGAACGTTATTGATTTCTGTACAACTCCTTTCTTAACTCCTTTGCATTTCTTCAACTCTGTCTTGTTGGTCTTACACGTGTACAACTTCGCTCTTAATCCTACGAACTCGAGTATTTGCTCACCACTGTTTTCGTCTTTGAATAGTCCTACGACTTTCTTGTTAAGTCCAACTGGTATACAAGATGGGTGCTTTTTCGAGTAATCACTAGTGTCGAACCTCTCCTTCACATCTGTATATATGTCTTTGTAGAAATCGTTGGTATGGATCTCGTACATTAGCGAGTGAACAATAGCTTTGCTTTGTCTCCATACTTAGGTTTAATGTAGTCGTAGTGAAATTCGTACATCACTGTTTTACTCAAATCTAAGATACTCATTCCTAAGTAAACTGGTTTATAGAATTTAACTTTAGTTCTCTTCATATGTACTGCTACTAGATTTTCGTCGAAGATAGTTCCATGTGAGTAATTGGGTTTAGATACTAGCTTACGCATTTTTTCTTCACTTGTCACTAGTTTAATGTCAACTCTGTTTCTTATGTTCTCCATTGTTTTTCCAAATACTGAGTTATTCATCAACTTGAAAAAGTCTTTCTCAAAACTATTTGTTGCCTTCGTTCTCAACTGGGTGTTAAGATCTATGTATTGCTCCATCCAAGCGGATTCGTTGAAAGTAATTCCTCTATGAATCTTAGTCAGTACCATCCCATGTTTGAGATATAATTTAAGGTTCTCTCTGTGTACAACATACTTGCTCTTGTTCATTAGATTAGGGATAAGTTTCTCTACCTTCCCTATAACTAGTCTCTCTGGAGCTAAAGGGTAGTCGTTGTGTAGTTCGCGTAGTTCCTCAGGGTATTCTAGGTCTACTTCTAAGACGCAAGGTACTTGTTCCCAGTTTTTTAGTTCAGGTTCAGGGATCCATTCGAAACCTCCAGTGGGTAATTTCTTACTCATAGCGCATCCGTACAAGTTATTTGCGTCTAAGTAAGGTAGAAATACGCTAGGCTTACCAACGTCGAACTCTTCAGTGGTAGTGGTGGTCGAGTCTTTCGTGTATCCCATGTACTTGTTGTTAGCTTTCGCGTGTCGCTTCGTAATAGTACTAACTCCCCCTCGAGTTCCTTTCTCAAACATCAACAACATGTCAATATCGTTTAATAACTCTAGTTCTATTTTTGTTACCTTTAGTAACGCGTCCCAAGATAATCATGGTGATGTGTAGTACCATGCTGGGTCTAGTCCATAGTGAGTCATACAAACTTTCCTGAAATTCTCAAACACGTCTTCTAATAACAATACGTCCGTGAGTAAGTACAAGTCATGGTAGTCTCTCATTGTTTTCATCCCGAAGTAATCCCAAACTTGTTGTGCGTGGGTGTAGTCCTCGGTGGTTATGTTAGTGTCAGTTAGTTTGCTATAGGACTCTTCTTTAGCTGGTAGTGAGTTTTCTTCTAGTTTCTTAGTTTCATCCATGTACTCATAAGGGTAAACACCCTTCTTTGAGACTAGCTCAAAGTCAGAGTCCGAACTGAATTGTTTCCTTGTCGCTAGTAGTTGTTCTGGTGTTAGATTTTTGACTAACTTGTCTAAGCTTGAGGCCATAAATTTAAAACTATCTATGAATCTTATTTCTCTAGTGATTTCTTTCATCTTTTTGTCTTTGTCTTAGTAGTGATCAACAGGTATTGTTTTACTGAACGAGATATATTTCTCTTCATTACATGGTATGCAGTTAATGTCTCTACCTAAACTTTTGATGAACAAGTGAGAGTCGTATCCCGAGAGATTGTGGAATATAACTGGTATAAATTTAGGTAATCTAAATTTGAGATTACACGAATTATGTGCCGCTCCTCTAAACTTCCCTGTCATATGACAGTGGTCTCTTACTTTACCGTCGGTGATTTCTTTCTCACATAACCAACACTTTGTACTTGTTTTGTAAGTTTCTTTCTCCTCGTCGCTTAAGTTCATGGGTGCTATTTCCTTAAACCTTTCGTAAGCTCTACGTGTCGCGAGTTCGATTTCTTCTACAAACAATTTGGCTAGATCGTCCCCACCGGTTCTACACACGGGTTCTTCCCAGTACAATTTATCGTCATAACACTTCATGTGGAAAGTCCACCCAGATGGTTTGTGGTGTTGATACTTGTGTGTGTAGCTTTGTTCAGGGTTGTTCTCACACCCGTCTATTTTCTCTATAAATGACTCGAAGTCGGCGTAGATGACGAAAGGTACATCTTGAGTTTTAAACACGTTCCTGAAAGTTATTTTGTCGTCCTTTGGCATCACGGTCTTAATACTATCTACATCACTACAGTATTCGTCGTGCTCTGTGAGGACTTTAACACTACTGAAACCGTTGAGACAACGATAGCAATAATGAATTTTGTGTTGGTGGTTGTTTTTCTTGCTTGACAATAGTCTACTCATACTATTGATCCAGGTGTAGTGACTATTGTTCTCGTTCTTGATATACATTAAGTTCACGGTTTCTCTCGAGTTTCCTTGTATTAACAGCGGGTAAACACTATCGTGCTCGTGACTGAATACGTTAATTTCTATGTTATTGTTTTTAGAAAATTTCTTAATGTCTTCCAGTGGAGTAGGGAATCTTATTCCAGTCCAATCGTATTTCTCGGATTCTTTCCAAAGTTTCTTAGTGAGTTTGTACTGGTTTTTACACTCTATCATTTTAGCAATGGTAACACTCCATTTGAAACACTCGTTATCTTTGTTCTGAACGTTTACAATAGCTTTCTTATCAACGAATACTTTAGGTGTGGGGATATAAGAGCTCCCAGACAACGGTGTGTATGTGTCGATGTGAATAGTTAAGTTCTCAGTGCGTTGTATTCTCCAATTGCTACCTTTCTTCAGGTAACTACTCAGAGACTCTAGCATTTTTCCTGTCATTAAATCATAACGATCCTCAGCGTCAGTACCAGGTAGTATAATCTCCGTAAGAGAGTGAAAGTGCGCTTCAGACTCTATCTCTTCACCTTCAGCTACGCGAGTCATTATACATTCTATAATTAGTTTAGTCTTAATCCCTTTTTTCATTTGATTAGTCCAAAGATCTAGTACAGCTTTCTTTGATTTTTCTAAGAACACTTTTGGTTCTAGATTGTTCCCAGCAGTTATCTCGAAGTTCTTCGAGAACCCTTTTAGCGCGCTCTCTTTCTCTTGTGGCGTAGTGTTTCGGAAAATAAAGTTTATCTTTTCTTTTAATGAAGTTAGAGCTTCAGTTACTTGTCTATTCACAGGCTCAGGTGTGTGGTTTACAAGCCAATCGTACCACTCATTCATCTTCCTATTAATAAAGGTTATTGGTTTTGGAGTGGTCTTTGCAGCTTTTGTTGGAGTCATTACTTTTTCGTTCAAGTTAGGTATAGATTCATCAAGTATATGTGTCATCCTTTATTATACACAATTTTATTTCTTTAAATAGAAATCGATTCTAAAAATATTTTCCTTTTAGAATTTATTCTTCACGAAACGTATAGACTACTTTGTCTTTTACTATTCCCCTTCCTTTTTTGATCTTCCAGGTAATTGAGCCTGCGAACAAACCAAAATGGTTAGCGGTCTCAAAGATACTACCAAACACTGTTTCTTCTCCGGTGGTGTTATTTGTCATTACTATTTTTTGTGGTAACTTTTTCTTTTTACAATGACTGAACCTTGTTGGTTCTTCAGACTCTAACCCAAGTAGTTTCAAGTAGTTTGATTTCTTTGTGTTAGAACCGATCTTAACTTTACGTTCTTTAGCAAGTGCTCTTAATTCTTTTAACGTGTGGAAAGTCATTGTTTATTATACATGTTTTCTTTAAATTATTATTGATTCACTCTTTCCCAAATTCTCGAACTACAACCCTGATTGGTGATACTTGTAGTGACACGCAGTCTTTCCCGATGAAAATATTATCAACTCTAATTTTTGCGTTAACACTCATTGGTATCCCGACGAGCTTACTCTCACACACGTTGGTAGTCTCCTCTTCTGGATCCATGACATCTTTAGAGACCATGTATACAACTCCAAGTTTAAAACCGCTCAACTTCAGGAATAAAGTTTGATCTTTCAAAGGTGTTATCATCTTTCGATGCTGACCGAAAGATCCTAGATATTTTTCGCAAGCGTGCGCGATCTCTCGCAAGACGTTCGCAAACTTTCGCTGGTGAGCTAGATACACTGGTAGTGATGTGGAGTACCTGCTATTGCACACACCAGAGCTATAAGATCTCCCCGAGTCTAACACGAGTGGTCCGATTGTTCCATCGGGACGTGTGTACTTGATGTGTACTCTCTGGAAGTTGTAATTGGAGACTAGTGAAAAGACAATGTTTTCTATGTTGAAGTTCTCAGCGGTGAAACTCATTGTTTATTATACACTACCATTTCCTTAAATAGTTTCTTATCTTACTAAAAAGATAGGAAATCACCAATCTTCCCAATTAACATAGCTTTCCTCTTCTTCTTCAACGTCTCCTACTAGATCACTATCATCTTTTAGTTCGTACATTTCTCTCAACATCTCTTCTTCCTCTTTTTGTAGTTCTCGCTCAACTTTCGCAAGATGATTCTTAGAAAGACATTTTAGTAGTAAAGACTCAGATTTTCTTCTCGTCATTGTTTTATTTAATATACTTACTCTTTAAATACTTTTTATCGATTTAATATCTCAGGAAAAAATAATAGTAATCTATGACATTTTTTTTTATTTAATATACTTTCCTTAAATAATTTTTATCTTTGAAAATATATAAATTTTAGTCACTATCGTACCCACTATCACTTTCATAGTCGTCACTATCGCTGTCGTCAGATTCGGGATCGTAGTCACTATCGTCGTCAAAATCACCTTCTTCAAGTTCTCGCAAAACATATTCTTCAATAAGTTCTTGCAAAGCCTCTTCTGCCTCACTATCGTGTTCCACCTCTTGATCGTTATAGTCATTAGCGATTATTTCTGACATTGTTTATATTCAATACCATTTCTTTAAATAAAAATCGATTTGTTTTCTCTTATTGTTTACTGTTATTTCAAAATGTGACACTTAGAACATTTTCACGTATTTTATTAATTTATATCCAACCCATCCCACCGCAACTCCTTCTACTATTGACATATAGTTTTGCATTTCAGTCGAGGGTTTATAATAATCTCGCAACATAGACTCAGAACCAAACGTACTTCTCAATTCATCCAGCGCAGCGTTCGTCTCATTTATACTTTTGTTCGCATCTGACAATTCCTGTCTGAGCTCTTGTACTTTATTTCGCCGATTTATTTCATTCTCGCTCCATATTTCGCGGTCTCTCGCTAGTTTCTCGGAAGCTAGATTATGTCTTTTCATTTCTTCACATACCCACTGCTATCTAAACTCTTGAATAGGAAACCAGCACCCGCGAATGCGAATGCGTTAAAAAGTCCACCTATCATCATCGTCATGTCTTTATTTTATATAATAAATGAACGATTTTGAGAAATTAAACCAAAAAGAATTATAGACGACAATTCTCTATTTGAAAACCATCATTATCGCGTTGGTATACTACTATTAGCTTATATTTATTCTAAACAAAATAAAGTTGCTTACAATTTACTTGTAAAAATTCTAAACAACTTGTAAACAAAATGTAAACAGCTTGTAAAAATTATAAACAACTTGTAAACAAAATGTAAACAAAATGAAGTTGCTTACAATTTACTTGAAATCTGTTTGTAAACAAAATGTACTAATAAATGAGTGATCCACAGATAACTAGCAGTGATCCCGTGAAGATTAAAGATCCTAAAAAGTTGAACGAGGTAAAAGACTCGGTGCTATAAGCAAAGCGGCTAAGGAAAAGAAGAAGGAGGCTCGTGAGAAACTTGAAGACATAGAGGAAAGTGGTAGTAGTTATACACTCGTCCTTGGTGTGCTTGGGGTGGTCTCAGCCGCTGGGTATTTATATTTCAAGAAACCAGTCGACCAGAGCGAAGCGAAGGAAGACAAAGTACCCGTTAAAAAAGCACCAAAGAAATTAGAATCGTTTGATTAAAATACACTATAATAAAAGGATGACAGATGTTAAGAATGAATTGTACGATACCGTACTATACACTGCAGCTGGTGTGGGTGTAAGCATGATCTCTAAAAATGTATTTGGAAAGTCTCTGGGAGCTCCAGACACTATTGAAGGAACATTGAAACTCGCCGTCGCAGTTGCCGCTGGAACACTGGCCGTGAAGTACGCTCAGAAGAAAAAGTTTATCCCTGACAGTCCATTCAAATGAATTCAAAATACTCAGAATTACGAGAAGTATTAGGAAAATCAATTTTCTAATATCAAAGTATTTTACTGAAAAAGAGAAATCTTGTAAATAATAAGAAGACTAAATGATACCGAGAATACAGTGAACACGATATTCACTACAACTAAACTGATAATAACTGTATCCGTGTTTGTTTTTTTTTCGATTCGTTCAGGTGGTTGTGTTGGGATGCTCAACGCATTTGTAATTAAAACCAACTATATTTTTGAAAAATATAGTTAATTACACTCTATGATAAAACATTCTCAAACACCACATGAGCAGAATAATGATAGGTGTAAATATTAAACTGCAAATAACATGTGTTTTAACAAAATTCAGCACCACACCAATGAAGATCAACAATGAGATAACACCACCAATAATGAGCAAGATTTTGTTTGTCTTACTCATATCAAAGATACCATTTCTCTGAGTTGTTCGTTCAAGTGGTTGTGTTGGGATGCTCAACACACTTGTAATTAAAATCAACAAAAGTAATACGTTCATTTATCTATTACACTTCTTCATTGGTCTTAACATCTTGTAAAGCTTCATTTATTTGACGTTTCAGAGAGCGATCTGCCACTATCTTCCTCACTACTCGCTTAGCTACTTGATAGAGCTGACGCAAGGTTAACAGAGTAACAGTTCCACACGTGGTATACAAGAGAATTTGATCTGTTGCTTGAGTGAATGGAGGTAATAACTCAAAAAAGAAAGTTGTACTGTTCACTTATTATATATTCATTTTAAAAACGCAAATGCAGGTGCTCCATCTATGTGGTACTCTTTCATCATTTCTTTGTTTATCTTACTAATATCTTCCGATTTCAATAGTCCTTTCACTATTTTCAAACCATATATACATCCTGTGAAAGTCTTAGAAAAACCAGAGCTTCTCGTGGTACCACCTGTCAGTTTTCTATCATTTGTGAAAATAGTAGAGTATTGAGCACCGATATTTTTAAAGTTTGCGTCAAACTCACTATCGGTAGAGATTATATCATTCATTCTCACATGACTCCCTGTCATCATCCAGTGAGCAGAGATTAAGTGTTTTTCTGTTCTCAAGATACCACTCAGGTATGTACAATTATACTCCTTAATCGGCCATCCACCACCGTACGATAGCTGGTTGTTAGAACTACTTTTAATACCAATAAACTTATCATAACCACCATCATCGTTTCCAACGATATACGCTAATTTTCCCGTCATTGGTTGGAATAGCATCTTAATCACCACGAATATACTCACGTTTACCTCGACGAGTCTCGGACATTCAAAAAACATCGTTTGTTTAACTCTTAGTGTATCAGCGCTGGAGACAGCGTAATCTCCAGTCGTACCATACTTGATAGGAGATTTTCTGTAGACATCCTGGTGAAAGTAGGAATCACCGTCTCTCACGATCTTGAGTCTATTATAATTTAAATTTCCATCTAATCTGTGAAAGAGCGTGCTGGCATTGTCATTTGCTTTAGTGACATTTATGTTAAACAAGATTCTTCTTGACTTATCGTGTTTCTCCGGTTCTTTTGATTCTACATTTCCAAAGTGTATACTCATTTATCTTATAATATGAACTTGCTTACCATCATTCCAACAATTGCAGCTCCTACAACAGTGCACAAAGAACCGTCCACGACTTTTGTTGTCCCTCCACTCCCTTCGATCGTTCCGGTTGGGTCGTGAAAGTTTAACTTGGTATTATACCCAAAAGTCATCCCACTCTCAGTAGACTCCCTCAAAAGGTTGTTGTAACCTGGGACTGGTTTTTTCAATAGAATCATACTCCTCGGCATCAACCAGGTGTCAGGTGTCACTGCCATGTCTAGCTTGACATGAGTGTCTTTTATAGCCTTGTTCATAAGATTAATCCATACAGAAGGTGAGTACTGAAAAACTGCATCTTCGACAATGTCTCTAAAAACTTGTTGAACCTCTCTTGCACTCGCTCTGCTACCTACAATGGTTTAATTGTCGCGACTTCGCTTGAGCACCTAGTATCGCGTACATATACACTTCAATAGATTGATTCAGTAACTCCTGACCTAACTCAGTTATTCCATTTGAGACTCTTGGACAATACCTTTTATAATCCCCTTGGATATCTTTAATCAAATGATTCCAAGGTCCTCCTAGGAGAAGGTGGTTTTTTAAGGTCCTCCAATCCGAAACGTACAGTCTAATGATGTCTGCGTAGTCTCCTTTGTCAAGTCGGAACATTATCCTTCGCATGGTGAAATACACGTGGAATCGCATGAGACTTGTGATCTGCTTAGGAACCTCATCATTTGGAGTTAGGTTTTGCAACGAGACGCCGGACCTATACGTTGCGATATACATGGAGGCTATCGCTTGATAGTAGCTTTTTGATAGAGTCCACACCGTGTTTATATTGTCCCCGTCCGGACCATCTTGAAAACGCTTCTTCGTGTCAATTTTAATCTTAGGTAAATTTGACTTGAAGAAGTTCTGATCGTCGACATAGATTAGGAAGTTATTCACTTGGTAGTTGACCACGTAGGGTGGAAATGTTGTCACCTTGTCGTCGTTCTCTGTCAAAAGCAACTTTTGAACCGTCCCTCCACTCCACCATATCTTAGGAAAGGGAGTGTTGTTATGAAGCCACTTCCACATACTCTGATCATTCTTGAATGTGGTGCTAGTAATGTCAGTCGAGAGTATGTCGCTGTTCCGGAAGTACACATCCACCAGAATCACATCATCCTTTTGGTTCAGTACCGGATCAAATTCAAACTTACTTAGTGTGATATAAGGATATTTTTTGATAAGATCGATCTTAGCCTTCTTAACTGACATCATTTTATTTATAACTTTTACTAAATGAATAAGAAACTAACCGTATTTATAGAAGGTAAGGAGAATACTATTACTTTTGACAAAAGTATATCTATACCAGAGTGTAGTACTTTACTCGTGAAGAACATGTCTATATTCTGGAATTACAAGAACGTTTACACTGGATATAATGACACTGTTCAAGATGGTTCAGACAAACACATTCTAGAAGAAGGTTATTGGGATTTCAAAGATTTTGTGAAAAAATTTGCAGAAATTGGAATATTATAAAAAGGAACTCTTACAATTCCACGTGTACAATAACCACCTCATCTCCTATCAAGCTGTATAAACTGGGAGAATTACTTGGTTTTGAAACAGACACTCTCATAGCCAAGACGAAGACTAGTCCAAATAAGGTAAATATATGTAGAGGGTTGAGATTTGTAGAGCTTCATTGTGATACCCTCGTGGACGAAAGTATTAATACGAAAGGTAAAAGGAGTAGTGTAATTTGCTGTTCTACCTATGACAACAGAGTCTGCGTTGAACGATAGTGTAACAAGGTACTCAGACGTTGAAAGTAAGGTTCCTATTCTTAGTGGTATATATAACAGTCTAACTTTTCACATAGAGACAAACATAGGTTACGTAAAAGATATAGGTAGTGTCTTGTTTGATGCTTATATCATAAAAGATGGACAATGATGTAGTGACAGAACAAGGTCTTAGAGGTTTGTACTACGACCCTGTGACTGGATATCAAAGTATGGAGAGACTTTACCAAAAAGCTAAAAAGGAGGGTCTAAACGTGAGTAGGAAATCTGTAAAAGAGTGGTTGAAAACTCAGGATACTTACACTCGATACAAACGTGTACTTAGACGTCATGACTTTAGAAAGACATGGGTCTCTTATCTGGGAGAACAAGTCCAACTTGATCTTGTTGATATGGGAAAATATAAAGGTAAGAATAATGGTTACTATTGGATACTCACATCTATCGAGATTTTGAGTCGCTACGCTTTCGCTATTCCCGTGTACAGAAAAGACACGAAAAACATGACAAAGGCTGTGGGTGAACTTCTACGACAATTTCATGAAAGATTTGGAGTGTAAGTTAGCACAATTTGACGATGGATTAGAGTTCTATAATGTAGGTGTAAAGACACTATTGGGAAAGCATAATGTGGAATATTTCTCTACAAAGTCAGATAAAAAAGCAGCTGTGGTTGAGAGATTTAATAGAACTCTAAAGACCAGTATGTGGAAATATTTCTATAGTAAGGGAACTACTAAATGGATTGACATTCTAGACGATCTCGTAAAAAACTATAACAATACAAAGCATACAGTAGTTCTATACTCATGAAACCAGCAGATGTAACACCAAAGGTCGAAAACCAGGTATGGACAACACTTTTTGGAGATGCTCTCGGTGAATTCCCATTACCAAAATATAAAGTGGGGGATAAGGTTAGAATAAGTAAATACAAAAGTATTTTCACTAAAGGATATGAAGCAAATTTTACAGAGGAGATATTCTATGTAAAAAAGGTAGTTCGTGGAGATCCAAATGTTTACATCCTTAACGATGAGGATGGGGAAGAGATCATTGGAAAATTATATGAGGAAGAATTGTCTACCGTAGAAAAGACAGAGGATGCTACGTATCGTGTAGAAAAGATTTTGAAGAGACACAAAAAGATGGTCTTAGTAAAATGGGCTGGCTACGACAGCAAACATAACTCATGGATACCAGAGAGTGAAATAAAAAGTTTATAAATAAAATGGAAGATGGAGAAGATTGGAATGAAATGGAAGATAGATTTCCAGAATATGATATCTAGATATAGAAGATCTCAACGAGACTCTTGATGATCTAAGTAGGAGATTATTAACAGACGATAATCCGTTAATCACTGAAAAAATCACATACGTTAATAGTCTTCTTAACGAGAATGTGAGAAGTGATGTGATGTCACAGAATGATAAATATGTACAAGATCGGGGGGAAAGATTAAATCCTTTTTCAGAAAGTACAATAGAACTTATCAGTAGGACGACTGTTAGAGATGGAAAAGTCTTCTTTAAAGTTAGACTTAAAAATGGTGGATTATCTACGAGTGATAATATAGTACTTGAAAGAAATGTAGACAAGTATGAAAAAAACACGGCAAAAAGAAATAGATTAGCTGTAGAACAATTCGAAGAACTTCTTAATGATTCTTTAAGTAATGAATAATTTCCTATGGTTGACATTAGTGGGCTTAGACTATCCCCTGCTGTAATTGAAAGACTTAACATGCAAGACAAAAGAGTAGTTAGTGGAGTTTTAAATCCATCAGACACAATATTACCAGAGTCTAGAGTTGGAAACAACGGTGCTATTCAACTTATGGTGAACGAGTTTAAAGAGAGAGGTGAATCTAGTAGAGAAATAATTAAAAACAGTGACTCAGAGACTGCTCAAAAACTTTTTCAAGAATCAGTTGATTATGATGAAATAGTTGACGTGTTTGAAAATCAAAGAGCTATAGAAGAGACTCGTATAGAACAGGAAAAAGATATTTCTAGACTACGAAAAATTGGTTCAAGGAGAACTGGCTAGGAGCTTCTGCGTTGGGAATCACTGTCGCTTCATTAATTACAACTGTTATAGTTGGTCTTAGAACAGTGTTAGTAAAAGGAGGAAGTGGAGTAGCTTCATTCGCTAGAGCTGTTAAAAATGCAATCTTAAAATTAGGACCATTTGCAATGGGTGTAGCTAACTTAGCTTATAATATTATTAAAGCTGGTGCTTCTGCGGTATGTTTTCTAGCTAAATCTTTGGTTGGTTGTGATAGGATTAGTGTATTTTTACATAGAAAGAAATAAAATGTACTATAATAAATGAACTATATATCTCCAAACGCAAAGAAGTCTACAATGTCGATGATTAATGGACGAAGGACTAGGCAAGTAATAACCTTGAATCCTAATAAAGCCAGTCCGGGTGAGAGTCTGTATGTTAACGTCCCGAAGTTGAAACCAGACTCATGTCTAGTCCCAGGAAGCATGCAACTCTTGTTTAGCTTTAAGAACGCAAACGCGAAGAGTTGGTATTTGAACAATTGTATAAACTTCTACAAAGTAGGTTGAATGTCAAGATGGCAGGGGAAGTGGTATACGACAACGTTGGGGAGAGCTTGATTGAGGTGTACAAAGACCTCTGGAAATCCTCAAGTGAGATGGAGGAGATGTTGGAGTACGGAGTCGCAGGTGAAAATCTACGAAAGCTAATCTCAAAAGACGATAGCGGAGCTGATAGTAGAGATGTTAGTAAAGTCTCCGACGGACTTATTTTTAGTGTGAACGGGTCAAATCAGAAAATTGCACTCGATAAGATCCTAGGAGACTCTGGATTGTGCGCTCCATTCTCGATGAGCAACAACTTACAATTCACTATCACACTACCAAAAGCGAGTGAAATCATGGTCGCACAATCTGGGAGTGCTGTCGCTGGATACGAGCTGGAAAATCTAGAACTTGAGTATGAGACGATTGAGAACGCTGATCTAGCAAGTGAGATCACAAGTATCTACGTAGAGGGAAAGGCACTACCCTACGAACACGTAACTCTGATGAGTACTAAAGTGTGGGGAAAAGGTGAGACTATCGTGAACGAAAATATAAATCTTCCCAGGAAAAGTATGAAAGGTGTAGTATTACTGTTCACCAACAAGGTAAGGACTGACTCGGAAGAGTACTTGTACCCAAACATCGATAGTGTGAAAATCACAGTGGAAGGTGTTCCCAACTCAGTTTTTAGTCAGGGAATTCCAAAATCACGGTTCTTCTCAGAAGCAAAACGAATCTTCGGAGTACACAAAGAATCTGAGATGACACTTAGAAAGTTTTACAAAGACCAATTCGCATTGGTTATTGATCTTCGGAGTACACAAGACAATCAAACACATGGTAATGGTAAAAAGATTGTAAACACCCAAAGTGGTATAATGTTAGAAATCACAAAGAGGGCTACAGCAGCTGATGTAGTCTGTCAGACATTTGTATTGTCAGACGCATTGTTAGCTATCTCTTTAGGAAATCTCAATAGCATTGAGTACTAGACAATTTTTAACAGAGTCTGTTAAAAAACTATTTAAAGAAAGTATACTATAATAAAAAAATGGAATTATTCACAAAAGCGATAAACGAGTGGCGTTTGACAAATGGATGTAAACATGACAATGGGAGAGTAGAAAAAACTATAATCTCATTGATGGTAAACGACGGGGATGTGTATGATCGTGTCGTCTAAAGACCTGTTCGAAAAGAAGTGACAGTCAAAGAGAGGACGGATCAGTTCAGAGAGGTTATACAAAACTTTTTAGGAGAGTCGTGTGTACCCACCGAAGTGGTTGATAGTGTTAGAAAAAATGTCGTAACTGGATTTTCAATGACTATAACTCAATTAAATGCTGTGTTAAAAAGTCAAAGTATCGAATTTAAAAAAACTTTGAAAAAGGATGATCTACTTAAGTTATATAATGAAAAAATCCCAACAAAAAATGATATTAAAAATACTCTTAAAAATCTGAAGTTACGTAAGTACTACTCTCACGTTCACACTATACATCATCTAGTCTCTGGAGTTCCTAAAAACAAAATAAGTGATGAAACACAATGGGGGGTACTAAATCATTATAGAACACTTATTGAGAGACGTGAAGATAAAAAAAAACTTTTTAATAAGGGACTTGTACTTTTTCATTTGTTAGAACACCAAAATTGTAATTTTGCTAGAGAGGAATTTTTTATCCCAAATGGCATTCAAGATAAAGAATTTCTAGAATTTGTTCATAGAGTTAATAGAGACATACAACAAGAGTACGAAAAGAGGGTAGACACTCACATAGAACTTCAAAAAAAAAGAGAAGAGAGGTTAGAGAGAAACTCTAGACCCATCGTGAATGGTCTCAAAGTCATTGCAGAGAGGAAAGAGAGGGAGAGAAAATATAACATCTCTAATCTAGTGAAGGATGTCACAAGAACGTTGGATGTCTCTAGTCTTGACATAGAAGATCTACTTAATATTATAGAGAAATACCACATCTAAACTTTTGGTTCTTCTGGTTGTTTTTGTTTATTCATCACATGTTTTCCAACTGTGATAGCTGCAGATAGAACTCCAATGAATGGAATTAAAGGAGCAACCCAAGTCATTACACTTTTTAAATCTTTCTTAAGAAGAGGATTACTCTTAAGTTCAGACTCCATATCCTCAGGTTTATCTATAGCATCTAATCCTCCAAGGAGTTCGCTAAACGTAGAGATACATTGTTCATACATGAACTCAGTGGTCTCCTCTAATCTTTTCGCTTCATATTGAGCATACAATTTCTCTATGGTTTTCTCGTTCGCTTTTTTAATGTACGTCTCGCTTTTCTCAATCTCTCCATCGCTAGCTAGAACGAGTGGTTCGCTCCTTTTTCGCTCAATCTCGATAGATTTGTTTGAACTATCTTCAATCACTTCATCATACTCCATTTATTAATAAGATATTTTTTCTTACTAATTATGTCACGACTCTATACCCCCAAGGATATCGCAAGTCTATCTCTAGACAAGCATGTTCTTCGCTTTTCAACTCTTACCTAATCTTTATGAGCTCTTCTTTAGAAACCTCATTCAAGTAGGATTCCGCAAGAATATTTGCATCAGCTTTATTAACATTATGAAAGGTAACTATCCTGGATAAATTCTCTCGGTACGGTTTCGCAATAGATGTTAATTGTTGAGTTAAGACGATTGTCGATAACTTATAATGTCTTGCTGAAAAACCTAATTTCACAAGCTCACTAGTTCTATTTTTAACATCTTGACCGCTGGCACAATCATCGAGAATTATCAAGGTGTTTGTTCCTTGATAAGCACTCACTACCTCTTTTAATGATTGGTCGACATTGTCTTGACTAACAGGTAAAACTATAAAGTTTGGATCATGGAAATGTTTCCATTCAAGGTAAGTTGTATTCCAAAGGACAGTAGGACAAATTAAAACTATACGATCAAAAACTTCTTTATACTCTCTCTCAATCATCTTCAAGAGATAGTACGTCTTTCCACAACAGGTCGGACCTACTATAATCATATTAAATGGAGGATTCATTTATTAATAAAATGGGACAATGTACGTCAAGTAACGAGAACGTTAACCGAAAGAAGAAGAGCGATCGTCAACTCAGCGTTGGAATAAAGTTTAAAGAGATAGATTTAGGAGGGTTTATAGGACTCTCTATGATAGTAGACGACGCCTACTCTGAGGTCAGTCCTAATCGGAGTGAGATCACTACTTTGTTAAGTAGACCTGAACCGGACTCAACCGGAGAGAGGGATGAGACTGGGTAATTCGGAACACTATAATAAACATGGGTAATATATTGAAGAGGACATATACGTACAATGTTGCTGATCACAAACAACTATTTGATCTCTTAGCAGATGTGTCTAGTAGTGACTCTAGTAGTGATAACGAGACAGTGGTGTACACAAGGGGATATATAGAGAAACTAATATGATTATGAGATAAGATACGAAATATCAACACGACTTCGAAAAATACTTTGATCGGAATTTATAAAAATAGAATTCAAACCGGAAGTTAGAAAATATTCTAAAAATAGATTAATAAATATTTTTTTTAAAAATATTTAAAAAATACTTTGCTCGCCATCTTGGAATATTTGAAAGACCCCCCACGAATATTATTTTTTTTCCAGAAATTTTTTTTGAAAATTTTTTATTTCATACTTGAAAATATTATTTTTAAAATTTTGACGCCATCTTGGAACAAGTGACGATGAACAATTTCGGAAGTCGGCCATCTTGGAATAAATTTTCAAAATAGATTATTAAAATTTTGACGCCATCTTGGATATTCATTATCCGGATAATTATTAATATTTTAAGTGTTATCCTCAAAATGAGCCAGAATCGGCCTTTTCCTACTACTATCAGTCATTGTTAAAACTCTACGAACCATAGTTTTTAACGCGCCAATAACACGTTCAACATGCGATGCTTTTATCTCGCGATTATAGGTGTGAAAAACTGTAAAATTATATTTTTTACTCAAACTTTTTCGAATATCTTGAAATTCTGTTCCTTCATCACATAGAATTTTACAGGGTGTTTGTCCTTTGATTAAAATAGATTCAAACTTGTTTTTAACATTATTACTTGATTTCTTTTTTAATAATTTTACCAAACAATAACGAGAAAACACATCAATACACACCAACCAATAACGAAATTGATTATTATAACGTGCTAAATCTTTATTTTCAGCTAAATCGATTTCCCATTGTTCATTAATATCTGTAACATGTATTTTTAAACGTCTATATTTTTTTCTATTAATATTATGAAGTTTATAGTTTGATAATTGTTCTTTTGTTAATGTTTCTCATTTAAGTAATCTTGCAGCTTTTTCTATAAATTCTTTAGAGAACTTTTCTTTTCTTGTTTTTTTCATTTCTATACGCAAAAAAAAAATTCTTTTTTTTCTATTGTCGTGTATATTTCCTCAAGTTCATATAGTAAACTATCACAATTTTGAACAAAATCATACTGATCTGCAATATCTAATTCTTCATTTATAACTTCGTTATACATGCATATTGTATCACGCATCGATAATTGGTGTATAAATCGGTAATAAAAAAGTTTACAAACATCATTTTCAGTGGGTTTAGAAAAAAGAAAACAAACATCTTCATCATCATCATCATCATCAATGATTTTATCATTGTCCATTTTTTCCATTTTTTTTTCACGTGGTAAATCAAAATTATTATTTTTCTTTTTCTTAAACGTTTTCTTTTTTTCAACTACACCACCGTTTACTGCATGATTATATTTGCGTAATCCTTCAACAATAAGTGTCATGTCGTCATTTTTTTTAATATGAAATGATCCAAATATATCGACCCAATTGTCATGGTTTTCAACCAGCATTTCCTCGTTCATAGGTAGGTTTTCATCATCACCACCATCATCATCGTTCTTGAACACCAAATCTTTTTCAGGTAAAAGATTTTCTTTTAATTGGTAGAGAATCTCCAATACATCCCAAGCGTTAGAACGAATAACTAGACGTTCTTCTCCTTGTTTCCAATTTTTACTTTTTGCAACTTCAAGAAATACTTGATCACCAACTTTCAATGAAATTTTACCCAATTGAGTTGTCAATTTACTTACATCTTCTTTTTTATTTCTAATTTACTATTCATTAGAAAATTCAAACACTGCTGACTCGTAGGGCATACTTTCACAAGATATGCGTTTCCATTTTTTTTTACATTTGTTATAATTTTTCGTGACAGATCATTATACGTTTGTAACACAAACGTATGATGTATATATTCCTGTGAATAAAGTTTCATTGAAGTTGTTGCAGCCATGGTGGTTTCTTTTCGAATGTAATGGTAAAAAGCTAAAAGGATGTTGTATTTATACTTTTTTTTGAAAAACAAAAAAACACATTTTTTATAAAAATATATATTTTTATTATAATAATTCGTCTAATAACAACGTATCACTCTTTACATCAAATAAACTAATCTGTTTTTTTTGCATAATACCTAAAACTTTACACAACTTTTTGTGTTGTTTTTTTGGTTTTTACTTTACATTCTATTTTTCTTTCTAAAAAAGCATGTAAAGCTTTCCATATGCGTCCATTACCGTCAGAAAAAGGATGAATACTTTCAAAAATAAAATAGATTAATACAGAAATATATTTTTGTAAATAATTTTCTATGTAAAATTCATTTAAATGTTTCATATATAAATCAATATAAAGAGGATCAACTCCTTCATATGTACCGACATATCGTTTTTTTTTACTGAAATAGCCAGCATCCATTAAATGACACATACATTAAATGAAAAATTTTCATGAATATTTTTACAAAATTGACTTATTGTTAAGGACTTAACTGTTTTTTTCCATATACATTTTCCGAAAGATAAAGCAAAATCTCGCACATTTCATGTAAAAATATTTTTTATTTTCGTCTTCTTCCATTCGTATAACATCATAAGCAAAAATTTTTAATTTTATAAAGTCCCTTAATTCCATTGTTTATTTTGTAAAGTTTTCCATATAACGTGACTGGCTTTCTTTTCTCTTCTTATAATATATTGGTTGTATTTCTGTATGAACTGAATAAGTTCCGTCTGCAAAATGTGTTAACCTTAACACTGAAATTGTAGAGACTTTATCCAATGGTGTATAATGTGAACATTTTGAAGCACTATAATCAAACCCTTGTTGTTGTTTAGTAGCCATTATGAAGTAAGCAAAAAAAAAAGATCCAATTCTTTTTATAACTTTTTAAATTTTATTTTTTATTTAACAGGGTATATCATATTCATTAAAGTTAATTGTTACATATAGTAAATCATCAATTTCAATAATTTTCCCTAAGAAATTGATATAATCGATATCTTCATTATAAGCGATATCTGTAGTATAAAATTGCGATTTAAATAAATTGAACACGATATTTTAACTGTTGTTTTATTGTTCATAAACCTAAAATCATATAACATTAAGTGCTGTTGATATATGTATAATTCAGCAATTCCAACGTATATCGCATCAAGCATTTTACGTTACAACGTTTGATATTAATTGAATCGTCATAAATTCTTGTAAATGAAGCCAATAAACATAAAACAAATAATATACAATATTTTTGGAATGTAAAAACCATTTTTTTTTACTTAATAACGATGTTTAGAGTTTTTTTTCAAATCTTTCTTTTTTATATGTTGTTTAAGTAAAATAAAATCCTTGTCCTCCTCTATTATTTGAACAGCTTTCCCAACTAATAAGCTTGCATCGTTATCGATAATTATTATACTTTTTCCACCAAATATTGTTTCGTCATAATTCATAACCTCACCATTCCAAAAATTAAAAACATTTGAATCTTGTGTATTTTCTATCTCAAACAATTCAGCGTGTGAACGTCTTTTCTTCTATTCGTGGTCTATTTCCACTGAAACAATCACTATATATTTCCATCGTATATTTAACTTCTTTAACAACCAACGTTTAAAACTATTTAGTCTAGAAAGTTTAATATTATCTCGATGAATCGCACACGGGCGTTTGTTAATACATCTTCCACATGGATGGTTGTAATAATATAATCTTTCAACATCGTTCATTTTGTCATTTCTCATTCCACAATTCAATTTTATTTGTTGAATTGTTAATTTGTGCGTCTTTATATTTGAAGAGTGATAAATCCGTTGTTGAAAATCATTTCACAAATTCTTTAGATCCATTTTTTCTTTCCAAGAATAAATATTTTTCAAACATTTGAAATGATTGACAAACAGGTATATTGATGATTCAATTTTCTTACACTCCGATAATTGTATTTTCCCTGTATATTCTGGTTCACCTGTAAGTCGTATTGTTTGATTATAGCTCATATATTTATATATATTATCATCGTTAAAATGATTAGATAGAGTCGTTATTAATTCACGAGCAGTCATTTTCAAAAACTAATTAATAAATCACAACACACACGCTGTTTTATAGCATACAAACAGTTTTTTTATTTCTTATAAAAATTAATTACAAAAATATTTTTCTTAACAAGTTCATCTTTCTAAAATTTTGTGTGAAAGATCATTTTTTTTTTCACCAGCTTATACATTTCTTGATGTTCACAAGAACATTTTATAAACTCTACATATTCACCGATAAGATCATCGTCCTTTTGAATGGGTGGTGAGGGTTGGTAGTAAGGATTGTATTCATGCAATATCGTTGTTTTAAAAAGCCACATATCTTTTTCTTGGGGTAATCTAAATCGTGTAGCTGTTTTTACCACATGGTTAAGTCGGGATTCTATATTATCATCTTTAAAAAAGCAATCATAGGCGTAATAAAAACATCCATATTTATAATGTGAATCTTCAGTCCAGTGCATCAACTTTAAATTGGAATCTTGATAATCATCTACCAAGAGTTTCAAAGATACATAAAAACAATCATCCTCCTCAAATTCAGACATATTTTTTTTCACCAACTCTTTCACAGGGATATCATTGCATGTAAATAGTTTCCTTTATTTTTACTCCTTTATATAGAAGTGATGGTGTAGTTCCACTAAAAAGCCAACGCTCAGCAACATTTTCTTTTTTTTTAATTTTAATTCCTGTATAATTGAGTGGTGAAAATTTGCCATTAAATATCCAACAATCATTCTTTTCAATTATTTATTTTCCATTATTCTATCTCTTTAAATTGAATAAATCGACCTTTCAAATGTGAACAATCATTTGTTACATAGGTATATATATACTTATCGTCTGTACCCATTTCACATAAGTATACTAATAACTTATAACACGGATTAAAAACATCTTTAAAATACTCTTCTTTTACACATGATAATAACATCATATTAGATTTTTTATAAATTTCTGCAAGATGTTCTGCGGGGGTATAATTCGGATCATCCATCCATTCCTTTTTTTTTTTTTTTTTATTTCACAAGCATTCATTTTCAAAACACACACATTTTTTTATTTTTCTTAATATTTACAAGGTAAATAAGAAATTAAATGGTAACAAATAAATATTGATCGGTAAGACGTACATTTTTATCCAATAAACGTACCATTGATAAATCAAATCTTGTCGTATAATAACATCCATTACTTTCATCTTTAAAATATAAACGATACAATTGCAGTTCTCGAATTATGCTATTGGTTTCTGTTTTTTTTAGAATGGGTATAGAGTCTAATAAACGTAATTTTGCTTGTGGAGTACATACTTCTTCTTTAAATTGTATTATATTCATTTCTTCTTGGTATTGATTCATTTTCTCTTTAATTCTTGACTTGTCTTTTTTTAAATCTAACTGCAGTCCCAATCAGGTTTGTCTGATCATTTGATGAATAGGTATATATATACTTTGGAACCCCGTCGATTTTATCATTTTGTAATATTATTTTGTATAGAAAAAAATCACCAAATACCCCTATGGTGTTTATTTTTTCACATTTTAATAAAATTAAATCTCCATCGTCACCCAGAACTTTTATAATATCTTGAGGTAGTATGACTGAAGGATTCTCTTTCTCCATCTCTCGTAACAGTTGAATGTCTTTTTTATACAAATGTCGCAGTATTTATGTTGTTGTCTTTAAATTTCACAAACTTTCCAATATTCAACGTTTGATCAAAGCGTGTGTAGGTATATATGAACTTTTCATCATCCTTTTCACTCTCACAATTAAATACTAATTTATAAAATTGAACGCTATCCTCAAGTGGGAATATAGTAACTTTATCACATCTTATTAACCTTACATTTCCCAAACTTTTTACTACATCTTTAGGGGTACAGAAGAACATATGATTGTCTTGTTTATTAATTTCTCTTAAAAACTTCGTCCGTAAAATCAATGAGCTCTCCAAGTTTATCTGAATGATCGTCTTGCAAATAAGAATATATATACTTTTCACCATCCACCATATCAGCTTTGAATAATATTTTATAAAATACATCAGATTTACCCTCAAGTGGAACTTGAGGTACACAAGTAGAAGTGGAACTTTTGTACACTGTAGTAACACCACTTTAACATTTTTCATTGCTCTGGTCGTCGTTGGGGTAACATCTCCGTCGCGCGCGCTCATTTCTTTTTTTTTTTTTAAATACTTTTTTACATTAATCACAATTCCTTTTTTTTTATAAAATATAATTCAACACGTTCTATTTTTAAAAATATTTCAACCATTTATATTTTTATTTTAAACTACTTTTTTTTATTTCAAAATCACAATTCAAGTTAATTTTTTTTGTTTTTTTGTTTTTATTATTAAAATACTACTACTAATTCACATATATATATATATTTTTTTTTTCAAAAATATATTTTTCTTCCATTAATCTTTTTTATTACAAAAAAAATTATTTTTATTTTTTTGTCTTCACTGCGCGCGGCGGCCATATTTCCTTCCCGACAAAAAAGACAACCAACTAACAACATCATCCTCTACATGTGTAAGGGATTGGCAGTTGGCTCTCAAACTGATCAAATTGCAATATAAGTATTATTTGAATTGACTTGACATTCCCCCCCCCCTGATTACGGATAATATTAGGATAACCTGCACAGCTGGAGGTATTTTGGGACACCTCCCTGGAAACAAACATGTCAACTCTTCTCTGATTGGTCAATTCAAATACTTACTGCAATCTGATTGGTTAAGAGCTTGTGCCAATCCCTTACACATGAATAATAATAATAATATATATCTAACTACTACTGCTCTTCACGTTGATGCGCAACTAAGATGTCTTCGTTTGCTTTCTTCTCACGCTCTTTCTTCGCCGCGACTTCGTCTAGGTAGCGTTGTAAATTAGTGATTTCGATATCAGCTTCGTCGATCCTTTATTCGATTTCTTTGCCCCAATTTCCGACTTGTTCGATGTCTTCACCACTATCCAGTTAAGCTTGTTCAGCTTCTATCTTTAGCTCTTCTCTTGCGCCTACGATGGTGCGCAAGATATGTCTATGGCGTTTTATCTTCTCGGGGTTTTCCTCTCTATTATGGCCTTTGTTTTGTTTAGGGTTAGCCGCAATAACTGCAGCTTTCCCTTCAGTTTATCCTCCATCACCGGTTTACGGAGTTCTTCTCACAATCCCGTCGGAGGTGCCACTGTGTTGCGAATGCAGTAAAGTACCGCGGCTTCTACGCAAACTATCACTATCAAGGTTTATATTTTGAATCGTTGTATTGAAGAACTCTCAACTCACTCTGTCTTTCACACTGTTCACGCTATCTCACTTAGTTTCATATTTCGCACGCCACTCCCTCAAACTTCCGCTCTCACTCTCATCACTCACCACAACCTATCATAAAAATAATAATCTATAATAAGTGTTCACGCAATTCCCAACACTGTTTCCAATGTCCGTAGTTAGTAGTTGTTGAACATCTGGAGGTTAATTATACATTTAACAAAAATGTAATATACTTTGCCTTCGTAGCTAGGTTAACCTTTTTCTGCTGTTTTGTTTTCTTATGTAGATATTTGAAAGATAACCAAATATCTGTTATTCCTCCAAACGTGTTCAAGGATACCCCAAACCTACGGTACCTGTAAGTAACTGATAAATTGTTAATATCTGGTAACAATATACAATTAGTTTTATCTATTATAATTAATTTCCTCTGATTTCCCGAGGAAATGTCGACAGGGAGTTTAGCCGAAAGTGCAGAATCAACAACGCTTTTCATCAAATATTGATTTTATATACTACAACTAGAAATACGAATCTGCAATAATCCCCTCGCACGACTTTTCTATCCACCTACGGGAATTTCCCCATCCATGTTGCCCAGACCTCGCACGCCGTGGCCGTGTATTTGTGTATTTGCAAAAATTCACAATTTGCAAAAGCCCGTTTCGTCGAAGAAATGTTTGAACCTTATCTCGGCCAATATTTAACCGATTTAAACTCTGAAAATAGATTTGGAATTAGCGAGTCAACATACATAACATTTGTGTTTACCATATTACGAGAACGTGAGTACCCTTCGTAAAAACGGTCCATGTACTTAGAAATTAGTCGGCTATAAGCCGGTCACTTTTTCGTATATTATTTTGAACGTTATCTCGATCAATATTTAACTGTTTTCAATTCTGAAAACAGATTTGGAATTAGCGATTCAAAATACATATTCGGATTTGGATTTCTATTTCCTCAAAAAGACTATGTCTCATTTGGAAAAAAAACCTTTGAACCGTTTCAATGTTTGCATTCGCAATCATGTGACAGTTTCAATTTAAATAGAGGTCTAGGCCCAAATTTTCCTATTTGAATGAATGAATGAATTTAATCTTTAAACAGGAAGCCTGAATCACCAAAGAGGTGGTTTTCGTCAGGGTCCTAACAAATTAGTTACCAGGGCCAAATGTTATGATGTCGTGCGGACGGCCGTTGATGCATATATATATATATATATATATATATATATATATATATATATATATATATATATATATATATATATATATATAACAAATAAACCCGATTCAAAATCAGGGACTCGCTCGCATCTCCCGTGATAAGGGACTAAACGCCGGTCGATAATAGCATCCTCGCCCTCAGGCCTTCGGCCTATAAAAAATAAAAATAATATATATAAAATATCGTACACGCCAAACGATGTTGGAAGAATATATATATATATATATATATATATATATATATATATATATAATATATATATATATATATATATATATATATATATATATATATATATATATATATATATATATATATATATATATATATATATATATATATATATACTTATCACAGTCAAAGACTTGATGTGGGATATACCACACTGCATAAATTATAAACCATATATATATACGAGGCGATAGTCGAGTGTTTTACTAGCTTCTCGAGTGCCATTATAACTCGATAATCACACAAGACACAGTTATTTATTTCTTTTATAAAAGAACGGCCATTAAATTAACAATAAAGCCATGAAAAATGTAGATTTACCTGTTATTATAAGAAGCGTTGCTATGTGCATTGCTAGGAAGCCTTACTTGAAAACACGTTGGCGATTTTAGCGATGAAAATGCACTCAACGTTTCAGTTAAAACATTATCTTGTGTTAGTACCGTGATTAGCCTTATCCAGGTATCCTTTGACTTGTTTTTGTGATTTAAACTACTTAAAATCCGTCACAAACGACAAAATCTACGCGAAGAACACGTCAGCTTCTGCTTTATTGAGTTATAATGCACGGTTTTTTAGCTCAGTGTAGCTCAGTGGTCAGAGCACTGCACTGGCATCGCAGGGTCGCGGGTTCGATTCCAGCCGGAAGGCCTTGAAGTTGCATTCTTCGCAACAGGTCAGAGTTTGGTCTTAAAATGTATAATATTCCAACACTCGTAATTTTCCTTTACCATAAAATCCTTAGAACCAGTAATTAAATTGTTGTATAATAGTATATGTAGCCTTGTCGAAATTGACGGTCATGCACATTCACAAATGATCTTGGGAATGGCCTTGTTTGCTAATGAGTGCAGTCTGAGGAGAAAAATCATTAGAAGGCAACACCGTATCAAACTTATTGGAGATACGTTATACATTATTAATTTATATATCATCACAATAGCAAAACTGCCTGGTCTTACATGGATAACATCTAATTATAAAGTATTATTAACTAAAGTCTATTATTATGCGGTACAAACGCCCATGAAACCATCTCTTTCCATCGATATCGCTATATCAGTTTTGTCTATAATTTTAACAATATCATTCTCAAAAACCAGATGTCCTGCCTGAAAGAAATCCTTATATAGGTTTTCCGTGTTATTCCCCTCTGTATCTTTCCATATCTAACTATAAGTTTCCGTTAGTGGCTTGAACTCGTGCCAGTGGGAAATTAATCGCTAATGACTTTGGAGTATGATGCTCTCGCGGTAACTGATGTTGTACTTAGTTGCCTTGCGTTGGAGGCTTTCGATTTTTAAAACCTCCTATATACACTTTGAAGCCCACATTTCACTAGCATATCGTATCAGATATCTACAGAACACACGGCTTTGAAATGGTTTTTCTTCCCATATTTCCTGTATTCTTAACCAAACGCTGGCAGGCTTTCCTGTCCCCTTGGTTTTTCTACGGACCTCCGCAATTTTCACATTTTGTAGATCAACGATTTGGTGGTGCTCTATGGCTTTTGTTTTTTACTCATGATTTTGTTTATTGCCAGAGTAAATACTTCCGCTTTGGGCCAGTTTGACTTCGTTCTTTGTTCGGTCCTCTAGGTTATCCGTATGCTAGCAACAGTTCAAGACTGATTTTGGGTTTACTGAGGGCTTAATGGCGAAGTTTCGATGATGAGCACTGTTGAATAATTTGCGATTTGATTTCCATGTCAACATCCGTAAACATAATAAAGATAGGCGATTTAATCGATTTGGCTAGATGAAACTCGTATTCCTCATAGGTAACATTTTGTTTTGTTTGGAAATAGGTTGTAAGAACGTCGATCGCGTTATCTACCGGGTTTTCACCTTCTTCGGCTATGTCTGGAAGCGTGTAAAAAATCGCATTCATTTCTTCACCATGATGATACAACAACATATCCTTTTGCGGTCTCAACTTGTCTGTGATGTTGAGCGCAATGACCAGATTTTTAAAACTTGCGACATACCGTTTCTACCTGCTTCCAACGGCGCCAGATTCATGGCTTATGGCAAATGTCGTGAATGAAGGAAGTGTTGCAATTGTTGCACTAATTGGACTAAAGCTTCTCTTTTATTCAATGGATAGCACAGGAGATGGTAGATCTCCTTGCTTTGAGTCCCTTTTCCATTTATACACCTCCTGATCTTTGATAATTTCGTTGCAATGGAGCAAGAGAAACTAGAAAATTAACAACCAGATATGGAAGGTAAATACTATACAAATATGTGTATAACTAAAATACTATTGCAATTGCAAGGAAAGTGCTGCCCCTGAGGAGTGGGTTATAGATATTTATTTTATTTATAAAAATCCTATTTTAAAGCATTCTCGTACCCAGAACCACATTTGATAAAACATTTGATAGCTTTTGTGCTTCAAAGGGATCCATCACAATGCATGGGTACATCAATATTTGTTAACATCACTGGTGATTTTGTGTAATCATTTGCCTCAACGGGCGATATATTTGTCTCAATGGACCAGTTGTTTAACTTGTCTGCTAACCAACGGCAACAAACGGCAATAGTTGTTATTAACAACCATTGCCGTTTGTTGCCGTTGGTTAGCAGACAAGTTAAACAACTGGTCCATTGAGACAAATATATCGCCCGTTGCAGGGGCGGATCTAGGCAAAAATCTGACTGCTGCTAAGATAAATGTTCGATGTGCGCCGTAGGCGCACACCCTCTAGGGGGGTTTGGGGGCATGCCCCCCCAAGAAATTTTTGAAAATTGAAGGCTTAAAAACGCAATTCCTGCTAATTTCCGAAAGATTTCAAGTCTTCCTGAATGACAGATTTCCACATTTTTAAGACGCATTTTCTCAGTCAACAAACCCACTGCGTGGCGGGAAAAATGCGGACGCAAAATATGGATTGCGTCTTGGTATTAACTAGTTACTTGCACGCGCCGCATGTGGTTCGCACGTATGTTTTCATGCTCCTGCCAGAGGTTCTTCCGCGCTCGATTACGGGCGGGACGCGGGCGTGCGTGCGAGGCCTTTCCCGCCCGTAATCGAGCGCGGAAGAACCTCTGGCACCCAGGGTAAGTAGTGTGTGGAAAGATTTCTAATTTCTTCTAATAAAAACAATGTAAAGTGGATTTCAAGCGCCAATGTGCCTCAAATGTCGTACTCTTGCGTGTTATGTGCGATACTAATATTCCTTTTCACGCCGTAAACGGTATAATTTCAAACTGTACAGTACATTATAACAGTTACGCTGACAAACTTTGCTTCTTTTCAATCTGAATTATATGCCTAGGCAAATACTTTTCGAATACATTTTTCTGTCTAACCCTCCCAGAAATTAAATACATGTAGTAAAGAAAGCCAAAACTATTTCGAATATAGGATATTCGTTTGATATTCGTTTGGAATATAGGATGTTTGCCAAATTCGTTCGAAGCGCACCAGAGCAGGAAAGTGTTTATATATGCGTGTTGATTGACCACCAGACCAGCCAAATAGATAGTTTAAAATGTTTGTATATCTGTTGGTTGACCACCATAGCAGGAAAATAGACAGTTAAAAATATTTATATACATGTTGGTTGAGCAGCAGAGCAGGAAAATAGACAGTTGAAAATATTTGTAGATGTGTTGGTTGAGCAGCAGAGCAGGAAAATAGACAGTTAAAAATATTTGTAGATGTGTTGGTTGAGCAGCAGAGCAGGAAAATAGACAGTTGAAAATATTTGTAGATGTGTTGGTTGAGCAGCAGAGCAGGAAAATAGACAGTTGAAAATATTTGTAGATGTGTTGGTTGAGCAGCAGAGCAGGAAAATAGACAGTTAAAAATATTTGTAGATGTGTTGGTTGACCACCATAGAAGGAAAATAGACAGTTGAAAATATTTATAGATATGTTGGTTGATACCCTGTGAGCAGAGCCTTCTTTTCCTTTGTTCCCACCCAGCAAGGGGAAACAAAGGAAAAGAAGGCTCTGCTCACAGGGTAGTTGGTTGACCACCATAGCAGGAAAATAGACAGTTAAAAATGTTTGCAGATGTGTTGGTTGACAATTTCATATACTACATATATTGTGCTATGGTTTATAATAGACCATTTGCACTATGATGTTTAATGGCATTACTGTATTTGACTACAATCACCAGAATGCTTTGCCAGTATCTAATTAACACTAATAGATAGAGGACACTGGCAAATCATACTGGTACTTAGCCGTAGTCACTCAAGTAATCCCATTGAAAAAAATGTCTATTGTTCTGCAACTTGATTTTCATAAAATATGCACCATATATTTGCAACTTGATAACAATTGCAAAGTATGAAACATACCTATATAAAAGATTATTTTCAACAACTTTTACTTTCTATTTTTCTCTTTTTCTGTTGCATTCTCAAATGTACGCAACATCCTTGGTATATCGTTCGGTTCCCTTTGGATGAAGCCCTCATCTGGCTGTAACTTTGTGACTGTTACAACGTTTTTGGTTTCATTACCTAATAAGTACTTATCAAAGTCTGAAATATTTTGACAATGTATTATAAAATACATGATTTCAGGCAAAGCTTAACATCCACTTAAAACAAAACAAGCTGGGGACCACAAATAATTTGTATAAAATACCAAGCTAAGTTGTTTATTAATACTTTTGAAATACTAAACTAGTTGCCCCAGAGGCAGGGGAAATTGCTGTTTTTTAACATTTGGAAAATGTTAAATTCCCCGCTATATATCCCAGGGGTTGGGGGCTGTGATTTCAAATTATACATAAAATACTTCAGTATACCACCATACAGTATATACAAGACAGGTGAGGTATATGTTATCAGTTTAATCAATAACAATATAATATAATTTCAGACAATGACAATATAATATAATTTCAGACAATAACAATATAATATAATTTCAGACAATAACAATACTGTATAATATAATTTATTGTGGAAATGATGCAAGACTTGATGACAACAAGAACATATCAATCATAACATCTTTGTCAACAGCTGAATCCTCAGACTAAACATGTAAAACTTAATGTAAACTTAACTTGAACATGTAAACTTAACACAAATGGACAAAGAATAATAGGATAAATACTGTATAATATGTATGCTGTTGCGATGTTCATTACATTTTCTGTCAGTAATATCATGTTTTGGTGATTGAGAGTTTGGTATTTGTCTCACACTCGCTCAAATATGCTCAATTAAAGTTTAAACTCGGCGACTGGACAGCAAAAATATAGGGAACACCAAAGTTAATATTCATGACTTTAGCTGTGTTTATATCGATTACATGTTAAATAATTATCATATTATTCATGAGCTATTTAATAAAAATACACGCGGCAATGCTTACCTTACTGGGAAGTAGTTTAAACAACGAGATTCCTGGCTATTTGGGAATTGAAGCTTCGCAAATTGGCATACGCTCACGACCATCGACAGCTTTCTTCCTCTCCACATAAACCATTTGCGCGCATTCTTCCCTGAGCAAGGATAATTTGTGTTCTTTTTCTGCAGAAGAAAATCTTCCCCAAGTATATTAAGCAATTGCTGTAAGACCTTGTTGGAAGCCATCGTGGACATCGTGATTCGAACAGGACTCACAACAAAAAGTGTGAAATAGTCTCGTCAATAAATAAGATCAACCGTGGTCTGAAACGAAATTCTTACGCAATAGGCTTCCGAATAGTTCCGATCTGACTGCTGCTGACTGCTGCTCGGGTTTGCTCGAAAAGGTGTCTGATTGGTTTGCTGCATCTGACTGCTGCTCAGTTTACTAAAATAGCCTCAAACGAGGCTATTTTAAGGTTTCACGGCTGCTCACTAAGGAGAAAAGACCCTCCGTTCGATGTTCCCACTATTGGTGCACCGCTGCCGCGAGTGATGCTGCGCTAGGAAGCCTTCGACCGATATAGACATACTTCAAGTAATAAATATATTCTGTATTACAATTTTAAAGAGTATCAGCTGCCCAGAAGCGACCACGGGCGCATGAAATAAGAACCAAATGTATTCCGCATTTTTCCGCATTTTTCCGCATTTTTCCGCATTAATTAATTATAGGCAAAATCTGACTGCTGCTTGAGCAGGAGTTGCGCCCCTCTAGATCCGCCCCTGCGTTGAGGCAAATGATTACACAAAATCACCAGTAAGTTGTTAAGTGACAAAAAGACCTCACGCGGAAGGATAACATTATTAAAGCATTCATGTACATCTTGTCTCCTTGCACTAAAACACCGTCGATGGTTGTCAAGTTCTACTCATTCACTTGAACAGTTTGTGCGGTTAACACTTGGAAAGTTTGTGCGGTTAACAGAGCCGATAAACCCATCAAAGACCACTGCTTTCATCGAGAATGGTAACTGAAGCATTCATGGCCTTGTTGAATACTTCCACAAGCAAGTAAAGGCATGATTTATTGTTATTAGCATGAATTTTCTGTCAAGTGGCCAAAAGAAGTTGCTTATAATTAAACCACAGAGTCTTATCCACGAGTGCTTCGAAGATAACGTGCTATAGCGTGACATGTGCACCTGAGCCAATTTAGAGCTTAAATGGATTGCACAATACTGCTAACAAACATCCATCTCGATGGCAAATATTTAACAAATGATAATTCTGGTTGGGTATACATAGCTCGCTGAAAGGACTGGGCGTGAATAACGTTGTAACCAACGAGTAACCAAGTAACCTTGGCATTCATATTCCAAGAATAGTGTGATGCCTCATGAGTGGAGGCCAAAAAATATATGGGTTTATGCCCGACAAATTTAAATTATTCTTGACAAATATAAAATATCCTAAGCGATATTACCGTTTTGTTGGTCTTTTAATATGGCATTTAATATTCGAGTTTTGCGCCCGATTTGAACCACACACTGACTGTAACCATTTTTTTGCTATCCCTCCTACACACTATTTCAGGAGTATATCAAACTTTTAGAGTATTTGATTTCTATTTATACACTCATGCCTGCACAGAACAACACTTTTATATAAAATACAACAATCAAAGGATGTCATCGCGCAACATTAGTTCGAGGCTAAACTGGTCGAAATTGAGTCTCGACAATTTCTCTAAACTTCAACTAGTCGTCAAAGACAACCCAAGTAGTATGTGTGCCTTGTTCACTGTCATTAATCACTTACTTTGGACATTAGAAGAGGTTGGTCACAACGATGATTTCCATGCATTCGCCAACTTTAAGTTGCCATTCCGAAACAGCCTCAGTATCGATTCTCCTAAAATGGAATGAGAACGCGCGTGGCCTGTAACGCATCAGCCGACCATATCTCAACACCTTTCAAGACTGGCTTCAATGACAAGACGGTGTCAGCGAGCTCTTGATGCAAAGAACGTACGTAAGTGGATAAACTAAAGGACAGGAAAGAAAAACAACGTTGCTCCAACACAATAATTTTAGCGCATAGTGAAATGTCGTCAACGCAACCCTGTCCGCTTGACATGCATGGGTTGTACTTGATCCGTTAAAAATGAGTACAATCCGAAATTGGCCAAAAGGCTGCTCTGAAGAATTGACGCTCAATGGTATCGAACAGTAGAGGAAATTTACCTCACCAGGCCTTAAAGGCCAATTAGTGGAGACGGCGTGGATCATAAAAGCCGATCACTGATCTCTAAATGAAGACTTGGATCGATCATCTATTGTTTAGATGCTGTTAGAAACTATTGTTTAAATGAAGCCTGGAATATTTCGCGGCGGCCATCTTGAATAGACCACGCTATACACTTTTACTGTCGGCGACAGAGACAATCTGTTATTGATTTTTTAAGATGCTAAAACGAATCAGTTGTCATAGGTTGTTACCGTAATTTAGATCACAAACTAGCTACTGCTCCATTACAATAATAATGATGCCGGGATTAGCGCGTGGCGACCATATTGGAATGACCATCGTTGTCACTCTAATATGGCCTGCACTTGCTAATTCCGGCTTCGTAATTACTATTTTGGCGCCGTAGTTTGTGTTCTATATCATGGGAAAACCTTGGATAACTGATTCGTTTTAGCGTCTTAAAAGTTCAGAGACAGATAGTCTATCTCGCCTATAGTAAATCTATAACGCGGTCCCAACAAGATGGCCGTCCCGAGCTACTTCCGGTTTCATGAACAATAGTTGCTCGTTCCAGTCATTATTTAGAGATCAGCGAAGCTGTTGACACGGTGAAACACAATGATAATTGTTGCCACAGCATGGACACTAGTGTTCTCTTTGTCTAAGCGCGTGTCGTGGATCTTGGCATCCCAATATCAATGTTATCTAATAACCGAACGAATCTTCTCTCTTCCTTTACAAGCTGTACAGCATGATTTAATAATTTATTTATTCTCGGATATTATACACATTGGATTTTCCTAGGCAATATCCATATACCGACTGTGCCTAATTTAATTGAAAATTATTGGTTTATACTAATGCATGAAATAATTCCTGGTTAATTACCTTAAAATGAAGAACAGATGCAAATATTGGAGAGAAAACGAAAATTGTAGAACTAAATGTCTGAAAGTATATATTTTCTGAAATGAATATTGTAATTTTCGAAATTGAAATGTAATGTTTGTGGTTAAGTCAATGACATATTGCCATCGATTGTAGTAGAGACTGAACCGAGTCAATTACTGGAAGTCGGCGTTGAGATTTATCAAATGGAAACACTCTCTGATAGACTGCAGTGTTTTTTAACATTTGCGCTCTGTGCGTTCTGGTTTAGTTAATGTTCGCGCCCAACGTTTTTATTCGTCATAACAAATACAACAATTAATAGAAAACATAACATCAGAAAGTTACAAAAAAAAAGTTTTAAATTTACGATGTTTCCGTTTTAACTCCTGTATATGCGATGCATAGAAACGACATTGTTATATGATCAGTGAAAGTTTACGGCCGTCACGCTTGTACATTGATTCAAATGTCAAAAGGATAAAACTGGCATCAACTATAATGTATTGTTAATATTTCAGCATACAGTTAACGAAATATACGAAAGCATAGTACATATTGCACAAAACCTTACACAAACGGACATAATTAGGGCATAGGTAATAGAAAGAGAGAATATATTCTAAATATTTTTTTATTTCAGATTTTCCGTCGACTTTGTAGTGTAGGTTAAAATAGTCGTGTTGATTAACTCTTTCCTGACAGGCTGAAAAACATCCAAAATTGAACCACCCTTTTGTTCTATTGATATCTCTTGAAATAACCATAACTGTTACGAAAGCTATACATTTTCTGAAAGCCCAATAAACCGGCTTTTACTTGTGCTTTTAAATTTCGCGAACAAAACACATTATGTTTATATAAATTAGCATTAATTATCATAAATCTGGTTGAAACATTTACATTTTTCTCGAAAAGGCCATCTTGCACGTTCCGTAGCATCTTGAAAACTCAAAATGCCACCAATCGCAGAGTTGTTTATGAAATCAAATAAAACTTGGCGTGTGCGTGGATCTCATGTTCCTGGCGCTTGTAGAATTTTAATTTTTAATCTTGCGTTACCGTGTGCCGTGTTTTTGGATTGACGACTTTGCGGGTCTTCAACGACCCTTTTTGACTGGGCCGGTAAGGAAAGAGTTAATTGTCATGTTATCCTTGGGATGATTCTGCAATTGAATAAAAACATTGTACGATTATCATGAGAAGTTGTCAAGAAAATATTTCTTGCACTTAAATGGATAAAATTAGCAAACTTTTCTAAGTTGGCGCGGTGTAAGTTCAAATTTCGCTCAAGTCAACAATTTTCCGTCAACTCTGTAGTGTAGGTTAAAATATCGATTAATTTTAATGGAACTGTATTATTTTTTTGCATTGCATTATGTGGATTTCGTATCACATTTGGAAACAGCTTGTCTCCGGCTGACTCCACTTCGAAAACATTTCAAAATATTTTACATATGGCCACGGTATAAAATGGTTCGTTAGTGACCGGGACTCTGAGGATATGACCATGTATCGTCTGTCTACCCCAAGCTCTCCCACACTCACCACAGCAGTGTATATATTAACACATCTAAGCATTCACGCCTTCTAAAATAGCGAAAATTTGTCAATTGTGATAAATTCCGTGGCCATGCATGTTCATGCACTTGGGGAAATTTTGAAATCTACAGTACATTCCCTCCCTGAAATGCCATTTCCCTTCCTGAAATTCCATTTCGTGCCTTTTGGTTATTATAGAACTCAAAAGACACATCATTGCTAATACATTCATTTTGTATTTCATAATTTGAAATGATTCATCCACTCATCCCAAGGCCAAACCTTGGGCCATTTAAAATAATTAAATTCCCGGTTTAGCATCAGCGCCCGCATCAATATTTTTCTGCCGCATGAACTTTCTTTTTATTTTTAATAAAAAATATTGTTTTGACTAGAATTAGCTAATTTACCATGACTATTTCCTGTATGTGATCTCACATTACACGCATTGTCAGGCCTGCCAGCCATTTTGAAAACATGCACGAATTACACGTGCAGTAGAGAAAAAGAAAGCACCGGAGATCATGTTGTAACTGTATGGGAGTTAAAGGTGTCGTATTTGATAGAAAACCTGGTTGATATTGTTGAAAAAACTTGTGCATGTTAATATGTAAATATTTCTAAACGCTATTTCAAAATAGGTTTTAATCATCTGCAGTGTACTGCGTCTTGATCGTTATTACTTTTCATGTAATGAAACGGTAGTTTTACAACCAATCAGTGCTTGCTATTTCGTCAACCACTTTTGCAATCGCCATTCTTGATGTAATATATGAACAACGAGTTTGAGTGTTTCATCAGGGGATCCAAACACGGGAAAACATGATGAAAACACGAGCGCGAAGCGGGAGTGTTTTTATTGTTTTCGAGAGTTTAGATCCCCTGATGAAACACGATAAACGAGTTGTTTATATGGCTTCTCAATCGAACACGGATTTAATTGGATGTTTACTTAAAGTACCCTGTGATCTAATTTTTGTATCCCGAATTTTTACATATTTGTAAATAGCATGGTGTTCTCACTTAACTTGCCGAATTTCAAGCAATTGCGAGCATGGGAAGTCTCCTTTTCAGATTGTTTTTATACGAGATTATACGGCCGCCATTACTCGAAAATGTTCCGGACGCTTAGGTTGCGATCAGAGGAAGTGACGTCAAAGACACAACAAGTGGCTAGTTATACATGAATATAAAGATACTTGGGGAAAACTTTCTATTGTAACTTGTCGTATAATTCGTATAATTTCCATAAAGCTTTATCGCGTGTTGAGTCTTTGACGTCATAATCACATACTCTGCTGTTGAATCGCGGGCTCGTCTGGAACAAGGTTTGAGCAATGGCGGACAAAATGTGTGCGACTTTGGAGGTTAAATTTATTGTGATAGAATGTTTGTCGTTCAATTTTTTTGGCAAATGCGAACATTTATTAGCCTAAAAGGATATTTTGTAACAAAAAATGCCAGGAAATGTAATGTGATATTTCGTCGCAGGGGCACTTTAAAACGCATTTGAGACAAACACTCATGGGACAATACTCACGAGGTTGTGTAAAATGTATTCAGAAAATTAACAGACTCTGTTCAGTTGAGGATGAGTGAAGACGGAGGCAGGTCGTTTTATTCTCAAAAAAATGAATTATTAATTAAGATCTCAGCAATTAGATCAAAACCGGGTTTGATCTAATAACTGTGGTGGTATATGATTTTTACGTGTTTTACTCCAGTATCCAGCCTCAGTCATGTGATAAAATAAAGTGATTTCGTTGGCTAATTGGCTCATGAATTATTAATGTATTTGAGAATATTATCTTTAAACCGTTCCAAGTCTTCTTAAATATAGCCAATTTATTAACATTAAAGTGCTCTGAGAACGTGGCGGCACTTCTAATTTGACAAATAAGTATTGTATGGAAAATCGAAAGTAATTAACATCGCATACTATTGTAGTGTACTATGTATATCATTTTCGTGGGAAAGGTTCGTTAGTTCGTTTGTGTTTTTCAGAAATATGTGATTTTTATAGATTACTAAATAGATTATTGAATTTGAACGTATTCTTCCGTGCATTTTTTAAATTTTGTAGTAAGAAACTCAGTCATTTATATTAATAAACAGAAAAACAACAATCTCTTTACATGCTGCATTCTATAAACAGTGAATTTTTTCTAACTTTTACTTTCGTGATTTCGATAAACACACTTTATTAAATATTTAAAAACTTTAAAAAAAACCCGACCGCGCGCGCGCACGTATTTTTTATGTTTCAACTGATGCTAAACCGGTCTGATTTACAATGGCCTTCTATACGTCTGGTTTTGCTCGTGACTTTGCTGCTGATTTTACCGTTGCTACGGACATCGACCTTTCTAGCATCTCCTCTTTTCTATCGTGAGGCGACGTGTCAACCCTTCTACATCAGCTTCAAGTTTTTTTCAGCCATGACCGCTGCCACCAATTATGTTGGGTTAAATAACTAGTAATGTAATCTTACGAACTTTTGGGCTTTGAAGGTGAAACAGTTTCCTCAATATATCAGCCAGGCTATCCCGGTTTTCGATTTTTAAATTTATTTCAATGTTTAGTGTGAGTGAGACAATACAAGTAAAGTTGTGGTGACATAATTCAGTTATTTATGACACAAAGGGAAATTAAATATACCGGCGAATGAAAAAAAAAATACTCAATATTAAGCGAGCGAGAAAAATAACTTTATTTCTATAACATCAAATATTAATAATGTTACTGTTCAATGTCCTACTGCACTGAGTACCGTATTTAAAATGTACGACAGTTAAGTCAGCAGACACAGCACCTTTTCAACATGTAAGTTAGGTGATTGATTAATTAAAGACCAGTTAATAAAAAAACGTATAATGATAATGATTAATGCCGTATGTTAGTCTCAATTTATTTCATTTCACTAGCAGTTCGATGATTCCCAAATGTTTTTTTTTTATTCCGCTTATAAGCCCCCTCCCCGAATATATGCCCCCGTTTATAAGCCCACCCAAACCCCTTACGAAATTGTATCAGGTTCTTCGGAGATATTTCGGAGGTCGTCGGAGAGATTAGTGGAACGAGTCAGCTGAACACAAACATTGCATGATCGCGTTCGGAAAAAGGCAAGAGAAAGGGAAAAAAGAACCTCTGCCAGATTTCTGTCTCAATATGGCGGCATCAGGGGGGTTACTAAAATATTTCCAAACTGGGATTACGAATTACGGGGTTCGGTAGTTACATTGCAAATTTACAAAATGTCGAATATTTTGAAGTTACGCGATACAAGTCCAAGTAAACATTACTTAAAAGCTTTAACGATTGGAAAAGTTTGTTGACCAAATGTGGAATGTATAAAGTCAAGAGCAATATTATTTGAACCAAGTGGTTTAGGCCATCATTATCGCATTAATATTATGCATCGGAAATGTTCATTTGATGCGAAGATGAATATAGAAGGAAGGAAATGCTACACATGAGTTGGCAGCTGAAGAAACGCTTGAAAATCTTAACAAACTGTTGGGTATATGAGTGGCAAAGTATGTACGGCTTGTTTTATACCATCACATTCAAGCAGCATGTTTGAATTCGCATGGTCACAAATCAACGAAAATCACTTAAAAACCAAGTAAGTTACTTACAGGACCAAGAATGGACCATATATGCATGACAAAACAACGTGTGCACGAAAACGACAATATAAACAAGAAAACGACACAAATCTGGCAGAGGTTCTCTTCCCTTTTCCCGCCCGCTATCCTGCAATCTTTGTGTCCAGCTGACTCGTTCGACAAATCTCTCCGACGACCTCCAACATATCTCCGAAGAACATCTGCGGAGGAGAGAGAAATTGTATACAAGCCCAAGGCTTATATTCCTAAGTTTACGGTAGTTCAACAGTTAATACAACATTGACGTATAAAATTACAACTGTGTGCTCTACCTGCAGTCAACTATAGAAATAATTTATCACCGACAATCAGAAGGTTACGGTTACGATTCCCGTCAGGAACTCAAATACTTTCTAAAATTGGAAGTTTTGAGGAACATGCGCCATCATAACTATATCTCCAATCAATGACATTTGATCAGCAAAATAAAATTGTTGTTTTTTGTCTACTCGAAATTTTGATCGGTCATTTATAGCATAAATACGAAGTTGATCTACACATTGTCAGGCGGTAGCACGAACATTGACGGATTAGAGGTCACGACCCCAGTTGTGAAAACAAATTTGTTCGCTTTGACGTTTTCGCTTGTGAGAAAACGCGTTTTTAAATTTCAAGGTAGGATAACGTTAAATGTAGAAATTGAGATTTAAGATGTATCGCTGGATGTATTGATTGGTGCGTGAAGATATTCATATATCCACGAAGCATATTGAATTACGTTTGCCACCACTCGCTTTTCAACCACATACTATTTTCTCGCTTTTGATATTCTCATGGCAGTTATTGACTAGTGTCTCTTTTTAAGCTTTGCCAAATCCTGTTTATGAGCCACTGTGCCTGTACTGACCACTACTAGTTATTGAACTTACAAAAATAGTGTGCTGCTGGGTATAGCAAATAATTAAAGTACTGGGTATGTTAAAAAATTAAACAATCATTATAAAAATTGCGCTATTTATTTGCTGCTTTTTATTTTATAAACTAATTTTATAATTTAACGTAGGCGTGCGGATCGTCGCGTTGCAGCCTTCCAGTTGTCTGAAAAATGTATTCTATTCGGGCAAAAATCATCTTGTCATTGAGGCAAAAAGGGAAAGTTATTTAATATTTTAATGATACCATTCATCCGTGTTAATCAAGTAAACGAATTTTCGTCGTTATTCCAAAGCAACATATTCGTTAAAAACTAAACTATTTTAATTGATCACGACACAAGCCCGTCACTTTTTGAAAATATTAATTTTATATTCAATAGATGGACCGTATGAGTTATCTCTTAGCTGGTGCTGCAGGGTTTTTTAATACAGAAAAAATTGATCAATATTTTATTTGACATCACTATTCATTCGGGAAGTTCTATTCACACCTGTAAAATTTTTCCAGCGCACAAATGTTAATATATATGCAATAAATTGTTCTGGTGTCTGTCCCGTATTTTAAGTTGTCTTGTCCAATGTACTCATTTAATCTCACGTTGTACCTTTCATAACTCAAATTTCAGTAGACACATGTACGCAATGCGTGCCTATTTTTACTTTAGCTATTACTTAATTAAGTAATTTAGAAATCTAATTGGTAAGATAATAATTTAAATTAACATTGATCAATTATTGTTGTAATCAGTGCTTGCCTTATTTCTTCTTCAACGCAGGTGGACAAGCGGATTAATTGACTGCTGTAATGCATACAGAATGACATCTGGAGGTCTGTCGTTTTGTATTGATGAAATCCCGCTTGATAACGAATGTGGTAAGTCATTCTTAAAGTGCCTATGAAACGAAAATTAAGTTTGTTTTATTTGACAGAACTTTTAAAATAATGAAGAATATAATTTACAGATGTCTCATATTTCACTTGGTTCTTGAGATATTTAGACTTATGTGATATTCAAATAAGATAACCTATGACGTCAAAAGGTTTGCAATACATTTTAACATATTGGAAAATCGTGTATATATTTAAGATCATTGAACAAAATCACTTGAAATATGTATGTCGTTATAAACCACTAAACTGAAGAATATCGTTCAAGTTTTAATGTTGCAATAGTAATAAGTAACCTCTAAGTCTCTTTGTCAAAAATCTTTGTTTTCTGACATAGCTATGTGTTGCACCAAAGTTCAACTTCAGTTTCGAATTGGTTAATTCAGTAAAAATCTGCTCAAAATCAATATGTCTGAAAACTAATTTGTTGCCATGGTGCCCATAGAACTAGGACGATGTTCTCCAGTTTAGTAGTCTGTATCCACATGCAAAATTTCAAGTGATTTCCTTTAATGATCTTAAAGATATACACGATTATATATCCAATATGTTAATATGTATTGAAAACCTTTTGACGTCATAGGTTATTCATTTGAATATCAAAAGTCTAAATATCTCATAAACCAAGTGAAATACAGTATGAAAGAGCTGTAAATTAATATTATTCATTATTTTAAAAGTTATTTCAAATAAAACAAACTTAATTTTCGTTTCATAGGCACTTTAATGTAAATAATATGACGAAAATGAAGCGGATAGACAGTATGTGTCCGTAACATATCATCTATATAAACTTCAATAAATATTTTTATATGGAATCATCTTACCTCTAGTAATTCTGTGTTAGTCAGCAATACCACCATGAACATCATATGTTTCCTTAGTTCCTCCCCCCATAATGGATTTACACCATAAAATAAGAGAAAATAAGCTGGCGAAAAGTTGAGAAGAGGATTTAACTAGGACTGCCAATGTTTAAAGTCCCTTTATTTGAAGCAATCATTGATGAGAAAGCAAAAGACTGGCCTGTGTTTTCTGGGTAACTGGAAATCAACTGGTTGTAGCGGTCATTTCCTGTACAATACAAGTTTCAAAAAAAAACAACGGGGAAAAGTTAGTCATGCGATTAAGAGGTCGAAAGGTCAAAAGAAGTTTAATTTGTGGAAAGGTGTATCTATTATAGTTAATTGTTCTCTATACTAAAGCTTAACGCAAACTCAGAAAAATGTTTATGAGCCACAGACGGGAATCGAACCCGCATGCAACCTTCATGATTTGAAATGAGCTGCGGATAGACGCTCTAACAATTGAGCTACTAGAATTACTC
Source organism: Chrysogorgia sp. JL179-B06 (assembly GCA_035772405.1). Taxonomy (NCBI): domain Eukaryota; kingdom Metazoa; phylum Cnidaria; class Anthozoa; order Scleralcyonacea; family Chrysogorgiidae; genus Chrysogorgia; species Chrysogorgia sp. JL179-B06. The sequence continues at coordinate 1,247,728 of JAYKKM010000042.1, forward strand.
AGATTGCAGACCGAAGGCTGCGTGGCGTACTAGTTCGTACGTGCGACATACGTACTGCTAATTCAGTAGTCTCGATATGTCTGTATATCAATTATCAGAATATATTATATGTGACTTACAGCTTGGTTATATCAATATAGCGGAATGTTTGCTACTCAAGCTTTAAAACAAACTCAGAAAAATATAAAGTCTCGATATCTCTATATATAAATTATCAGAATATATTATTTTATGTGACTTGCAGCTTGGTTATCTCACTTTAGTAGAAATTGACAGGTGACTATGGAGTTTCTCGTGCCGTGATTGGTACAGATGGACGGCTTATTTGTTATAGTCAGCTCGCGCGAGGTGACTATAAACATTTTCAGCGATTTAAAAATAAGGTTTCTCGATTTATCGATATTACGTACGAAAAAGTGAATAAAATTACAGAAAATGCTATTCAAAAACAAGCTAAAGAAGCAACTAAATATAGAGTTAAACGCTTTCGAGGTAAGATATCAGAATATTCCTCATTCCATAGCTATTTGTTGGTGGTGTCGACGGTAATCAGCGACACGGTCAAAACAACAAGTAATTTTGTGAAAAAATATTTATTTAACAGAATAGTTTGAACAACAAACATTTAAGACAACATTTGAAAGCTTATTAGCATGGTTATTGAAGAGATGAACAAATTCTTTTCAATATTTTACGTCTCTGCCCGAAAAAAGAAGGCAGTTTGTACAAAGTTTGTTGTCAGTCCTCGAACTGACATTTGACCGTCATTCTCCGTACAACAAACAAATGTCAATCTGTGACAGTATTACTTATTCAGTGAGGCTAATAAAACAGTAAGTTGCTATCTCAAGCAGCTCGTCAAGTGAAGGAAAATAGCGGTGATACGGTAGTAGTAACACAGTACCTTCACAATCTATATTACAACCCAGAAAGTCCGGCAAGTTTTTGGCGGCTTAGATGCTGTTTACCGTGTCGTAAAAAATGATGAGAAATTTAAATTATCACGAAATAAGATAAAAACCTGGTTGAAACAACAAGATACCTATACTTTACATAAACCAGTGCGACATCGTTTTAAAAGAAATAGAGTTATTGTCGGAGCAATAGACGAAGAATTGGAGGCTGATTTGGTCATTATGGATTCGTTGAGTAAAGCAAACAATGGTTATAAATACATTTTAACTGTCATTGATGTCTTATCCAAGTATGCGTGGGTAGAACCGCTGAAAACAAAATCCGGAGAAAATCTGATTAAAACCTTTAAGAAGATATGCAAGAAAGGCAGACGTCCCGAGAAACTTCATACCGATAAAGGAACTGAATTTACCAACAGACCCTTTCAGAAGCTTTTGAAAGATTACAACATAACGTTTTTTACTACGCATAATGATACGAAAGCGTCTATTGTGGAACGATTTAATCGAACGCTCAAGGGAAAGATGTGGAAATACTTTACAGCTAAGAATACACTAAAGTATATGGATGTGCTACAAAAACTGGTGTATTCCTACAACCATTCGCGACATCGGAGTATTGGAATGAAACCGGTTGATGTGAATCACGAGAATGAAAGCGTCGTGTGGCAACGATTCTACGGTGACGAATCTACCACACCCATCAAGTATAAATATAACGTGGGCGATCAAGTGCGAATCAGCAAAGCCAGACGAACATTCAAGAAAGGTTACTTACCCAGCTGGACCGAAGAAGTTTTCACCATAACGAAGCGTATACCTAAAAGACCACCTGTGTATAAAATCTCTGATTATCACGACGAGGAGATAGAGGGAACATTTTACGAACAAGAGTTGCAAAGCATTATCAAGAAAGACACTGACTTTTTTAGAGTAGAAAATGTGATTAAGTCTCGCATGCGTGGTAAACGCAAATAATATCTTGTAAAATGGTTAGGTTACTCTAATGATTTTAATTCTTGGGTATCGGCGGATAATGTAAAACATATGTCGAAATAAAAGTATGTGATCTTATAACCTGTGTTCATTTGTGTCTTATACTCGCCGAGATGACAACGCAGTTTTATCTGACGCTCCCAAGTAATAGTTCTATGAAATATTTCCCTGACAATACGGTAGCGAATTTTAAAGTGAAACCCAGCCGAAACGTTAGAGCTGACAGGGGACTGGGAAGTAGCCCTTTCCGAGTTTAATTATCCTCATACATGGAGCACGATACGCGAAGGCAATCAGCAAACCTTTCTCTATAACATTGGCACAGGTCCAGATGACGTGGGCATCATTCAAGGCACACAATACAACAGTGTTACAAACCTGGTTAAAGATTTAAACCATTGCATGACGAAAGAAGGACAAGCTAAGATTAAGTTTACATATAACAAAATATGCTCAAAGTGATGGTCGATGTGAAAAGGGCGCAATGGTATGGTTCTCAGGTGATATCGCAACGGCTTTAGGATTCGAGCAGGATACAGTGATTACGAAGAAAACAACGAGTCCCTACGTAGCAGATATAAACGCGGGCTTTGCATCTATTTACCTCTACACAAATGTGGTGGATGCACAATTTGTCGGCGACGTCAAAGTACGTCTTCTACGAATTGTGAATACGAAAGGAAAATACGGGGAAAATGTTAACGTTAGTTTTCGCAACTTACAATACGTCCCCCTGAAGGTGAAATCATTCGAGATGATCGAAATAGATATAAAGGACGACAAAAACGAAAACGTGTCATTTGGTTTCGGGAAGTCCATCGTGACACTTCACTTTAAACAGAGCAGATCACCGTATTTTATTTAAAGATGAGAGCTAGAATCGTTCCAGATGCAAAGCAGTTTCAACAATATTATTTACGAGGACAACGAGGTGGAAGTCTGTCTGGTTTTAGAGGTGCACGGATTCAAAGAGGCTACGTTATTGGAAGTTTCTTTAAAAGTATTGCCCGATATGCAATACCTCTGGTGAAACGAGGAGCACAAGCGATTGGACGAAGAGCTCTGCAAGCGGCAACAGATGTCAGTCAAGATGTTCTGGCCGGGAAAAGTGTGAAGCAATCTGTCAAAGGTCGTGGTGTCGCAGCCGTCAAAGATATAGCTCGGCAGGGTGCTAAACAACTCATGGGTAACCAATCAGGAGGCGGTCGCAAACGTAAAATATCTATAAAAACCAATGCATCATCGAAATCAACCATTCGCTCACAGACCAAGAGGCGGAAAACATCTCAAGAAAAACCTACTTTTCTTAAATAATGGCACAAGGCTACGAGACTTTACATAAAGATTTCTGATCCTGTGGAAAATCTGAACTGGACTTATTTTCTGTTCCTGACACTCAAGTTGAAATGAATAAAGGATTTTGGGAAGACATCGATCCTCTTTCAAGCATTGGAACTTCGGACACTATCGAGTTTCTGTGTGCCGCAAATTCTGATGTCTACACCGATCTGGCAAACAGTTACCTTCACGTAAAAGCAAAGATAACGAATGGAGACGGAACTAACTTACCTGACACCGCCCAAGTGGGTCCTGTTAATTTATGGATGCATGCCTTATTTTCTCAAGTGGAAATTTATCTGAACAACAAACTGGTCACACCATCAAGCACTTCGTATCCTTACCGAGCATATATAGAAACTGTATTGAACTTTAGCAAAGACGCTAAATCGTCTCACTTAACTTCAGCGTTGTTCTACAAAGACCAGGCTGGACGGATGGATGCCGTGAATCCACTAGCAGAAGTTGCCGATGCGAACAAAGGATTAAAGGAACGTCACGCACATACAAGCCTAAGCAAGTCTGTGGCGATGGAAGGAAGAATTCATTCGGATCTGTTCGCGCAAGAACGCTATATCCTTGGCGCTGTTCCAATCAAGCTCAAGCTAGTGAGATCAAGAGCTCCCTTTTGCCTGGTTTCATCCGCAGAAGATCCTGGTTTTAAAGTGGTTCTAGAAGATTGCGTGTTTCGCGCTCGCCGTGTTAACGTTTCGTCCACTACAATGATAGGTCATACCCATGCTATTCAGCAAATCACAGCCAAGTACCCTATCAATCGTGTGAACTGCAAAGTGTTCTCCATACCAACGGGAAAACATGTCTGGAGATCAACAGAATATATTCCAAGGACCTCTTCCTGATAGAGTTGTGATTGGGATGGTGGATGCAGATGCTTACAACGGAGTTTATAACAAGAATCCTTTCAATTTTAAGAACTACGACACAACATTTCTTGCATTATCTGTGAATGGAGAACACCGACCTGGCAAACCACTTCACCTAAAGTTTGCAGGAGCAGCAGGGACCAACTATGTTTCAGCATTCCAAACGCTGTATGCTGGTACCAACAAGATGTTTCAGAATCAAGGCAACGGTATTACGCGAGACGAGTATGCAAATGGCTATACCCTGTACGTGTTTGATTTAACAGCTGATCTATGTGTTGGAGATCATTTTCAACCTAGCAGGGATGGGAACGTCTCCCTAGAATGTAAGTTCGGTACGGCTCTAACTGGGGCTATAAATATCGTGGTGCTTGGAGAATTTCAAAATCTTATCGAAATTGATGCCAACCGTAACGTACTAAGTGACTTCAGAAGCTAAAATGAACACACGTCAACTGATTCGTGTCTTACAAAATGACCCACATGCCAAATCAGTGTTTACCGATGTTTTACCCTCGGATTGTTTACCAAGTCAGATACAGAAAAGACCTAGAGGTTTTATTATAAACGTGGATCCCAGTGATGGACCTGGTACACACTGGGTAGCTGTTTACGTCACATCGGATGGAAAAGGAGAGTTCTTCGACTCTTATGGACAAAGCCCAGAATTTTACAGCAGAAACTTTCAAACCTTTCTACAAGATCATAGCAGTACATTTACTTGGAATGAAAAGACTTTACAGTCACCGTGGTCTCGTGTGTGTGGACAATACTGTTTATTTTATGCTTTACATCGTAGTAGAAATATTCCCATGTCAACTATTGTTAGAATGTTTACTGATCAAAAGGAGTGGAACGATACATTAGTTCGTAATTTTATACGTAAATGGTATTTTGTGTAAGAATAAAAGGACACGTTGTAATTGTAAAAAATTAATTTATTCAATAAAATGTTTACAAAAAGATTACGAATGCCATTTATATGGATTTTTGTCTCTACGTTTCTTTCTTGGTTTCGCTGGTGCCCCTGGAGACTGTAGTGACGGCGTCAGAGGGGGGTCGCTAGAAGCAGATGAAGGCTTGTTCCGATATTCCTTCACCAGATGTAGACGTTCCTCGTTTCTGACGATTCCTTCGGGTACATTTAAACGTCCTAAAGCTTTTGCGAACAGTTGCCACCCCGCAGGGTTGAAATTCTTTCTTTGACGCAGAGTATCGTTGACTAAAATCAATAACGTTAGTACCTGGAATAGTTCTTCCTTCAAAAACCATTTGCCCTTGATCGTTCCATCCAACCACATCTTTATTTGCTTTTATCTTTTTGATCAGTTGTACAGCTCTTGATTTCATCGTGGAAGGTACACTTTCTATGATATCACTCTCGATTTCTCCCGGCGGTTCAGGCATTGTCTCTGTTGAAGGTTCGGGGTCTGTTTCTTCTGCTGCGATAGGCGGGGTGTGGGTAATACTTACAGGAACAGGCCGATGCATTCGTTTGTCATAGTAATTGAGATAGCGTTGAAACGTCTGATTATACAACTTCACTTTATCGTCTTGTGTTATATATTGGCGTTGCATCAAACTGTCCATTTCCGAATCCAGTTGGTTCACTTGAGCAGTCAGTGGAAGAACCAAGGGTTTCTTTGTAGCCATGTGTTCAGGGACCAGAACCAGTCTTTTGACATGCTCCATTATTTGGTTAGAAAGCTCGCCAATTGTTCTAAGACAGGAGCGAGTAGAAAAGGTAAGAATCCGTCTCCGTTCTGTATAATAACTCTCCTTCTTTTCGTGATCGGGTTTGTCTTATCGGCAACAGCTTCAATGTGATCTGAGTAAGGTTTAAGCTTTTTATACGTTTTTGGCTTAATTTTAATCGTTTCACGGCAAATGTTCAAAAGGCACTCGGTTATGGCTTCCAATAAATCTGTATCTGCAGCTTTTATGATCGCTTTTCGCATGGAAGGTTTACACTTTGTCAATACTTTTAAAACATCATAGTTCCTTCTCACACGGCGGGACATCCTCAAATGAATACACGTTTGACAGCAGTATGTTTTTATACGCGAGGTTGGTAGACGTAATGAGTATCTGTAGTGAAGATTCCGGATCGAAGTCGTATTTCATCGGGACATGGCGGCGTCAGGTCAACAAATATGTAAGAATACGGCTCTTTTGTTGCCATCTGATAAGCCTGCTGGAAAAATGTGGTATTGCTTGGGTACAGCTGTTTGGCTAGATGGATCACCTGGCTGGCATCACGGACATTCTTAGTTAGAACCAAATAACTGGCGTTAAGTGATATAGTTCGATGATCTTTGCTTTGATGAAACATATTTTGTACTATGTAAATTACACTGAGGTTTCCATGGTGTGACTTTTTCTTGAATAATTTAGCAATCACGGCATCTTTTTCTCCCATCATATCGTCAATGATAAATAAATTCCGCGTCTCTGTATTGATACTATCCAACATGGAATCAGGTAAACCTTGCACAAACTGAATACTGGGAACTAGGGTCTCTATTTCAGTAAACGTGTCCTGATACTCCGAATAAAAATAAACAATATTTTCCGGCGGAGGATCGATCATGACATTTGCGTTGGCTAGCAACTGTTTGACAACAGTTGTCTTTCCTGTCTTGGTTCCGCCAGAAATTAAGAGCCCAAAGGGATGTGTTAACTGTATCGAGTACATGATGAAATGAATACATGTTACTGTAAAAGTTTCTATGTATACCATTTTACAGAGCGTTTGTTGATTCGACCATTTTGACGTAAAGTGATCAATTCTTTTAACAGCTCGTTCAGATCAAAAGGAAATGTCTTTGCTTGCATGAGATAAGGTTGTCTTTCTTTTGAGGATAACTGGTGAAAGTCAGTCAAATGATTGGACAGTTTTAATAAACCTTTCTTACCACATATGGGACAGTCCTTATGCTTTCGTGGCATGATGACAAATGATTGATTTGAAATAATGTTCGAAACTAAATATTGTTTTTCACCAAAGTCCCTGGTAGTGACACCCAACGTCCCCCTAGTCCCTACACGTCGCGTTTCAGAAATACACCCCATGCGCCCCCCTCCGTCCACCTCCTTCCCAATTCTTCCCCATCCTTCCCCCCATTCACCAGAGACACTTTATAATAAGGTAATGAAGTATATATTTTTCAATTTCCTATTTACACACAAAGTTAAAAATCACATGCCCTAAGAACCACTAATATTTACAAACACACAAAGTTAAAATCCATAAGGCAAAGTATCATAATTATTTATAATCACAAGCTTATTATACACTACACGATAATCCTTACTCTCGCTCCTTGTCAACACACTCTTATTATTTCTATCCCGTACAATTTTAAAGGGTATATCTACAGTTACTTTTTCTGGACCTACACCTCTGACCATATTCTGCATGACATTAAAATTGACGTCCTGTTGGGTCCTATAATTTAAAGTTATGCCTGGAACTTTGCATACGGTTTTGCCATTGTTCAGTTTATAGCTATAGTTCTTAGGACCTCCTGAAACAAAGGTTGTAATATGGTTCCCATCTAGCTCGTCTGTGAGTTCACCCAAGTAAGAACCGGTGGTAGGTTCCCAATCTCCTTCTTTCGACACATATATCACTGAGTCTGTGTCGAAATATAGGACGCGACTGTTAAGTTGCTCCAGGACACCATAGAGCTTCAGACAAGCATGGGCGGTGCTGAAGGCAGCAATGACCACATTGGTTTTACCGTTGGCCTCGATGAATTCGTCGACATTCTCGTAGTGCATGGACTTCGATGATCTCGTCGTTAAAGAAGTTGGCAGCGGTCACGGTCACTTTGTCGCTGGACAGCAAGTCAAAGCATTCGGCAGGATCCGATATCATCTTTACCTGGGTCATATTGGGACGCTGTGCGAATTTACCTAGAACACAGAAAGGGGAAAAAATACTTAATGTACATTTATGTGTGATATACTAACCCTAAAACGGAATAATTATTTATCTAACTTTAAGAATATAACATGATGAAACTTACCCCAAAAGGAATTCAGCATCAGTTTAGCCAGCGCCCTCAGACCAGGATTCTTCACGATATGATTCGGATCCAACCGAATACCTTCGTTGACAGCATAGTCTGCAATGTATTGGGCTTTCTTCTCCTCTGTATCGCAATCTGCAGGGAAACCACTTGCTTCTTGCTTTATTTTCAGGAACGTGTCGACGTACTCTTTGAACAGCCCATCTGTATTCTCTGGAAAGTTCCACACCTCGTCGATCTTGACCGAACGATAACCTTTTCCAGTGCTTTCTGGAGCCGATCGAGAGTGACCCACGTACCATGCAGAGCTCTGTCGACGTCGATGTGGTCACAGTGTTCCTGCTGGAGATTGTCAGCACAAGTACGGCAGAGTGAAAAATGAGCTTGCCTTGAGTGCGGTACGGAAGAACAGGATGGTATAGATCACGAGGAGGAAGGACTGAACATTTGACCAAACCAAAGTACTCGTCTATCGGACCAAAGTTCTCTGTGATGATTTCGGGTGACCAAGCGGATATTCGCCGTACTTATTGCACCACGGGTACAGGCTGCAGAAATCAACGTATCGGATCTTTTCTTCGGGCTGGGTTTCGTAAAAGAGACGCGTGGTGTTGGTTCTTCCACCAAAGAACCCATGTCGAGGTTCCAGGGGCTCGGAGATCTCGAAGTTCTCGAAAAAACCCTTCATGTCAGGATCTGCATCAAGCTGTCGATCGATGTCACACGTCCAAATCTCGACGACGTTGTAGCCGTTGTCTTTCAAGAACTGAACCTTTTCCAAGGTTCGTTGATGGAGATCGTGCATGGACAGACCGCTGACCGGATTCACCGTGTCTCTGGCATAGCACCGAGGACATCCGTGCCATAGACAGCCTTGGATTTCCCACACTGTGTTCGTCTTGACGTTGAAACCATCGACGAGGTACTTCCCAATACGCTGCTCTCCATGATTGCGGGCATGTCGGATGGCGACATTGTCTCGGTGCGCGATGTAGGCAAGCATCTTGAACGCAATGACCGACTGTTTGTTTTCGGGTTTATAACCACAGGGAGGGATGACGGCGATATTGTTCTCTTTGAGGAATGTCTTCCGGAAAACCAAATTGCAGGCTGAGGCGATGGTCAAGCATTGAGCGAAGGGGTCTATATCGCTCACGTTCTTGAAGATTTCGTGGAACTCGAGGCAGCAACGGCGAAGAATATCGACATCTGACAAACAGTAACTCAGGATTTCTTCTTGGAAGTCGAAGACGTATTCTTGACTCTGAAGGTTGTCGTACCATGCGTAGAACTTCTCGCGATCGCCAGGACTCATGCCTTCAGGGTCGTAAAACTTGACGTCTGGAAGTGGTCCAACGTAGTCTTGGTTCTCGGCGCGGTTAAAAAAATGTGGGAAGAAGCCTTTCTCCAATTCGGTGAGGCCAAAAGTTTTAGGAAAGTCAGCCAGACGCATGGGTATAAAACACAAAGAATCGATGAATTTAATGTTTAGCTGTGGAACGAAGAGGGAGAGGATTTTAGCGCCACGCGTAATAACTTCAGGAACGATACCATTTTTGTAGAGGTACTGGAGAATGAAATATCCATCGTAGGCCTGAAAATTATGAGCAATGATGGTGCTGTTAGCGTTTTCTTTCTGGAACAACTAATCTCATAATTCATCTTTGGTGTTGGGGCCCAAGAACACTTTCTCATCGCCACTTTCATTCTGAACTACGCAGATATTGGGGATGTGCTGGCCATCGTCTTGTGTACACTCGAAATCGAAGAACATCAGATTCTGATCTCTTTCGTCGCCACCATTGTCGTTGTCCACAGCAACATCTTCGTCGAGGAAATCGCTGCGTTGGCTTTCTTGGGCTGTTCTGGGGTTTCGTGTTTCGACAGGGTGGATGTAACACTGATGGTTGTTGGGCTCGACGTATTTCTGGCAAACGGAACAACGTACTAGGCCACAGTGATGGTCGTTGATGCTGGCTCTCGTGACGACACGTTGACATTTAATTCTGGCATTTGGTCAGGGAAGTGCAAAGAGCTTTCTTCTGTCAGGTGGCGTCCTTGTGACGGGTGAAGCATTCGTCGCTTTTGAAAGAAACGGTTGCAGTCCTTGCAGAATTTCCACTTGACGACTGGACAGTTTTGTGTGTGTTGCACAGTTTACACAGGTCACCACACGGATGGTCGGTTACCTTGTCGTACCCTTTCTTACATGTATGGCAATACTTTTTACGGGAGAGGAAGGCTGGCATACTCGTGATGACTTCATAGTGATTGTCATGGTGATATAGCTACAGGTGTTTCTCGGCCAATGGACCAGAATAGATGAGGGCATTTAAGTGTTCCTTGGAGACGATATTGAGTTGGTAACCAGGGAGGACAGATTGGAACTTTTTCACCTCTTCGATCCCACAGGAACCCAGGGGCACACTGGCAGTCTCGTGGAGTTCATGGACTAGTCGACCTAACAGTGTTCCTGAATGGCTAGTGATACTCTTGTACTGTGGGTCATCATCCAATTTTGCTTTGGCGACCATGATAGCTCGGGCACAACAGAGTTCATCTTTGTTTTTAATTTGAATAAGAGACCGTTTTCTTGTTGAGGTAGCTTACCATGAGGCATTTCGACATGGACTACATTCACGTTGACCGAATCATTTAACGTAAACTGGTCGTTGGATTGCACAACGCGTTCCACAGCGGCCAGGAAACGTTCGGGGTCAAGTGGTCTCGGGCAAGAAATGGCAGAGAAATAGGTCGGTCGAGTTGGTGGGAATTTAGGATAAGGCGGACTTGATCGTGAGGGGCCATACCGACAGTCAAACGATCGAACAAATACTTAAAAGCACGGTTAAGTACAGGTACAATATTTAAAACCCCGTGAACGTTTAAAAGCATTAAACTGAACAGTATAGTCGGTACCTGTCGTCTTGAATTTTTCTTACATTGACCTGCTTGACCGATTTGATGGATAAATAATCCTCGGGTTTCGTGCGTTTAGGGGAAGACTCGGTGTCGTCGACACGCTTTCTTTTACTGCCTTCACCGATTTGGCTTTACAGCGGTTCGGTAAACTCAGGCTGCTCGTTCTCGTCGTCAGCAACCAATAACTCGTCGTTGGCCCAAGCTTCGTTGAACTGGCGGCGTTCATCGTCGGTCCAATTGGTCATCAAATCAGGTACAACACCGGCTGGCGTCTCCGTCTCCCGGCGAATATCATCAGCTAATGCGTTGGTCCAAAGCACGATCTTCTGAGCCAAAACACCCCGTTTCTGCTCTTTGGTGAGCTCAAACGCTTGCTCTATGAGCTCCAGAGCGCCCTCATTTTCACAACTTTTAACGAGGTCCATTATATCAATCTAAGAAGGAGAAAGTTTATAAGTATACACTCGAGTCTTATTTGATAAAACAGATATTATTCATAATAAAACAGATATAATTCGTAAATATAATGTTGATCAACTTACCGTTTGAGACATCTTTAATTATTATCAAAGAAGATATCAAATCCAGTAAACACTTTCAAATACGCCAAAGAAGACTTTCGATATATTTTCCAAACACTTTCCAAAGAACACTTTCCAAAATACGCCGCAGAGAACTTTCCGAAGAAAACTTTCGAACCTTTCACGAAGACAAGGGATACTCGAATGAAAGGACGCGACCCCACCTTCGCTATTCACTTTTTCCGACGCGACGTAGTTTTACTATGGCAACACCAATGTTGCGTTTGAACTTGCCCGCTCAATTCATTCCTCATCATCCCATATTGACTATTTTTTATCCTCAAAATCCCAGTGTTCACCCTCAAAACAAACTAATTATTCCCAAGTCATGCAAATATTTGCGAGTTGCGGCACTAATGACTCTTAACGACCCACGCGCTATTGTCTGTGTGTGCACTCAACCTTCGCTTCGTTTGACAAGCTATCTCTTGAATAATTTAATAGCTAATAATATCAGTATCTCATTAAAAAATCTCGGCAGTTTACTACCTTTAGCAAAGTGTAAACCACTATAGCAAAGTGTTGCTATATATATCGTAAACACTGCCAACGCAGCACCCAGAATATTAATATAATATATACCAAGCAAGGTTTTATCTCGCTTAGGAAAATCAATACGTTTGAATTCGTTTTTCGATTAGCTCGTCGAAGTGATTGTTCATCGAAGGAATCGCTTACTTTATACACTAGAGTAAACTTCGTAAAGTCCGATACATTCGTAAAAGCCGTTATGACTCGTTGGACTCCGTGTATATTACACTATCGAACAACCCATGATATTAATTTAAACAGGTTCCGATGTGATAAAGCAGCGTATCTTTATCGATATCAACATTGCCTTGTCTATCCACTCTCTGTTGATCGAGTTAGTATGAGAGTATAAGTTTCTTCATTCCAGATTATAATATTTAGCCAAGATCGATTGTGCGCATGCGCTGCTCTCGGGCTGCCTACTGTCCTACATTCACATTGCCGCAGAGAGGCGAAGTGTATAGATGCAAAGGCGTTTCTTATATTATTAAGAGATCTAAAGAGCGACCTTTTGATACCATCATCGGAAGGAGTCGGCGGCTAACCGGAATTGCTTAAATGACGTATGGCATCGGTTGGGGATTTAAAAGGATAATGACAGGTCCTACAGGTACACGTAGGGTAGAGATCCTGAAGGTTTAATGACGTATCTGAATAAATAATTAGGGTTAAGAGGTCGAGTAGGTTCACGAGAAGTCATGACGTAATGAGACTAGGGTTAGAGGGTCCTAAAGGAGCCTGAGAATGAATAATTAAAAATATTTAATTATTTTTTATCCAAACTGTTTTGTTCTCGAGTTATTTCACCGTAAATATTCAGTACGTCCGCCATCTTGGATCGATTTTCAAAAAAATTATCTTTTGGGTCACATGACCCGTGTGACGTCAGGTGCAGGGGAGAATCAAAACAACAAATATATTTTATTAGGCGCATATCGCGATTTCGTACTTCTAGTGAGGAATTTGGCGCTTTTCGATTACTCAAATGGAAAATATCCACGATAATCAAGTAGATGAGGTATTACCCTATCAATTTGAACCTGAACCGGGCTTACAAACAAGCAATAGCGGTGACGAGAACGACTCAGAAGAAGAGAGTGAATCGTCTGACGAGGAAGTCGACCATGTGTTTGACGAGGTGTTTGAGGCCGAAAATGCTTGGCGCCTTGAAAGCCTGAGTTGGTGTAAATGTGGGCATTGCACATTGAAGCCAAAGGCTATTGAATCGTTTTGTTGCCACGATAAAGCATTAGAATACGATGAGTATGATGCATTGTTGAAGGAGGCTGAAACACAAGGGGAGAAGTGCTTGACAACACATGCAGACTTCAAAGCGAACATGCTGTCGGAAGGGGTATTAAAAATAGACGTTTGTCGCTATCTTGAAGATAACTGGCCTCTGGATGACGAAGATTTGGACAAGATACACAAACTTTATAGACTGGTAGCATACCAACGATGTTCGCGTTGGGTATTTCAGATTTTGGGGAATAAGAACAGAAGGCCACTTCCTGCGTGTGTTTACACAAGAATTCGAGAACGGTTTGCGTCGCGTGACGGCATTTATACTCATTTTAAATACGCCCAAAAATCGAAACGGTAAGCTTTTTTGTATTCTTAAAATACAGTTAAGTGTAGGCTTTCCAAATGCTTTGAGATTCTGCCTCACTCACGATTTTTGCACTTTTCCACCTTACAATTACATTTGGTGTCACACATTGTATCCCTACCCCTACAATAACATTTTTTGGTGGCACATTTTCCTTTACAAGCACATGGCTTCTTAGCTGCTTCACTCTCTGTACTTGCAGGTAAAGCTGGCTTGCTGAACCGAGATTTTCGACTGGCCACCACTTGCTCCTTTGATGGACGTTCCTTCCCTTCTAGATACTTCTCAACAAGTGATTTTGGTTCAATAGGTAGCCACTTCGTTGGCGTGGACTTTAGCTTTCTTTAGTGTGTTGTACTTACTTCTAAGTTGAACAGCTTCTTTCAATATCAAATCCACATATCCTGCAAAAATGAATTTTCAAATGCCATATTTGTATCTAGTCCTACTGTACTCTAGTTTTAGAAGGGGATTGATGGGCGGGGGGGGGATTATAGATGGAAAATGTAGTTTTTTAAAAGTTTACATTTTTCATCCATAAGTGGGCTTATGCATAAGTGGGCTTTCTTACCATAAGTGGGCTTTTCTTTCAATGGTTTGGCAACTGCTTTTTCCCCTTTGAATGCTTTTGGATAAGCAATTGCCCATCGAAGATTGCCATCTGCTGTTGTTGCTTGCTTTCTACTGCTGTTCTCATTATAATGCAGGTTTGCACAGTATAATCCTATTAAAAGATATAAACAATTATATAAATTATTATTTAGTATTATTTTATTTTATAAAGTCACACTAAAAAACACATTTTCAACTTACCTTGCACTCAGTGAATGGTATGAGTGATAAGTGTTCTTTGAAGCAAGAAGATTGTCCAGTGCATGCTTGGCCTCCAATCCAGATGTCTGGTGATACTGGGATAGTTTTCGAATCGCTGTAATCAGCCGAGGCCTCGTTATCATCTCAGTCAACTTTTTGTAAGCTGCAGATCCTATAGCATGTATAAAGGGTAAAAAATAAAGTGGGGTGCAGATTAATTTAATGGTTAATTAAAATGAAAATTAGTAAACCTTGTTTAAGCCATTTTCTTTCTAGTGTGCCATGAAGACATTCAACAAACACTGTATGCCCATCATGTTTGTGAATGTCAACAATATGGTTGAGAAGGCTGCGCCATTTCTCCTCTCGTTCGTCAGCAGTTGTACTCGAGTTCCCAACCCAGTAGAGATGGTTAATAATTGACTGTCAAGTAGACAAAAAGAAACACACAATTAATGCAACAAAATTGACATTATGGTATTTATTTTCTGCACTTGCATCACATTTATTTATATATATATATATACTGTATATATGTGATGCAAGTGCAGCCAATAAATACCATAATGTCAATTATATATATATATATATATATATATATATATCAATATGTCTATATTGTTGCGTATTCTGGTCTTTAGTAAATAAACATGAATTACTCACGCCAATCCATGGTTGAATTGATTTGAATTTTCTTTTTTTGACAAGCTTTGTCAATTTCTTCTTTTCTCCTTTAAACATAAGTTATTGATTGGTTATTGTAAATTAAACAATAGTACCTAAACATAGGGGCAGCATGGTGATCCACTATGACAGTCCACTCACACTGCTAGAGGTCTGTATAATAAGCCAGCAAAAAGGTCTTGCATTTGCACACAGAGGGGGGGGGGGGGGGATGCCAGATAACACAATTATTCCCCACTGTGAAACAAATTATTAATCCTAAATAGATTTGGCAGCGAGACTATTAGGGTAATTACTAAATTTCTGTATATATAATAATGAAAACCATATACTGTACAGTGAAAACAATCATACCTTTTGCCACATGCCAGACATCGTACGAATGTTCAACTTCTGGTTTCTCATTGGCCATATATGCAGAAACCTGGATATGGCGATCTGTCACCAGCTTTGTCACACAAACATTGTTATCTTCTAAATATTTCATTTGCCTTTTTAAGGACTCCAGCTCCATTGCATTTGAGTTTTTCACCTCTGTGGACTGTTGAGATATTGAAAATGAATCCAACAATTAGGGTCTAAGCTTTGCAAAAACTAAATTCTAAATTGTATTCATTAATTATTAATAATATTAGTCAGGACTTAATAATTCATCTAGCCCACATAAATAGTGCTGTACTGACCATCATATATACATCACTGTCTATATAGGCTGTGTTTAAATGCCCTGACTAATATTAATGAATACTATTATTAAAAATTACAAGTAACTTTAGTTGACTTGACAGTTTAGGTCCTGTTATACCTTGATTACTTGTGTATCCAGGATGATGTTTCTATCCATGTCCAGTGTGCTGCCCGAACCAAAAAGACCACTGTGCCCAGGGCTATCGACACGCATATCAGATAACACAACAACAGATTTTCCCTCGATTTCATTCAGCCTTGACGATTGCTCTTTTTGCCAAAAGTTGTAGACTGTGGGGATAACGTAATATTTGAAAATATTTGATAACTCCCGTTGTCTTACGTTTGGGATCTTTAGAACAGCGAACAACCGTAGCACCTTAGAAGACTCCATCCCAGTAGCAAGAACTCCTGATGCGAAAAGCAAATGAAATACGGGCATGCCATTTACCGTGGGACCGGTCATCCACTCGAAATGGTGATTGCTTTCGCGTGTACAACAGCTGCTGATTTTACACGATGACCCTCGCTGGCTTTCCATTGTGACCGTGCATTTTGAACCACACAGACTGCATGTACCAAAAGCATTCAAAACTGCGTCTTCGAAAACAACAAACTTTATCTGCTCTTGCGGGGGTTTCCCTTGTTGTAATACAATCCGTGTTTTTTAGTCAACTTCTTCTTCGCAAGTGTCCTCGCTTTCGGTAGTTGTCGCCTCGATTGGTGAGTATTCAAAGTCCTGTTTTACTGACCCTTCACTGGCACTGCTCTCTTCGTCAACTTCGAATTCACTTTGTTGTATTCCGCTTGTTTCAGCAACACTACGGGATTTGCCCTTTGGCTCTGAGACGTGTACATTTTCCAGTGGCGATTCTGACGCGCGAAATGATTGTTTCCTTTCATGAAAGAAACTTGCTGTTGCGTCGATGAGAGTTTGTGTTTTTACCGATCTTGTTGTTGGTTTGAATGCTGTCGTCTGGGTATATTTGGCTCGAAGAAACGTGCGTGGAGACGTTTCGGATGTACTGGCACTGCTGGGCATTGTGGCTACTTGCGTTTCGTCTTCCTCTTCGATAACGTCAACGTCCAATAGTTGAGGTTCACATTCGGCTTCGACTGCGATGACACTGCTTTCTCCAGAACATTCCTCACGACTCACTTCGCCTTCAGTATTTAGAAGCTCAACAACATCCTTTAAAATATAATATAAACATGTATATAAGCGACTTATGTCCATTGCAGCTATTGACATGTCATTGACATGTACTTTTCCAAACATGAATATTAAAAAAAATCATACCTTTATTCGTTGTCTTCTCACAGTGGAATCCCTTGTCTTACCACTAGTCGTTGTTCTTGGATTTTCTAATGCCTTATTTAATGTTGGCAACGCATCCTTTTTCAAGCGCACTAGAAATTTTTCTTTGAACTGTAAGCGTTCAATAAACTGCGGCGAATTTCCCGGTTCGTATGCGTCTTCTGCGAAATGCAGAGAGCATATCCTAGTGCACGA
Source organism: Chrysogorgia sp. JL179-B06 (assembly GCA_035772405.1). Lineage (NCBI taxonomy): Eukaryota > Metazoa > Cnidaria > Anthozoa > Scleralcyonacea > Chrysogorgiidae > Chrysogorgia > Chrysogorgia sp. JL179-B06. Next base: position 1,265,234 of record JAYKKM010000042.1, read on the forward strand.
CGATGGTTGAAACGCCTTTCGTTTACAAAATTCTATCCACGCTTTTCGTCTGTACTGCTGATCCGCCGATTTTCCAGATGGAAAGGAAAAGAAATGGGTTGGTGGACTTGTAGTTTTCTGGCTGTCGCTATTACAACCGTACACTGGACAATACATGTTTCGAGAGTGCTGCCACAGAACCAATGTGGTCGTCTGTGTATTATAGCCTGAGCTTTTAACTGTGTTTAAAAACCTGTGAGGTCCCGTAGATACTAAATGGCCTCCGAACAAGCAATAATGAAATTGACATAGTACCAGTGGTAATCAAAGCGCTTTTACCGCCGAAATCAACGCGTTTATTTTAAAAATACAGTTGAAACACACAGTAGAGTAGTGGCGCTAAATTTTTACGCAATTATACAAAAAAATTTGGAGTTTATCTGTACTTTTTTGGTCAAAATATTCTTAGAATGTGTTTGCACGCATACTATTTTATATTGATAATATTTGTTTCCCCTGCACCTGACGTCACAAATTTATTCTCGCATAAATTAGCATACCTGGTTTTTTTCAAGATGGCGGACGACTGTCGAAAGTTTTATGATATTTCTGAACAACTAAACGCGATGGACAAGTGAAAATACGAAATTAAGTATTCCGTAGGTATGTTTAATAGATAGCAAGAATAAAAAAATGTATTGCCAATGTCCTTTAAGCTTGAATAGCAGACAATTCACTATATTGAGATAACCAAGCTGTGAGTAAAATATTGGTTTATATTTATAATTAGACAACGAGCCAGAGTTGTCTATGAGCAGATAGCGAACGAGGGCGAAGTTTTAGTATCAACCATAAACCTTTCTTTTACGTAAAAATCTTATCAAACATTTTTCCAAATTTTCAGATAGTTTCACCTTATTGTTTGTAGAAGTCTCCCTATTAGAGCGTCACACTATTAGAGCGTCTCACCGGCAATCGATTCCTGTCCGGAACACAGAATAATTTTTCTGAGGATACGACTCTCAAATTCACTGCAGAAGTGTATATATTAACACATCTTAACATTACCGATATATATATCAATCGAACCAGTACATAATTGTAACCTTCGCTCTCCATCTTAGTCTCGGTGGCTCAATGGTTAGAGCATCTCACCGGCAATCAGAAGGTTACAAGTTCAATTCCTTTCCGGGACTCAGAATCATTTTTCTGAGGATACGAGATTGACGATCGTCCAAGTATCGTCTGTCTACTCCACTGATCTCAAAAATAGGACTGGATCGAGCTTCTGTTGTTACAAAAATGAAGCCAACAGCGGCCATATTGGAGTGACCACCTAAGGAGTACTGTGGCATCACAGACATGTTGGGGAGGATTCTGACATTTGCTATTTAACTTTAGCAAAGGAAACATACTCGCTGGACAGTTATTAAATGTCAGAATTCTGCCTTTCCTCTCCGATTCACCACTGTATTCGTAATGAGGTCACTCCAATATTGCCGCCGTTTGCTCTAATTATCCAGTAAGAGAAGCCTAATATGAGACGTCAAATTAGGTTTAAGATTTTATGCATTTATTGTCAACAAAGAAAATATATTGGCCAGACACTAAACCTATTTTGCGAGCGTCACATTTCGATTTGCTTGCAAACTCGGAGCTTTTGATGATCTCTCGTCAATTTGCATTATGCAAATATACAGGCTTCAAAATAAGCTCGTCAGATACAATAGAAAGTTCAATCCAGTCCTATTTTTGAGATCAGTGGTCTACTCAAAGCAACCTCGTACCCAGGGCATTTTTCCTCCACGGCGGAAGGTCGACGAAAATGGCCCTAAGATTGGCTGCTCCATTCTATAATGCGATTGGCTTGTCACAAAACTCAATTAACTCAGCCGAGTATAATTTATTTATCTAAATCTGAATGCTGTATTCAAATGTTATAGCAAATTAGAATTGATAGCTTTCGGTAAATTGGGTGTATGCTTCTTCATACCTTTTGTAAGAGATAACCATGGATGTATGGTGGATTATTAAGCTTGTTAGCTGCTTTTAAGCCGACGAATGCTGACATGAACAACTCTGAATAGCATTGAATATTTCTCAATTATTTGGGTCAACAAAGTAGACAAAGGCAATGGAACAAAGACCACAAAAATTATAATATCTAAACAACCAGAAATTCTGGGTGTCATGTGACCAGCCGATCCCAGGGCCATTTTCGCCGATCTTCCAGCGTGGAGACAAAATGCCCTTGGAGGTTCTACTCCAAGCTCTCCCATAATACATAATAAACAATCGCTCACAAAAACGAGATTGTATAATTACTTTTCTTCAAATTTGATGCAGATATACTCCATAGGCATAAGCGAACTCATTTTCTTATTCAATTGAAAATGTCAAACTGAACAATTTTCCATCACTTTTGGAACAATGTTTTCATAATTTCATCATTGGTATATAAATTTTATAGGACGCCATGGTTGGGCTAGATTTCAGGTTTTGTTTACAGCGTGAATATGTCGTGGCTTCTGACTGCTCAGTATAGGAATATTCCACATATAAGAATGTTTGTGATTGGATAACACGGCTAGTGCGTGGTCAATCACCAACAGACCACTAGTAGCTCTGCCAAACAGAATGCCGAATTTGTAATAGACCAATACTTGGTTGTTACTAATATGTTTTGTTATTGGTTTTTTATTGTGGTTATTTAACATTTATTTACTGGGAGCGAGGGAAACAGTATGTTTTGAGGTCCCGAGACCATCGATGTTTCCCGAGGCGAAAGCTTTATTATCATACCAAGTGTAAAAGAAAAAACAAAACGTAAAGACACGAACTATTTTATTCTCCAAACGTCAAATTAAGTACAATTTAGGCGAAAGGAGAGTTCATTTCAAAGGTGGCATTTCACGTGGTATTTCACGTGATTTTTTCATTATTGACGGTAGAAAACAAATGATTGCCCTCTCAGAACTATTGCGGGGGAAACAGTTAATATCGTCACTTTTACGTGATACACTCTCGGCCAATGACATACTATAAAAATAGATCCGCAATGCCAATATGTGGGTACCGCTTGGAACATAGCGTTGTCAATGAGTAATGAGCATGGGATTGGGGTGCGACCAAAAGGGAGGCTCACTTTTATGAAACAAATTACAAAAAGACTATGTTATCTAAACTGTGGAAAGATAAATCCAAATCTGTACTGCTAACTGAAATATTAGTATTATTCATATATACTGAGGCATTTATCCCCACTATGGAATCACTGCCATCAAGGTTCTTTATCATTATATTGATGTGGTGCCTTTAAAGTGTCTATGAAATGAAAATTCAGCCCAGTTTATTATGAATTTATTTGAAAGAACACTTAAAATAATGAAAAATGGCTTTTACATTCTTTTTATGTTATCCCATTATTGAATTATTACGGTTAATATACCCCTCAATGCTGTCAATGAAGCGAGCGCGATCGCACCCGCTCACACGCTCCCAGCATTGATCTGCGAGCGCTGTCAATCGCGCTGGCAGATCGATAATTTGTTTGAAGTCGCGCTAGCCAAATTAATATTTTCAACTGGAAATGAGAAACATTTTTCACTTATAATATTGCAGTATTTCTACAGTATAATACTGCTCAAGGTCTTTCCCTCATGTCCCCTAATATAGAAATATTTACAGGGCTGAATAATAAATTCTGTCACATTCAAAGAGCAGTTGCAAATGGAAGATTGTGGCGCTGAAGATCGTCCAGCAACTTGTCAGATCTTAGCAAATATTCCTTATAGTTTTGGTTGCCAGCTATTCTATCAACTCTAAGACATCAACTAATCAGTTGTTCAGCTCCGACAACAGATAAATCACAGATTTACATTTAGATTTTTCGTGAAAGAGAAGCAATACCAAACTAAAATATGTAAAGCGGTAATTGCGCAATCACTTCCGGCTTGCACGCGGTCAAAATCTTGCTTGTTTACTACGAAATCTAACACATATTTCTTACATTTTGTTGGTTTTAATAATCATAACATACTACAAAGTGGTCACTGGTCATATTAGGGGAAGTAGTTGATCATTTCAGGAATATTTTAATTGCAAATACGCCGTGGTAGAAAGTTGTTGCAAATATAAACATGTCAAATGGTTGTCATACATTGGGGAGTTTATAAAAATCAGGTTCTACTTTTACTGTATTTTAAATTTAGGATATTTTGTGTTCTATATAAATATATGTCTTTTAAATAATGCCAGATATAGAACCTTTTAAAGTTACAGAATGATTATGAGTCCTGACCAAATTTGACACAAAACATGAGTTCCACAACAAGATGATTCTTTTCAACGCGAGATTCTTGACAATGTCATGTTCTGTCACGGCGATATCTGCTAGAAATCCTGCAAAATCTCATGAAAACCACAAGTAATATCTGTAGCAACTTAGTTTGAACTTCAATTTTATGACAATGGACAGTTACAAGTGAAGTTAGTAAGGAAAAATGGTAAGTTATTGATCATCAGAGACAAAACGGTGCTGTTTTAATAAGGAAAAAAATCGCGCTCCCCAAACTTCTGGTTTTATTCATTGAAAGCGCTGAACTTTGAGCTGTGACGTCACAAGAGGACACAGAATTAAAAACAAAACTGAAAATCAGGCATATCTTCAGACTCGTTCAACTAAATAGATTCAAACCTTGCTGACATACTCATTCAAAAAGCTAAAAATTGTCATGGTTCTAATGTGGTTGTTATGGTAACAGATTTGTTTCCAGATTACTCTCTTCCTTTATAATAATTGTTTTGTTTTCAACCACATTTACAGCAACTTATTTAGTTTTAGCAAGTTGACATCCTTTTTCCATGATTTCCAAGCAACACTTGCACTTAGAGATTGATCAAGGACAAATATCACAATATTTGTTATAGATTAGGGGGTAAATGGGGGAATAAACAGGGTGTTGAAATTTTCTCATGGTGGATTATTAACAGCAGATTTAACTAAATCAGCAGAGAATACATTTGTAAAATGCATTTTTAAGACAAACATAGGGTCCATTATTACAAGTCATGTCACTATAGGTTAAGGCACAAGTTTTCTCATCTAATAATACCATAAAACTTTTTTCACAGTAAACGTAATAAATTAATAAATTACTTAATAAATTACTGCAGAGAGGAACTAATCTATAATGCTGAAATTGTCTTAATTATGTTTGTAATCTTGGCACAAATTATTACTTGGAAGCTTTTTGACCATTTAATTTATTATTATCAATATATGACTGGCCAAAGTGACTGAGACACCTTTTATTTCAAATGGAATACAACTTTTCACTGGTGAAATAATTTGAAAAAAATAATTTTAGATTCTCAAGGCTTTCAACAGTAAGCAAAACACATCTACCAGAAAAAACATGGCATTCCATATAGGATTGTGAATCAAACATCTTGAAATAATTGTCTGACATTGTGAACACTGAAACACTGTTACAATAAATTGTTTAACAAGAAACATTCATATAGTTGGTTTCTAAACCAAAAAATATATTTGTAAAATGCATTTTTACACAAACATATAAAGGACCAGCAGCATCACATGTCATGGATAATTCTCCAGTTAATTATTCAGTATAAGTTAGAAAATCATAGGTTTTGTTATTTATTGATACCATGACAGGAACATCTGTTAACAACAACAAATCTTTATTTACTCTGAACTACAAACAATTCCCATGAAACAAAATATTATTCAAGCCAGACGAATTCCAATTATAAATATGTTTACCGTAATGTATTTAAAAATTATAGCGATCAATTACTTTGCTATACACTGTTTATCAGCATTGTCGCCAAATTTAGACTGACTTCCTCACCTGAAACAGATGGATATACTGTGTAACATTTGATATAAAACAAAAACAGTCGCAGACAATATAAACATAGTAGCTATTCAGATGAGCGATGCTAAGCCCATCGTTTTATGATCAAAGAAATACCTACAGTAAATACATGAATACGAGAAAGATACAACTTAGCTTTAATGAAAACTACACAAGCTTTGTCAAGAAAGACAAAAACTTTCTCGATAACCCCAAAATCGATCAGAAGACACGCCATGAGGAAGAGGGAATTATTAAGCCAAAAAACCATAACGCACTCGATCAGAAGATCACGAGCATTCCGAACTTACACTACACGACATTTGTACGTTGTACTTCTCGACAAGTTAAGGTTTTTCGAGATTTTCTTGATCGATATTTTTATATGCCCCACGATGGAGACGACATTTTCCGACGACTTCCGAATTAGCATCTGAGTTGCGCAGTTGTAATTTCGATGTTGAATCCCAGCTAGATAAACGGCTACCTCAACGCTGTTACTATATGGGTACCGCGCTCACCGCGGTACCCACAAAAAGGGAACGTTGTCACTTGGTATATAATAATCATCAATTTCTCTTCTGAAAATAATTTGCTGCGCAATAAGTTTCCTAACCAGAATTCGCTTTCTGCCTGGGGGCATTTGTATAAAACTTTTAACTAGGGTTTAACTACCCGTTGGGTAGTTAAATATCGAGGGTGCTAATATCGACCGGCGTTTACTCCCTTATCACGGGGGGGGGGGGGGAACGCTTGGGTCTACAGTGATGGGTTTTGTATATTTATATGCATCAACCGCCAATGCGCGGCATCGGAAATTTGGCCTGGTGAATAATGCAAAGTTTGAAAAAAGTGAGTTTGAAAACAATTTATTGCTATGGATAAACAACAAGCAATACAAAAAGAGGTTCGGAAGAGGAAGGCGGCAAAACCGAGGAGCAAAAGATCGAAAGACTACGGAAAAAAGGGAGCGACAGGGACAAAATATATAATATTTACTGCAGCACCAGACCATCACAACAAGCCATATTCCGCAACAAAATCAGCGGATGTAGTAATGTTTGTTTTGACTTTTGAACAAAGTATTAAACACTGAATTCATGCCGAAACTGTGGAATGTAGTGTACGCGGACAAGCAAGTTTTATTTTGAAATATTCATCTATGCCTATGGATACTTTGCTCGGACACGAATACAGGTAAATAAATTAGTATTCTCAGTATTCAAGGATAGTACACTGTGACTGTGAGTCTGTGTTGAGCGAAGGCCCTTTTATTTTAACTTTTAAGTGTCTATATATTTGTAAGATAGGAGATAAACAAGGCGTTCGTTCCGAACCCGCGATTTCCGGTTGAGTTCGATAAACATTATTTTTTATACATTAATATGCCTTTTCAGCATAGTTTTTTGGTTAGGGTTGGTAATTTGGTTAGGTATATATTAGGATTAGCATTTCGTTGAATTATAAAAGACTACCGCCTTACTGCTACCGTATGAATAGCCACTGCCTTCACTAGACACTACTTTATCGTTTATTACAGTAACTCTTTGATTGTCTTGAGTGACGAAGGGCTTTCGCTCGAAACGTTGAATGTCTGAGACCTGTTACACACTATTTCGGCAGTGCACCAACCTTTAAAAGATCTGTATTTCTGCCTACAATGTAAAGTACGCTGAACAATATTTTATCTTCAATAAAACAACCATGTCATGTTATTGTTTGTTAGTTGTAACTTGTATAGTCTGCATTGATTGTTCAGAAATCTTTAGACAAATTTTGAAATACTTAACCGAGAGAGTTGTACTATATACATTCTGGGATTAGGAAAAGTTTAGGCATTATTAGTAATACTAATAAAAATACAGGATAGCCTGTTCAATGCTAACACTGGTATTGACGGGTCCTGTTTCCTAACAAATTACAATTATTATTTATTACAAATATAAATTTATTACACATATTCATATATATGTACAATATGTTACCAAAACTAATTATAACTTGAAAGTTGTATAAATCCTACAAATGTAGTATTGTCAATAATAAGGCAATAGATATTAGATAATGCTCTTACATGTATGCAATGAACAAATTCATTGAGATTAAAATAGTTCTTTAGAAATGGTGGTAAAATGCCTTCAAGACATTTCTTAACTAACATGGTACCAATCCTAGGGTTTCTATTAACCGATCAGTTTCATGTCCAGAATTAGGAAAGGTCAGTTTCTCTGCCCTGCATTGAGACCTCAAGAGCATCTATCCTCACCAACAATCGGGATAGAATCCCTAATACTGTATTAAAACCAAATTGATGCCTATACATTTGCACTATATGCACCCCTAGACATTTGAATGATAAAGATAATGCACTTTCTTCCTTCATTCTTTAACAGTCTTTGGTGTCTTTGTATACTAACTGCTGAGTTGATTATTTCATGAATCACAAGGTCGGTGAGAAGGGGGCAAAATAACCTGGGACCTTGGAGGGGGCCCGGCCGCGTCGCCACATCAATCACTTGTGACTGGTGTAATCTGCAGACTAATGAAATGTTGCAACCATTTTGCATACCTAACACAAAGTACCAGTTCATCTCAACACTGTTCCCCAATTCCGTCGAATACTGTGAATTATTGAACGGAGGTGTCCAAAACAAAAATTATTGAACGCTGATGACGTCACTAGGACAAAGCGCATAACTACAGTAATAACTACAGTAATAATTACAGTAGTAAATTAGCAACTATGCTATAAAAGTTTCAAACAGTAAGCGGGCGAGGGGTATTGCGTACAAACGTATTTCTAGTACAGATAACTCGATAAGAGATAAGTTACTTATATCGACCGAACCTAAACTGGCTAAAGCAAACAATTTCTGCCGAATAACAAGTCTTTAGTTGCTGGTTTCGATTTTATGCATCGGGAAGTTTTGTGCAACTGGTAGGCGATACGTTTGCATCGAATACTATTCTGAATATGTCAACAAAAGCAAATATGTTCAAGATTATATGAAATATAATATTAAAGCTCTCTTTGTTTGTCATTCCACTGCATGAAGTTTATACGAAAACAGTTAAAGATAAAAAATATCACGGCAAAATTTTCCGCATTCCACTTAGTTTTAATTATCGAAACTTAAAATATTAAAGTAGTTACTTAAATCTCACAAACCTTGTCACAGAAAATTAAACTTAAACCTGAAAACGTTTGACAATAAAATGATGCATCAACAAACGACATGTTTTCACGGCAATGTTTACCAAACTTTACATGGCTTCCCAGTTTGTCCAACGACCGAAAAAATCAACGTAATAAAATTAATAACTTGAAAACCATACGTCCTAATCCCTTGATAATAACGTTGTTGATACAAATTGATGAAATAAAATAGCAGGCAAACGTTCATGCAAACTTGCAAGAAAGTGACCGAGAAAACGTAAATCGTGCAAACTTGGTGCTTACAAATATGATACGGAAAACGGCAATAAAAAGGAAATACCTGTAAAAAATACAAACTGGGGATGAAAGACACACAGATTTCACACATCACAATCTTGTCCATTCGTAACCCAGTGATAGTTATTTTCCCATTCAAAATTGTTTTAATTTCGTTTTGGATCGAGTCCATGCAATATATCCCAAAATATTTCAGTGTGAACAAACATTGTAAACATGGAATTCTTTGGGCTTGAAAACGTTTCCAGTGAGCACAACGTAGAATTAACGAAACGGCAAAACGTCTATCATCAATTTTATCATCCAAAATCTATGTCCAAACTATTAAGTGAACGGCATCCTCAAGAATCGAACCATGTGCTTCGCTCTCCATTTGTTAGCCATTTTTGTAATAATGAGCCCACATATCAATAAATCTCAAAACAGCGTTCAAGAAATATGACATCATACACTCGTTAACGTATGTTTAATTTATGTTAACTATCCATTGCGTAGTTAACTAGGTGGTTTGTTAACTATGAGACTAACTACGCTTTATACAACGGGATTTAACCATGTAGTGAACTAACCGTAGTACCTATTTATACAACCGGCCCCAGGTGTCTCAATTTTTAAATAGGTCGACTATACGTGTTAGAGCAACGATAATATGTCTCAGTGTAGTAAATGTAAAATAGTGATTATAACGCATGAGATATGCGAATTAACGCACATTGTTCCAAGTTATCTAAAAGTAACACGTTAGCTATTTCAAAAACATCGATTAACTTATATGAAACTCGCGTCATCGCTTTAAATGAATCTAGATTTTTCATCGTGACTAATGCATGTCTCATAGCATGTATAAAGTAACATTTGATAAAATAACGCCTAACTTACACACTTATTCACAATTGCCTGTCCGCATGGTTTTAGCGTATTTATCAATACCCCATTTAGCAACTATAGAACTTATTTACTCGATCTGTTACACTATGCATGGTATAGTATCGGAATGAAAAATAAACTCAAGTGAATCAGTAATGTTTTGCGGAAATGTACAGTATAAAATTGTTAGACCGATACAAAAATAAACGTATTGTTGGCAAAGTTATTCAATTCTCGAAAAACTCTACACAATGTTTGGCATAACTCCTTACAGTTTAAAACGATTAGTTCCTATATATAATATATATATATATATATATATATATATATATATATATATATATATATATATATATATAGTTTTTTCCATAGTTCCTATATATATACAGTTTCCTAGCAGTTATTCCAGAATCGAGCATTGTGTTATTAGGGTCACCCTATAATTGTTAATTGAAAAAGGGTTAAAAGAACCCCTCAAGGAGTCGTTCTCGGGTCAAAATAACCCCAGAACTAGTCTTTGGGAGTCATTTTTGCGTCTACTAAGGTAGGCGCTAAACCATCATCGAGGTTGTACATATATTTGTTTGTCGGGAACACAAAAAAGGATCAACCAGCGGTCAAACTCGGCGTAGCATCGGAGTTTGAACCGCCATGTGAGACATGGAATAATAGCACCGTTGGAACGCCACGAGCCTGAATATTTTCAGCGTGCGAAGACAGTGAAAATAGTCAAACTTAACCTTGCCTTTTTTAGTTAAATACGGATTTCTTTGAGGGAAGATTTCCTTGTCAAGGTAAGGCAACTTATTCGTGACTATCGACATGAAAAATTGACGTTTATACTTTATGGTTCGTTTAAACGAACATACAGCGGCGACAGTGTCAGTGCCTGAGTGTCATTGATGATGTTTCATATTTTGAAAAGCTCGTTCAAACCTACTAAATATCCGCGTTCAAAGCGGCGACTGTGTTAGTATATGTGTGTCCATCGTTGAAGTTGTTTCATATTTTGAAAAGCTCGTTCAAACCTACTAAATATTCACTTTATTGTCTAAAATATTACTTCCCGATGCTCGTGCTGATTAACAATCCGTGCGATCAGACTCCTCAGCGTGGTGGTTTTAACCTCACGTCTGACAAAATCAAAAGTAAAACTCAAAGCAAACTGAAAGCAAATCAAAGCATTAAACAAATTAAAAGAAACAAGCCAAGTCACTAAACTGCATACAGTAACTTTATAATATACTAATACAGTAATATACTAGTATACATAAAACTATAAAAAGACAGATAAGACGACCTACGGCTACATATTATTTACTCTATTATTTACTATTTAATCGGTGGGAGCCCTGATCGGGAAACGGGATTGGTAGGCGTATTTGTTGCAGCGATAACGGATGTCGGCACCATGGCATCGGGAGTGTCAACGAGATTCAAAGCAGCTGAACTCTCTCCTGTGTCAACTTCGGATATCGTGGTATTTGGCGTAGCCATTGCGGTTGCCTGACTGTTTCGGGTAGACCTGGACATGTTCGAGTGGTACTAGCTGTGAAACTGTTGATCAATGCTTGGCCTCGTGTTGACCAGTCTTATATAGACCTCTGATCACGTGATCTATCACAAAGAGTTACTAGGCCCAGTCCCCATGGGCTTACGTCATACAACACGGAAAGCTCGCCGTTAACTGCATTTATTGCATAAATATATTTAACTACTCTCTATTCCTCGAGATAATAATTCGGTTTACTGTCAGGTATACAATGTACTATGGTACGGTATAGGTCAATACGTCATATGTCTAGATTTGGAGTATTGCAGGCTGAAGGGGATGGAATCGATCCGTCACCGAGAAAGGTTGCCAAGGCTTATTATTGAGCCTGACCGAAAGGTTGCCAAGGCTTATCCTTCATGAGCCTGACCTAACCTTGCGGTAACCCTTCTCCCAGGGGATACCCTGCAGCCCGCGAAGTGGGTTGGAGAAAATTGTTACCGATAACCCTCTCCCAACCAACGGCTCCGACCCACTACGCTAGATGATGGGCGATGTCCGCTAAAGTCGCCGGCGAAGGTCGAATGTACTTTGGTACGCTGTACTTGTCGGGTATTCCTGCTGCAGCAGCTGCTGTCGCCTGCCCGATACGAAAACTGTGGCTAGAATAATTACCGCGAATTCCTGCGCGCGCGAGGATCGATAGCGAGCGAGTATTTATGTAATCCCGTGAACCATTTGAAGAGGGGACCTAAGACGTACGCAGATGGAGATAGGACAACAGGGCGGAAACCGCGCAGATAGGTTGGTGAGCTCGACCAATGTATACAATAGAGCCAACGCGAAACTGGTCACACTTCGACGATTTTACGTTCAAACTAATCTTGGATGGGTTCACAATAGTGTCCACAACAATGTCTCCGATACCCAGACGCTTTGAGGCGTCAAAGGAACCGTCAGCGGTGAACTAACTCACACGACGAAAACCCAAACACGCAATTCTCAGGCTGGTCAAACTGCCCGAAAATACATTAAATTCGAAAAAATATTCCAAAACGTATCGCGTTGACCAATTGCAGTTGGTATATAACAATGTCGATGGTCCGAGTTTTATTTTTATTATGTTGCCATGGAAACAAGTCACGTGACGCTGCGGTTGCCGAAAATGCTGTCGCGTAAAACAGAGCGCTCGCGAACCCACAGAAGCATCTTTAATTTGCGTAATTTTGCGCCTGATGATGCTTTGATACTTGTACTTGTTCGAACAAATTAGATATGACGTCTTCTTTCATTGGTTTGTTCAATATTAATAACGAAACTTCGGAGTGTGACAATTGAGCGAGGTTTTTAACATTTTCTACAATGAGGCAATGAGGGACACGATATCTAATTTGTTTGTAAAACGTTAGGTTCCGATCTATATATCTAGGTGATTTTCTAACGATATTGAGAATGTTTTGTCTGTCCGAGAATCGAACAGCGTTTTGTACGTGGTAGTTTATAATATCGGCGCCATTTTGTTACTCGAGCCCGCAACTATCTTCAGCGGATTTTTAGGTAACCAGGGAGACGAAGTAAAATTCTAACGTCGATGAACGGCTATGAATATGCTATGAACTTAAAATAGATAAAGAGCAGTCGACTCGTCCGCTGATCATATACCACGACTGACGATTCAACTGTAATTTAAACGGAAACCACAGTTTTCTTCCTTTTTGAAATCGACCTCAACTATCGACGTATATTATACGACCGTGTTTACACTTTATTAGACTATGTCTCTGACACTTACCAATAGTTTTACTCACAGCGTACGAGCAAGCCGCGCTACCAGGATTTTGAAAGGGGGGTCGTTTTCACAACAGTAACGACGATGCTCTAGGGGGGTCGGGGGCATGCTCCCCCTGAAAATGTTTGAAAACGGCATTTCCTGCATTTTGAGGACACTTTTGAGCAAAAAGGAAAGTCTTATTTTTAAGAAACATTTGGTCCAAATGAGATTAGACTTGCATTTTAATATTGTTTGAGAAAACGTTTGGTAATTTGTAAGTGTAAATTAGGTGGGCACAGTTTTCTTTTATCCATATTAACCTCAAGTATTCCACCCAATCTAGCGAAATATCGAATCGTGGCATCGTGCTCGAAAAATTCGTATAAAACAAGATGGCCGTGCACCAGCACGGAAATTTGTCAGTCCCGAGCCCTCGGCCACATCGGCGGAGGAACATTTGCATGAAATTGAAACAAGATCGTGAACAACGTAACAAGATCGTGACAAACCCTTTTGCAAATTTTATAAATTTGGAGCTTTATATAATTCAAGTTAAAAAAAATCAAAATAGTGCTGTAAAAGTAACTTTTGACCTCCAAAATTTTCCCTCGTGCCTCTAAAAGGGGGGTCGGTCGCCCCCCCCCCCCCGACTCCCCCCTCGTTGCGCCCTTGCGTTTGAGGCGGTGGGCATGGGGCAGCTTCCCCTCCCCCCCCCCCCCCCCCCCAGACGAATGGAAATGTTGCTAAGTCGGTCAAAATTCATGCCTGATCCTGAACACTGCTCCCCAACCTCGTACCACTGCTCCTGCGTCAGTTTATAGGCAGCATTTCACTTGAACAGTATAAAAGCGTTGCCAATTATGTATGGTTCGATTCTTGCTGTTACCCCCCCCCCCCTCCGGATTTTTAAATTTTCTATTACTTAACTGGCACTTTGTCTACCCCCCGACAAGTAAAAATGCAATTCCCCACCCCAGGGACAAAATTGACAAAAACTAAAAAAGTTTTTTATACATACAAAAAAGTTAAACATGTTAAAATACTTTTCAATATTTAAAATGGAATTACCTTCAAACACAGGATTTTATTCGTCAGAAAAATTGAAGAAACTGATTTCTGTTCGACACCATCTTTCACCCAACAGATTTTTCAGCCAGGTTTTATATTCCCCGGCCCCATCCCCCGGGATACCTGCGGGACCAGACGGTCAACAAATTTCCCCACCCCCGGGAAGTCAGGACCAACATTTGCACCGGGAGTGCCCAAGGGCGGATGGTAACAGCAATAATTAAACCATGCATTATATTCAGATAAGTGATAGTTACAGTATTTGTAATTTAAGTCTGCTGTACAGGTATTTAAATATAATTAAAATTGAAAAAATGTATACATGCTACAGAGATCAGTGACTACCGTGGCTTCATTTTGGAAATTTTATCAAAAATTAGACTTTTCCCATGGCTTTTGTGAAGCAGTACTAATTCCCTTGCAATAGTATAACTTCTAGTAATATGTATTCAGGAGGCATGAAGATTGCCTGCTCAAGACAGGCAAACAGTATCACACAATTTTAAAAAGAGTAACCTTGTGATTCGGAATCATAAAGGTATTTATTCATTTATAGAGTTCATATTTATATTAATACAAATATTGCTTTTGATTTATGTAATATAAAAACATTCATGTAATAGGCTATACATAGTTTCATGATAGTATTCAGTATGCACATACCACCAACTACTCGCCTAAGGAATGCCCCCCTGGGTGACCAAAGAGATTGTAAAATTGGCAATTTTCCTGGGATGGGAAGCACTTTATGATACAAAGTTCAGCAAGCTAGTGATTTTTTATGAAAGAGCTCACAATCGTGAAGATGTTTGCTCCCTAACAAACTGTCGATAATATGATCATATTTGTAATATTTAAACTTCCAAAACTATCAGTATTTAATAATAATAATAATAATATATAGTTTAATGGAATCTTCCTTGCAGCATAAGCTGAATTGTGAAAATTTTACAATGAATAACAGCTAAAATACATGAATAAATATCTTAAAATCTAATTATATACACGAACAATATTAATAAAATTTGAGTTCAAACTCGAGTAGCACTTGCAATAATAAAATAGTTCTTAAAACGTTTAGTTTTACAATTAGGAATGTTAAAATATCTTTTATTTCTAAGGCGATTATAATTATTTTGTTCTGTAAGTAAATGGTACAGTTTATGTGATTGGTTGGACAAAACGTCAGCAAATGTTCTTTCGGAGTGCAATTGGCGTCTAGCATACAGTGTTTGGAGATTAGATTCCGATAAGCAATCTGAGTAAGATTGGCCATTGAAGATAATTTTCAATGCTCGTTTTTGGATTCGTTCCAGGTCTTCACTCAAATAACTTGGAAGCGAGTAGTGAAATACCGGAGAAGCATATTATGACTGCTCTTATACACGTGCTGTAAAACGGGATCATATCTCTTTTTGGAATCTTTGCTCTTTTTAACTGTTTCAAAAAATATATTCTTTTGGAAGCTTTCTTGATAATGGACTCAATATGGGTGTTCCATTTTAAATTATTTGATATTGTTAAGCCAAGAAGTTTGGTTTCTTTAATTGTTTCCAAGGGTTTTCTGTGTACAATAACTGGTGTAGGATTCACAGGAGTCTTACTGAAATCTACGCGGAATTCTTTACATTTTATTTTCGTTTAGTTCAAATTTACTTGTAGAGCATTGAGTTTCAAACGAGTCCACCAGGGTTTGGATATTACTTGAGGAATGTTTTGGTAGGATTTCCAATATGGTGGTGTCATCGACATATTTCCAGATTGGTGCGTCCACATCTATATAATTTATCATTAACGCGAAAAGCCACGGACCAAGCTTGGTGTCTTGGGGTACGCCAGCACGGACTGCAGCCCAATCCGAGAAGCACTCATTCGAAAAGTTTCACTCTTTGAAGGCGGTTGGTTAAAAAGTCTGTAATCCATCCAACAATTCCTGGCAGTAGATCGAGGTTTTGTATTTTTTCCACTAAGATATGGTGGTCGATTAAATCGAAACGCTTTTCGAAAATCGAATAGCACCATTCTCGCCATTGCACCTGTTCCATTCAGTGGCACTGTAAAGGCTGTGGAGTACGCTTATAAGGGCATGAGTGGTAGATGATTTGGGAACAGTTCCAAATTGTCGAGGGTCAATAATTTTTAGAACTGCTGGTTTGAGGTGTTGATCAACGATGAAGTCTTCAGCGATCTTGGATAGGATAGGGGTTAGAGAAATTGGTCGAAGGTGTTTATTGATGTCGGTGACAGGGTTTATTTTAGGAATAGGAGACAAATTGGCCATTTTCCATGAAGTTGGTAGTTGTTGTTCACTATAAGATGCGTTGATGATACTGGTAATATGGTTGCGCTAAAACATCAGCATTTTCTCTGAGTAGCCAGCTAGGGACATTATCTGGTCCAGAAGACTTTGAAGGATTTAGATGACATAATTTCTTGAAAACGGCTATTTCAGGCACAATTAAATCCTGACATATGGAAGGGGCAGCAGATGTTGTTGGCGTGACCAAAGGCACAAAGGATTTCATTGGTCGAGGAAAGCATTGTTGATGGTATTGGCAAGATCAAAAGCAGTAGACTCAGGACCTGTAAGGTGGAAGAGGTTGAGCGATGAAGAAATAGGGTCCATTCCACTGATGGCTTTAACGGCTTTCCACCAATTATTTGGTTTTGTTTCTTTAAGTTGTTGCACTTTAGAGCTAAAAAAATTTCCGCGACATTTCTTCCGTTCCCGATTTACGGTATTTCTAAGAGATCTGAACGTTGCCATATCTCCATTAGCTAAAGCATTCTGACGTTGTTTGATCAATGATTTGAAGTGTGGGGTAATCCACGGCGGCTCGTTATCACGTATAACGTGTGATTTTATCGGTGCGATGGTATCCAACCCTACTTGGATAATATTTTCGAAGAAACTCAGCTTAGCTTCGCAAGTAGGTAAATAGTTAATGGTAGACCAGTCTATTTTTTCAAGGAATGCACTAATCGCTGATCTAAAACTTGGCCGTAAATATCTGGAATGTACAACTTTTTTGGAGTGGACGAAGCTGGACATAGATTTAACGCTTACTGTAAAATGGTCAGATAAGCCAAATGGAGCAAGCCTCTGTGGGTCTTGGTAGTACTGATGCATATTTGTTAAAACCAAATCGAGTGTTTGATCTTTACGTGTATGAAAGTTAATTAATTGTTTCAGCTTAAACAGGTTACAAATACTTCGAATGTTAAGTCTATTAAAATCGCCAAGTAGGATGATTCCACAACTTGTGTATTTAGATTCGATAGTAAATAATTGATCGATTAAATATAAACGCATAACTTCGTCGTTGGCGGATGGGGGATGGTAAACAGTCCCAATTACTATACAGGAAGGCCTCTTGGTAAGTGATACGGACAGAGTTTAATCCATAAGACCTCCAAAGATGTTTGATAAGACATGTCCAAGACCTGATAGGGAATTGAGGAGTGAACATAAGTACACACACCGCCGTGATGATTATTAGTGCGATCTTTTCGAATCACATTAAAATTTGGAATGTTAATGACATTATCGTGTATAGAATCTTTCAACCAAGACTCGGTGAAGCATGCAATTTCAACTTCTTCTTTGGTCACAGTGTGCCGAATTTTCGTCAATTTTCGGTGTTAAAGACATAACATTGGACAGTAAAAATCCAGGTAGAATAGATGATCGTTTATTCTGAACGTGAAATCCCGGGTCTTTAGTTTTGATATAAATTAAATTAGAAGAACCAACGTACTGTTTGAGGTTGTTTACTCGAACAAACTGATGTAAATTACCAAACTGCGAAACGGGTGTAGATGATGACTGGTATTCCTGAAGCGAAGAAAAACTGCCAGGATTAAAATAGGATGGGCCAGCTAGAGTTGGAGATCCAGAGTATCTTCCGAAACCCAACGAAGACTTAATTGCTCGTAGTTTGGATACACCACCTCTGCAGCCGCGACGGGTTGGCTTCGTGTTAATCCCATAGTATTTCAAATTATTCCAAATGTGGTTGTGTACACATATATATTCTTCGGCAAACATGAACCAATTGCAAGTAAAGTCTCACGAGAAAAATTGATACAGGACATTACGATAAAAAAACCATTAAAACGTTCAGAACTAACAAAATCGACAGAGCTTTAAAACGTGCAGCCGCTCAGGCGCTCGTTTATCAAAGTGTCATATACGTACAGCCTAAACATCTTATTGATACATAATAAATATACAAGCAGCTGTCATTGATGTTTTGAAGAACTACCACACAGACTTTTGCCACAGGTTGACCACTATAATGCCGTATAGTTTTGACAAAGTCTATATAGCTACCACATTGAAGAGTCAAGGCAATCTACAAAATTAGAATAAATAGATAATAAATCTGTGAATTGGTATATCTATGTTGACAAATTATGTTTTAATGCCTTATATAAACTACCAAACATTGGTACCAAAACATTTTAAAGTAAACTATATATAGTAAAAATAGTTCTGTCCATTGCAATAATTCCCATCTACAACCAAAAGAATAGTGGGAGCTAGCCTCAAATATTCATCATAATATCATGTCTGGCAGAAATGGTAAAGTTGATGGTTTTTGGTTAGCTTGGCAAGATGGTGGATGTTTTAAAAGACAGTACAGTTTATATGTATGCTGTTTTATTTATAATACATAACTATTGGAAGCGTTGCAGATTGAACTCCTAGTCTGAAAGCCTCTACTGTATGTAAGTTACATCATTCACAACTGGTCCAACGATGGTTCTTAAAATATATATTTATCAGTCATAAATTTTCCTTCTGACCAATTAACTTCACATGTCATTCCATTAAATTGAGTGTAAATCCCAAGTAACATACATGTACTGTAGATATAATTAATTTCTGTTACAGACCATGATTATTAGACTGAGCTTAGGTCCCTGAAACTTGGGGACTTCATCAGAGAAATATTGAGTTTACATTGTTGGATGTAAACAAGTCGATCATGAGAAACATTTACAACGATTCTTTACAATATTGCTCGGATGAAGTTCCAAGCTTCAGGGCGAAAGCTCAGTAAATTGAATATTTTCACATATCATGGTGTAACCGAAACTAATTATACCAACTTATAACAAGAACCACCATGCCAAGCATCAAACATTTGATACATGTACTGTACTTGTTTCATTTCATACTGGATACTATTTCATTTGTCACAAAGTACAATCTAGCTTTTAAATAACCCATTTATCAGTTGTTAAACAAAAGCATTCAAAGCAAAGAACTGACTATCACTGTATACAACTGCTTGTATCAGATACTATGCATATTAACGCATATGTACTGGTAAAAGGGGTGAAGTTTGATATAAATCCCGAAATGACGTCACACTATCGGTAGTAAAATTCGAAAATTAAAATCCGCTATTATTTTCTAAAATAAAGCATTATCGTAAGAGTTAGGGTTAGTATTAGGTGTAGGGTTAGGGTTAGGATTAGGGTTATGTTGGGGTTGGGAATATGTTTTAAATTCGGGATATTTATATGAAACGTCAGCCGGAAAAAGGCACGAGACCATTCTGCTGTAATCTGCTTTTACGGTCAGTTCAACAGTTTCGTCACTACATCACTTCCATGACGGTCAAGAGGGTCTTACAGTATACAGTCAAAATATTATTAAAATATATATATAGGGAGAGTCTGAGCGAGTATATGATTGCAGATTGATGAAGACTGAAGTCTAACATATTAAATAATTTGTTAAAATGAGAACATTATTGTATCTGCCACGGAAGAACATAGAAACAAGATAACTTACCTTTCAGATGTAAAATGCTTCGCTCACGTATCGAAGAGGAAAAGCAATCTGATTCGTTGTCATTTGTCATGTCACTTCGCATTTCGTTCACATCCTTCTGACCGCCATTACGCCGCATCATTTCAATCAAATCACCATCAAGTCGTGTTACTCGCGTGGTCCTCGCGCGCAAGCTATTTGCTGCAAACGTGGAGGGACCCAGGAAATACTTGTCCTGAGAAGGCAACACAACCCGCAGCCCAAACCATGACGTGTCGATGCTCAGCATGTCGACAGACGAGTAGATTACTTCCAGCAGGGCTTTCGTGATAGTAAGTCGAGGAGACCGGCGGCCTGTCATGGTACGCTTAATACCCCGAACTACACGGGTCAGACGAAGGCAGTTGGCCATGGTATCGGGAACACCCAATTCGATATGAGAGGAGCGAATAGCGGATAGGTAAACTGAAATTGATGCCGGTGACAGGTGTTCAGTTTTGCGCGAGCTGCCACGAATCGAACAACATCAAACGTCCATTCGGATGCTGGATATAGCGCTGCAGGCTGGGACGTCAGACCAATATATTGATAGAACTGCATAAATTTACGTTGGCCTGTTTCCTATGTTCGGCGTGTTGACGGAGCCAGGGCAGCGGTGAGGAATGTTAAGCAATGCGATGTCAGCGTGGAACTGCAAAGATTGAGAAATACATGGTGCGGGATGATGGTTGGTAGCCTGTTGGCGTATGGAGCCAGTTGATGAAACTTCTGCAATTGAAAGCGAGACAGCGCATACATTCCGCGACCCTGGAAATGTGGGAGGCACGAATTGCCACGAAACGAGAAATGATATTTGCAAGCTAACCACGTGAGGCAGCGAACGAGATGCATCACGCGCGTGTCGCGAGACGTTCCGGGATTTGATACGGCCAAGACGCTGGCGTTATCGCAGACGAATTCGACCCGCAAACGGAACCACTGCGGCACTGCTTGCCCCACAGATGAGCAGCGACCGCGAACGTGATCGATTCGTGTTGAAAGGTGAACTCCTTGAACGTGATCGAGTCGCGTTGAAAGGCTGGGGGCCAGGAACCGTGAACGATTGCCCCGTAGCCGATTGCCCCAGCCGCGCCGGATGTTACGTGGAAATCCGGTAAGTTAGCGAAGGATGGCGTTAAGAAAAAACAAAAATAAAACAAACTCGTGCCATTCCATTCGCGGAAAAAAAAATAAAATTGCAGCCACCACGCCTTAGCGTGAACGTCCCGGTTTAGGCGGATAGGGTGGTCTGGTTTGCGGATACCACAAAGGAGATTGATCATTCGGCGTAAAAAGGAGCGACCTGGTTTGACGACCTTGCATGCGTGGTGAAGACAGCCAAGGAGAGACTCGAGTTCTCGGCGAGTGCATTTCCGCTTGTTTGCCCACTGTTGAAGCATGGTGAACGTGGTCTCGAATTTACCCTAGGGAAGGGTAAGGTCGACATAGTATTAGTTTCGCCAACGCATGCCAAGCAAACATCTGTCATCGGGGTGTATGGGGACGTTACGGTACGCGCTTTCAACAATTGGAGTAGGATGCGAATGGTATCGTCGACGGACGCATAATGTAGTGAGTAGGGTTCCTTTGGTATACCAGCGTTGACGCTATGATCCTGTGGCGAGGATAGATCTAATATTAACCGCCATTGGCCTGGTTGGCTTCGTTTTGGGATAACACCAAAGGGGCTGATGTGGAGATCGTGCCTCGGGTGGGGCAGGAAAGTGGTCAGCCACCCGGTTTAGAACAACCTCATTGGCCAAGTATTTATCGATAACCTCCGGATGAAGGAGAGAGGATTTCAAGTTGCGGGAAGAGGACCGTAATGATTTCTTCGCGGCGGAGAACCCAACGCGAAAACCGTTGGAGATGCCTGACAGGATGAATTCGCGATTTGTTGAATCGGTATAATTCACGATTTCCTGTTCAAAGGTTTCTATGATCAGCATACGGGTAGGTACTTCATGTATGGCTAAAGCTGGTTACTTCATGTAAGCCTGTCCCCATATAATAGTGGTATATAATAATATATACACAATATAATAATCCTAACCAAAAAATTTTTCAAAACCATTTTGTGATCCTAACATGAAGTAGTAACCGGCATACGGGCGGAAGTGAACGAGCTAGACTGAACCGCCTTAAAAACTTGTGGACAAAGACTCATCCAATGGTAATGGGCACTTATTTGAGTTAGAGCGCTTGCTCAATACTTCTTATGCGAAATATTAAAATTGCCGACGTTCGTTCGAAAGGTAATTACTCTCCAGACAAATAAGGCGTACGATATCGAACGCTGACCAATGTGTGAGCCGCGGTTTCGTCTATAAATCTGAACATAGGAATTAGAGAGGAGTCAGAGGAGATAATCGCTCTCCGCCCGAAAGAGATTTTTACTTGCGATCCGGATAGCAAAGCACTTACCATGCAAACGTGGCTCAGCTGCCGTTGTTTCGTTTACCAATCTAAGTGAGGATTTTGGCTACACGAATACACGATGTGGAACAATTTCGCTCTCCAACCGAGCGTGTTTTACACGGGACGTATAAGGATAGTCAACATGATTGGCCGTGTCAGGTAGCCTGTTGTTTCGTGTACAAATGTCGGTTAGGGTAGTTCCTCGTTCGAACTATAGACGCCTGGAGATTTTCGCTCTCCACCCGAAAGTGTTTTACACTTAGGATTATAACAAACATTTGTCATGCATGTAGCTGTTGTTTCGTGTGCAAATGACTGGTTAGGATAGTTCCTCGTTTGAACCATATAGACGCTTGGAGACTTTCCGCGTTCTCCCGACCCGAAAGTGTTTTACACTTAGGATAACAAACATTGGCCATGAGCTGCCATACCTGTTGTTTCGTGTACAAATGTCAGTTAGGATGGTTCCTCGTTCGAACATAGACGCCTTGAGACTTTCGCTCTCCTCCCGAAAGTGTTTTAGTTCCTCGTTTGAACTATAGACGCTCTCCCGACCCGAAAGTGTTTTACAACCGCTCAGCCCAGGATAGAAAACATTGGCCATGGCAGGTTGCCTGTTATTTCGTGTACAAAACGTCGGTTAGGATAGTTCCTCGTTTGAAGTGTAGACGTCTGGAGATTTTCGCTCTCCCGACCCGAAAGTGTTTTACACTTAGGATAGCAAACATTGGCCATGTGTAGCCTGTTGTTTCGTGTACAAAACGTCGGTTATAGTTCCTGGTTTGAACTATAGATGCCTGAAGACTCTCGCTCTCCACCCGAAAGTGTTTAACATGCACTTTGTATAATAAACATTGGCTATGACGTGTAGCATGTTTCAATTTTTTCGTGTACAAATGCATAGTTCCTCGTTCGAACTATATAGACGCCTGAAGACTTTCGCTCTTGACCCGAAAGTGTTTTACACTTAGGATAGCAAACATTGGCCATGTGTAGCCTGTTGTTTCGTGTACAAACGTCGGTTATAGTTCCTGGTTTGAACTATAGATGCCTGAAGACTTTCGCTCTCCACCAGAAAGTGTTTAACACTTTGGATAATAAACCTTGGCTATGACGTGTAGCGTGTTTTTCGTGTACAAATGCATATATAGTTCCTCGTTCGAACTATATAGACGCCTGAAGACTTTCGTTCTTGACCCGAAAGCGTTTACACTTAGGATAGCAAACATTGGCCATGTGTAGTCTGTTTTTTCGTGTACAAATGCGTAGTTCCTCGTTCGAACTATATAGACGCCTGAAGACTTTCGCTCTTGACCCGAAAGTGTTTTACACTTAGGACTGATAGCAAACATTGGCCATGTGTAGCCTGTTTTTTCGTGTACAAATGCGTAGTTCCTCGTTCGAACTATATAGACGTCTGAAGACTTTCGCTCTTGACCCGAAAGTGTTTTACACTTAGGACTGATAGCAAACATTGGCCATGTGTAGCCTGTTTTTTCGTGTACAAATGCGTAGTTCCTCGTTCGAACTATATATATAGACGCCTGAAGACTTTCGCTCTTGACCCGAAAGTTTTTTACACTTTAGGACTGATAGCAAACATTGGCCATGTGTAGCCAGTTGTTTCGTGTACAAATGTCGGTTAGCAGAGGTCTGGAGAATTTTTTTTCTCCAATACCGAAAGTGGTTTTATTTTATTTATATATTTGTTTTCCACGCGAGACCGGATGAGTCGTATATAAATCGGAAGTATAGAAATCCGTGTTGGCACTATACAGGCAGAGATATTCGCTTTCTACCTAGATTTTATGTATAGCCTCGAACGAGGCCTCGAAGTCGAAGGTAATTGATTCGTCTAAAAAGCGCATTTAGAATCCTTCGATCGCGAGAGACCCTTGGCTTGAATAGTAAAATCGGCCTAGGGACCAGGGTGCAGGTCGTCGTTGTTTCACCTGAAAGATGCCGTTAGTATTGTCAGGCGATACCCTCGAGTCTCGACTATAGCATTTACGTTGTTTACTAGTTGTTTACCCATTGAACCGTCAAGCCAGTAACTGACCCAGACGCGTGGCGCCAAAGAAATGCTTCTCTTGGTTCTCATTGGCTAACAAAGGAACAAGACCAACTTGTTTGTTCTGTATCAGTGTACTATGTTATATTTAATTAATTTATTATTTTTCTTTCTACATGCTGGTTGAATTTAAATTGTAAACGCTCAAGACGAACTACCAGCACCGGGCCATAAAATACATAATATATGGAATATAATATTTTATCAGTAGGTGACGATATATAATCTTACGATATCCAACGAAATATATTTGCTGTGGATTATGAAACGGAAGGTGGAGAATTAACTCCGACCCGTGAGTTTACGCGAGATAATTTAAAATAATCATGAATTTACAAACATACAAACAGTTGTATAGCGCGAGGTTGGGAAGCCAAAGGTGAACGATGAGGCAGCAACGCAAAAGCATGATTGTATAAACGCCCAGGGCCACAGAGACAACAGTGTAAACTTAATAACAAAATTCGATGCGTTTCGCACAAATCTTTCCAATAAATAAATTTTCCTACAGCGCGAGCACATGAGATTATAATATGGTCAAGTCAGAGTATATTATAAAGTTATCCAAGACAAGAAACTTGATTGGAGCTGTCATTAGTAGCGTTGCCTGCTCAACCGGCGACGTCGCATGAAAAGGTATGGCGACACCGACAAACGGCAGTCGTACACGAGCAACGACCCGTTATTCCCCCAACGACAAACGAATTGTGAGGAGAGAAAACCTCTTGCTTCCACCGGGGGTCGAATTTTCATAGCTTCGTAGATCCCAGTTCTACGTTCATTTTCGACCAGTACCTCCGTTATATTTCGAGCCGCGCGTCCTGACGAAACGCTTTATCGTAATTGGCCCGACAATGTCAATGAAGAGCTTATACAAGCAGAGGTCGCGAGCTCGGTGGGTATGGTGGGCGCAAAAAATACTCCCGTAGATGGAGAAGGCTTGTACGCAGCTTAAAATATCAGTAATTTGCCTGGTCAGTTTCCGAGGCCCCGGGTTTATGACCAACTGACCATCTAGCAAGGTGCATGTTGTCGGTTCTTCGTCAGTTGATTCTTGAATAAGAATCGGAAGATCGATAAACTGGCCTGCCAAAATGGTGTCGGACCAATGACAAAGGGCACAGTATTCGATTTCGAGGTACATGTAGCTAGGTGGCCCAACGTGGAATGTGGGGAAGTGGACGGAGGAGATGGAAGGAAGGAAGGTAGGATTGGCGTGGTAGCGGCGGCGAATGAAGAAGGATACGAAGTGAAATAGCTAATGAATACACGGGTAACGCAAACTGCGGTACTGCCTGCGAACAAAAGTAAGTAGGAAGGCAGGAACCTGAGAAATAGGCATACCTGTAGACGTGTTGAATAGTGTAAGGGTAAAGAGACAGAGGCGAGCCAACGAAGGAGGCAACAAGATGTGGTGGGAGCCCTGATCGGGAAACGGGATTGGTAGGCGTATTTGTTGCAGCGATAACGGATGTCGGCACCATGGCATCTGGAGTGTCAACGAGATTCAAAGCAGCTGAACTCTCTCCTGTGTCAACTTCGGATATCGTGGTATTTGGCGTAGCCATTGCGGTTGCCTGACTGTTTCGGGTAGACCTGGACATGTTCGAGTGGTACTAGTGAACTGTTGAACAATGCTTGGCCTCGTGTTGACCAGTCTTATATAGACCTCTGATCACGTGATCTATCACAAAGAGTTACTAGGCCCAGTCCCCATGGGCTTACGTCATACAACACGGAAAGCTCGCCGTTAACTGCAGTTATTGCATAAATATATGTATACATAAAACTATAAAAAGACTGATAAGACGACCTACGGCACATATTATTTACTCAAAATTGTCAGTGAGTGTCAAGTGTGAAAATGGGAGTGACGATTGAGTAATATCGAGCAAGAATTGGTGGGCATAAATGCATAATAGTGGCAAGGACATGGCTACACATTGTTTGCCAGAATTTTGACCAAATTTACTGATATTACCTTGACTAAAATTGGCAACAATTGTTTTATTTGGGTCAATAATATCATATACAGCTGGTCCTGGATTTTCTTCAACATCATTTGCCATTCTCAACAATAATGGAACATAGACACAAAGTAGTATAACAGTTGAGTGAACAACAAACAGAATAATGTCAGCCTTTTAACATAAAGTAACATCAATGTTACATTTCAAAAGCTACCCCCGGGACAGGCAGGGGAATTAACCGGGAAATGGCCGTGGATTAATAATTATATTTATCTGGGGGAACGGGGGAATTAACGAGTTATAAAATCACGATGCATTGTAGCCGGGACTTTAACGCTCGGCCAGATAGTACGTACTGGGAACGAGGGTCACTTGCTCCGTTCTCGATGGCATAAAGTTTCATAATTTGCTTCTCGTAACCTTCACAATTTGTGTATTAAGTCACGGCACATTTCAAGTCTATTGAGAACAAGGTGGTGACAGAAACGTCATGAAAAATACTGCACTAGCTACCGAACAAAATATTGGAGTTTACACGTGGCCATTTTCGAATTACGATCTATATACAGTAATTGTTAAATTTTGCGAACCTCGTCCACGACCTGAAACTATTGTTTGCAGGACGTTAACTATATAAATTTGGAAATGACCTATTCTATTCAAATCAAAATGGAGATTTTAATAAATAAGTATACTACGGCCATAGATGCCGGGACTTTAACAGGCAATTTCCCCCCAACCAATGTTAATTTCACCCCCTGTCCCGGGGGGGGGGGTGAGTTTCAATAATTGACTAATACATAATTTCTCTTGTTTTAAGAGCTTAATAATACATAATCAATTAAAAGATATTACCACATGGGATCCACCATTTTTAAATACTATACTCTTTGCTGGAAATAGCCTTTTATAGTTGCATAAGTAATTCAATTAAAAAAGATTATTTACTTTTAACCGATGTCCCAGAAATGGTATTATTGAATGATAACATCTACCATTTGCAATACAGTGACTCATTTGCTGGTGATGTATTTATGACAACCGATAACGAGTCCTTTTATTCACTGAAAAATGCTCTTAATAAATTATTATTGCCCTCTGAATTGAATTATCAACAATGTTTGTTAATTATTGATTGTAACACCGTGGCAATATTCAAGGATTCTGAAGGAAATTTTAGAATATTTGATTCCCATTGGAGAGACATATATGGCATGTCACGCCCTTCTGAAAAATGTGTGTCAATTACAATTGAAGGACAACATAGTCTTTAGTTTTCATTCCAAAAATGGTTGCACCCTTTGAATTCAAAGGTGTAAAATTATCAAATCAAAGCATTCCAAATGATAACCTTACCGTATTGGATGCGAATGCGTCTACTATTTTGAGTGAATCTCAATAAAATAAGAAAAACGATTGATGGAGCAACGCCGAAAGTACAAATTAAAGATAAAAGAAAATGAATCGGCTTAAGGTAGAGAAAAAAGGTTATCCAAACAACGCGATAGAGGCAAACATGCATTACAAAATGAATCTGCCACACAAAGACAAAAAAAAGGTTATTTAAATTGAGGGAAAGGGCAAAACAAGTTATTGCCAATAAGTCTGTTGAAAAGAGAGAAATGAGATTATTTGAAAATGCGGGAGAGATCTAAGCAAACCATTCTCAATGAGTCTGTTGAAAATAGAGAAAAGAGGTTAGTTAGCACTTGAAACGTCTTAGAGAGCGCGAAAAGTTTGTACCTTAGTAGACGCATGTACACATTGCGTACCTATTTTAACCCTTTTCGAGTGGTCGTTTTGACTCCATCAATTAACAGGGTAATTATTTTTATTAGTCATTTTCAAAAATACACGAGTTATTCTATGACATTGCCAATTCAAGTTTTTGAAAGCCAACAACAGTTAGGTATACTATTCTACACTGCATGTCTGATATTATATTCTAATATTTGTAGGTTTGAAGTTAATCAATACTACAACCCAAGTTGCAGGAAAACGCGTTTCGGTTGGAATGGTTAATATTTACAATGATAATGGTAACTGGAGCAAAGTTTGCGATAAAAACTGGACAGCGGCTGATGCTGACGTGACCTGTAAGGATCTCGGATTCCCAGGAGCTGCAATCGAGGAGCTGACTTTTCTGTCGGAGTCTAAAGAAGACCATCCCTTATATTACAAAGTTTATGAATGTGCTGGAGACGAAGAATATCTAATCAAATGCCCAAATACTCGCATAGCTTCTGCAGAAACAGGCTGTCCATATGTTGCAGGTGTCCGTTGCAAAGACGAAGGTATTTACATATAAATGTATGACATTCTCGCTAATAAACTATATCAATAAATCAATACAAAGATCATCATTCAATAATTTAGTATAACAGTAATACTGTATAAGCAAAAGTATGCCTAACAATTACACACGAACTCACCGAATAGCTAGAGGTAAGTGGTGCAATATGGTGAAGGCATCAGCATTAACACCTTCGCCCTAAAGGCGTCGGCCATGGAGACACGCTTTTGGACTCCATATAAAGGATTTTATTAAATAAGTGTCGTATTTTGTTCGTCTGTTATCATTCTAGATGACTTCCTAATTCATCACCCATATCTTCTTTCGATTTAATCTGTCAACAAAGTTCATGTAGCGCTCACCCTTAAAAACACAGGCATCCCTTTAGCTCTTAGTAAAACACAAGCGCCAGTAACATTAAGTGTATTGGCAGCCAAACTCCATAGAAACTAAACCGTCATGTTCATTAAGATAATTACAAGAGCTTAATGGCACACTAAATGTCGCATGTAATGTTATTCCTCCGGGACGGCCATTTTTGCTTAGAATATTGTGTTGTCGCCTAGAAATATTAATAATATTAAAATATAATCCAGATATTGATGCGTGTCCGTTTCTTTATATTAAATAGCGCTTTCTAATTTGTTTTCGTCCTTGTAAAGTAATATGTCTAGAAATGGTGGTTTGTAGTTTATCTTTTTCCACATTTGTTAATTTTATTTTCGGATTAAGAGTATTCATTATTTGGTAAAACTCCTCAAGCTCTTCATCTTATTTCCGCCATAGAAGCAAACAGTCATCCAAATATCGTTTGAACAATCAAATAAGTTCTTATTTGTCGTGCACATGATTCCGTATTTCTCCTCACACAGTTACCTTTCAAGGTAATCCATTACCAAAGTGGCGTATGTTGGAGCCAGTTTCGTTCCCGTCAAGCAAAGGATGTAATTTATACAATAATTTACTTATACAATAAGTGCGAAAGCTTCAATGTTGGACAAACAGATAATCTGAGTAACCTAATACAGAAGGAACAGATTAAAACAAAGAGTAACGGGATCTTTCAGAATCATACCAATCTACCAGTGCAACGACGAAAAATAGACTTTTCATAGAAATGAAAGAAAGGGAACTTATTTCAATACTAAAACCGAATTTGAATTTAAACTAGATAAACCAATAAATACACCTGTCACATATGTAAATAACAAAGTAAATGACGTACAGGTAAGAGAATGAATATAAAGTAATTAGACAACGAACCACTTATTAATACACGCATCTGATGAGATTATTATAAAGCGAAAACGTTAGTGTAATTATACGAGTGGTTTTACATCTTATTTCAAATGTTCTTTCTTCTTTTGGTTGTTTATTGAAACTTTTTATCTATATTTATATATATACTATATATATATATATATATATATATATATATATATATATATATATATATATATATATATATATAATATATATATATATATATATATATATATATATATAATATATATATATATATATATATATATATATATATATATATATATATATATATATATATATATATATATATATATATATATATATTATATATATATATATATATATATATATATATATATATATATATATATATATATATATATATATATATATATATATATATATATATATATATATATATATATAACTACAGACGGTACCGTTTCGGCCTTTTGGGCCTCATCAGTGTACTGCTGATGAGCAGGATGAAGATGACTGCTTTATATATATATATATATATATATATATATATATATATATATATATATATATATATATATAGAATAACTGGACACGGTTACACTTTCGACATTAGTTTATTGCATACAGTTCTGTTTCGTACAGGCTGCACTCATCAGTGCTAGACTAAATGTGACTTATAAAAACACCTACAGCACCACAAGCATCATATTACATCTTCCGTTACTGGCCTATCTTATAACATTATGAGATCACGCCTGTAATTAGAGACTTTGCGTGTTTAACTCGTGAAGACGTTCCTTAACAGAAATTTCGCTTTATGTCTACACTTACTAATTAGTTCGTTCCGTTTGTTCAAAGTTGCGCTCTCCGGTTTTGCATAAAATATAAAACTTCTCTTCTATACATAAATTACATCGTTTCGTGATATTAGAATAGTGGGGAGCACGGCATAAAATGTTCCATTTGATAGCGTAGTTCAAATTTTTGTCTTTCAGATTCCAAATATGTTTGCTCAGTTCTGTTGCGTTTCGTTTTGTTTCCGTTTTGAATGAGGCCTTATGGTTTGCGTATCTGGATTTGAAGCTGGTTGCGGTCAGGCCAACGTACGTTTCAGTTGCATTGCCGCAGGTTACTGTTGCAGCGGTAGACAATGTCTTTGGAGAGACATTCACCGTCCAGGGGGCACTTTGCATCTTTCGGGCAGTTGCATTTCCTCTCGAGCTCGGGGTTTACGCTGTTCCGCAACAGTTTCTTGTTGTTTCCCTCGATTATGGCTCCCACGTTTCGGCATGCAGCTGTACGAAATCTTTGTGGTATTCCGATTAAAAATCTTGTGGAGTTTATTATTAGTCGGGAAACATTTATCTATTGTATTCAGAAATTCTTTGCCGATGTTTGTTTTGACGTTTGTGATCGTAGGGGGGGGTTATACCAAATAATGTTGCGTTTTCTGTTTGCTTTCGGTTGATCAGGTTTCTCGTTAGTTTAGTTTGTAGTTGTATCCGTTGTCGTCTAAGGCTTTCTGGTAGGCAGGCGCTGCGTTATTAAATACTTCTTCGTTTGGAGGATATCTCTGAAAGTCGTTTGTTGATTCCTATCGGGATGTTCTTCAAGACGGCTGGTGGGTGGTTGGACTTAGTATTAACGTATTTGAGAGTGTTATTCGGTTTCATGTATGGTTTATGTAGGCCTGAGTCCAAGTTAAAGGGTTACATCGAGGAAATTCACCACTTTCTTGTTTGCTTCGATTGTAAATTCTTAGTTTCGTTATCTTGGAAGGTTTTACAGATATCTTTCTTCATTCGCTCGGTTTCTTGCGGTGTTCCTGTGGATATTCCCAGGCCATCATCTCTGTAGAGGCCTATAGAGTTGCCGTATTTTCGATTGCAAGAGGGATAACATATAGCATACTTACGAGCTCACAGGATTCCGCGCACGTCGAAACT
This sequence comes from Chrysogorgia sp. JL179-B06, assembly GCA_035772405.1. NCBI lineage: Eukaryota > Metazoa > Cnidaria > Anthozoa > Scleralcyonacea > Chrysogorgiidae > Chrysogorgia > Chrysogorgia sp. JL179-B06. Next base: position 1,297,517 of record JAYKKM010000042.1, read on the forward strand.
GCCCATTGTTACGTCAAATCCGCTATCGTTGTCTTTTTTCTTCCAGGGTTCTTCCGCGTTGAAAATTAGGCTGCGTTTTCGCATGGATGATGATTTCCTTGTCGCTTTCTTTAACTTCAGTATATTGCTTTGCAAAGTCGATTGCTTTCAGGAGGAGACGCTCGGTGATTGACGGGTAGAAGTCGATGATATCGAAGTTAGTGAAGTTGCTATCTTGTTTGTTGGGTGATTTTCGGAACCATTCGAGAACCTCTCGCGTGCTTTTCCATAAATTCAGCCCGGTTGATTCAAAACGACGCTTCTCACTAATTTACTAAGTATGACTTTGCTAACGTATCCTATTTCTGACTTGGTTGGGTTTATTAATCTGCAGGTGGGGTTATTTTCAAAGTTGGGTTTATGATCTTTTAGGGTGATGAAGGCTTCTTTTTCCGCTAACTTGTCTATTCGGTCGCTAAGGTTTATGCTTTCTGCGATGCGCTTGGCCTCTCTGTTGACTGATTCTACTTCGCTCTTGCTTGCCTTCTTGTAAGTCTTGGTCACATTTTTGCTTACAAGTTCGTTATAAGTTTCGGGATTCATCTTATAGTAATTTGTTGTTTTGTCGGCCTTAATCGTTAACTTCTTGTCGTGTTTTGTTGTCTTTAAGTCTTGTAGTAGTTTACTTTGGAAATCGTTCGGTTTATTTTCGAATTCGATACCTTGAATCAAGTTGGCCATACACTCTTCAAATTCTTTCAGCTCGCTAATTACAGGCGGTGAATTTTGCGTGTTAAATCCATGTTTTTCTTGAGTTGGTTCTGCTGTCTTGGGGTTAAGGAAAAAGTAGGCTTTCCATCTTATACGTTTCATGAATAGTTCGGTTTTCTCGATGAGTTTCTTTAAATATGATGATCTTGGTGCTGTAGGTATGTTCTTTGTCGAGTATTCAAAAGATATCCGGTCCATATTGATACACGAATCCAAAAGAGTGCTCGACAATTAAGGAGCGAATATATCAAATAGAGAGCTTGTGTTTGTGTTTCGAGAGTGCTCGATACCATCGGTAGAGCAAATATATAGAATAACTGGACCACGGTTACACTTTCGACATTAGTTTATTGCATACAGTTTCTGTTTCGTACAGGCGAACCTGCACTCATCAGTGCTAGACTAAATGTGGACTTATAAAAACACCTACAGCACCACAAGCATCATATTACATCTTCCGTTACTGGCCTATCTTATAACATTATGAGATCACGCCTGTAATTAGAGACTTTGCGTGGTTTAACTCGTGAAGACGTTCCTTAACAGAAATTTCGCTTTATGTCTACACTTACTAATTAGTTCGTTCCGTTTGTTCAAAGTTGCGCTCTCCGGTTTGCATAAAATATAAAACTTCTCTTCTATACATAAATTACATCGTTTTCGTGATATTAGAATAGTGGGGAGCACGGCATAAAAATGTTTCCATTTGAAAGCGTAGTTCAAATTTTTTGTCTTTCAGATTCCAAATATGTTTGCTCAAATATGTTTGCTCCTTAACTTGGACTCAGGCCTACATAAAACCATACATGAAAACCGAATAACACTCTCAAATACGTTAATACTAAGTCCAACCACCCACCAGCCGTCTTGGAAGAACATCCCGATAGGAATCAACAAACGACTTTCAGAGATATCCTCCAACGAAGAAGTATTTAATAACGCAGCGCCTGCCTACCAGAAAGCCTTAGACGACAACGGATACAACTACAAACTAAACTACGAGAAACCTGATCAACCGAAAGCAAACAGAAAACGCAACATTATTTGGTATAACCCCCCCTACGATCACAACGTCAAAACAAACATCGGCAAAAGAATTTCTGAATACAATAGATAAATGTTTCCCGACTAATAATAAACTCCACAAGATTTTTAATCGGAATACCACAAAGATTTCGTACAGCTGCATGCCGAACGTGGGAGCCATAAATCGAGGGAAACAACAAGAAACTGTTGCGGAACAGCGTAAACCCCGAGCTCGAGAGGAAATGCAACTGCCCGAAAGATGCAAAGTGCCCCCTGGACGGTGAATGTCTCTCCAAAGACATTGTCTACCGTGCAACAGTAACCTGCGGCAATGCAACTGAAACGTACGTTGGCCTGACCGCAACCAGCTTCAAATCCAGATACGCAAACCATAAGGCTCATTCAAAAACGGAAACAAAACGAAACGCAACAGAACTGAGCAAACATATTTGGAATCTGAAAGACAAAAATTTGAACTACGCTATCAAATGGAACATTTTATGCCGTGCTCCCCACTATTCTAATATCACGAAACGATGTAATTTATGTATAGAAGAGAAGTTTTATATTTTATGCAAACCGGAGAGCGCAACTTTGAACAAACGGAACGAACTAATTAGTAAGTGTAGACATAAAGCGAAATTTCTGTTAAGGAACGTCTTCACGAGTTAAACACGCAAAGTCTCTAATTACAGGCGTGATCTCATAATGTTATAAGATAGGCCAGTAACGGAAGATGTAATATGATGCTTGTGGTGCTGTAGGTGTTTTTATAAGTCACATTTAGTCTAGCACTGATGAGTGCAGGTTCGCCTGTACGAAACAGAACTGTATGCAATAAACTAATGTCGAAAGTGTAACCGTGTCCAGTTATTCTATATATTTGCTCTACCGATGGTATCGAGCACTCTCCGAAACACAAACACAAGCTCTCTATTTGATATATGCGCTCCTTAATTGTCGAGCACTCTTTTGGATTCGTGTATCAATATGGACCGGATATCTTTTGAATACTCGACAAAGAACATACCTACAGCACCAAGATCATCATATTTAAAGAAAACTCATCGAGAAAACCGAACTATTCATGAAACGTATAAGATGGAAAGCCTACTTTTTCCTTAACCCCAAGACAGCAGAACCAACTCAAGAAAAAATATGGATTTAACACGCAAAATTCACCGCCTGTAATTAGCGAGCTGAAAAGAATTTGAAGAGTGTATGGGCCAACTTGATTCAAGGTATCGAATTCGAAAATAAACCGAACGATTTCCAAAGTAAACTACTACAAGACTTAAAGACAACAAAACACGACAAGAAGTTAACGATTAAGGCCGACAAAACAACAAATTACTATAAGATGAATCCCGAAACTTATAACGAACTTGTAAGCAAAAATGTGACCAAGACTTACAAGAAGGCAAGCAAGAGCGAAGTAGAATCAGTCAACAGAGAGGCCAAGCGCATCGCAGAAAGCATAAACCTTAGCGACCGAATAGACAAGTTAGCGAAAAAAGAAGCCTTCATCACCCTAAAAGATCATAAACCCAACTTTGAAAATAACCCCACCTGCAGAATTAATAAACCCAACCAAGTCAGAAATAGGATACGTTAGCAAAGTCATACTTAGTAAATAGTAGTATAGTAAGTGGGGCTGCGGGCCCAGTCAACGCCAACCACGATATACCACCAAAACATCACCAAATTTGTGTCGAGCCACAATTCGGGCAATGTTTTGGTACTCACGTTTTATAATCAACGTTTGGTTGAGCTCGCAGCGTTAGTCTCTACGCTTATTATGGTAATCGTTAGTCAATCTAAACACCCCTCCCACGTTTTCTACTAAGTTGATGCCAAATATTAAAAAAATCACGACTTTCGCTAAACTTTACGCTACTTTAGCCATTTTTTAGGTGCGTTTCAACATTTTCACAAATTTGTCGAATCGCATTTAAAAAATAGTCGTTTCAACATTTTCACAAATTTGTCAAATCACATTTAAAAAATAGAAAGTGTCGTTTCAATATTTTCACAAATTTGTCAAATCACATTTTTACAAATTTATGTATCGTAAAAGTGTCTCACGCGTGATAAAATTGCCACCTGTTATGCAAATTAGGTTATTGCCACCTGTTAATAATAGATTAGTCCGTTTGTTCACTATTTTCAGCGTTTGTTGCACTTCTAAAATGGTACCTCACCTCTCACTTCAATGTTTTTTTGTGACCATACGCGTAGGAGTCAAATACCATTTTCTAAAAGGTAATCGTTTATCATCAAAACAGGATAGCGACACTTTATTAATTTCGTAACTACCTAGCTGATGTTTGACACTTCTAATGGTCTTCATTGTGTGTCGCAATTGTTTCTGCTCAAGTAACACACTTTTGTAATCTTCGTGTCTGATCACTTTTTTAATTATATTCTTTCTAATCACCTTTAGCGGTTTTCCCACCACCCCCATCCTCTTTCAAATAGCTGTACATTTTTACTGCGCAACCCAACGAACTCAATAATTGGCGTTCCAGCGCACTCGTCTTTCATCTTGCCAATAACTTTCTTATTCTCTTTGAAAGCGAACGGGTTGTCTGCAGGGTAATCGCTATTGTCAAACTTTTCACGCTCCTCCATGAAGTCGGAATAAACGTCGCCAGTTTTGATTGAGTACAACAGACTGTCAGTGTCAGTGAAGTGCAATCTACAGGTGTCGCTAGAGTACTTTTTCATGATATAATTATAGTGAAAATCATACATCAGCGTTTTACTCAAGTCTAGTATGCACATACCCACGTATGCGGGTCTATTTAATGTCAGCGTCTCTTTGACTTTGTGGACAGCAACTAAGTTCTCGCTAAATATCTTGCAAGACACAAACGTAGGCTTTTGAGACAAGCTTTTCTAAACGTTTTTCTCAGTGGTCACTAATCTTACGTCCACACGCTTCCTCAAGTTCTCCATTGTTTTTCCAAAACACACTGTTGTTCATCAACTTGAAGAAATCCTTCTCGAAAGCGTTCTTAGCCGCGGTTCTCTTGACTGTGTTAAAGTCGATGTACTTGCCCAACCACTTAGACTGGTCAAACTGTAGGACCCTATGAAATCTTTTTGATTTTCAATCCAAGATCCATATACAACTGCAGATTTCTATAGTGACACACATACTTTTTTTTGTCCATCAAATTAGTCACCCGAGCTTTTTCACACCACCAACACTCACGTTAAACTTATTTTTGATTTTCGTGCAGTACTCCGGACAACATGTCAACAGTTTATCTCCATCTTCTCAGGAGCCAGCGGGTAGTCGTTATGTAGGTCATGCAAATGGGCTGGATACTCCAAGTCGACTTCAAGCAGTAAGCCCTTTTTACTATTGTTGTGATAGTCGCATAGATTAACCTTTTCTATCTCTCTCTCAGTCAACCCACTGAAGCCACCCGTAGGTAGACTTCGACTCATTGCCCACCCATATAAATTGTTGGCGTCAAGGTACATCAAATACTTCGACTCTTGCGCTTTAATCGTACCCCTTCATATATTTATTGTTCGCCACGCCATGTCTGTTGCATATGTAGCTCACACCACCACGCATACCTAATTCTACGAACTGGAACATGTCGATGTCGGACAATAACTCGAGTTTCTACTCCAGTCATCTTTAACATGGCATCCCAAGCCAATCCAGGCGACGTGAAATAGTGACACGGGTCTAATTTATACTCGCGATGGCATGTCTTTCTAAAGTTCTCAAAAACGTCGGCAAGCAAGAGCACATCGCTTTTCAAATACAGGTCGTGATACCCACCCATACTTTCAACGTCGAAGTAGTCCCACACATCGATGGGCGCGCTCGTTGCATTTCTTCCGTGATGTGCTCATCGTTCAGAACGCTGTAGAAATCTTTTTTGGAGGGTAGCTCGCTTCGTCGTCGAATTTTATTAAAGGAGTCCATATAATCGTATGGATAGACTCCCTTTCTTGTCATGAGTGCCAACCCCTCGTCGCGAAACACTTCTGACGTGGTACTTGAAAGCGTCCCTTGGTAGGTTCTTCACCAAGTTGTCTAGACCGCTACTCATGAACTGAAAGCTGTCCAAAAATACCAAGTTTTTTTCCAAGCATGAACGCCATTGTACTTCTCCATGTTGTTCGGTATCACATTTATGTCTTGACCAAACTTACCAATCTCCTGCATGATGAAATGACTATCGTAGCCACGTAAGTTATGAAAGATCACAGGAATTTTATCAGTCAATCTAAAGTTCACGTTACACTGACGATGTGCGGACCCTCTGTAACTTACCTGAGACATGACAGTGGTCTCTCACTCTAACGTCAGCACCAGTGTACTCAACACTGCAAATATGACAACTTTCAGCCTCGTCAAAGTTCTTCTTATCGGCGTCAGTCAGTATCATTTCTTTGTTAAAGTGACTCTCAGATGTCTCTTTACAATATTCGACAATTTCTAACATCTCCCCAATGAACTTGTTGACTGCATTTTCACCGCGATACACCTTCACTGGCTTACTATACGCATTGTCATAGCAACAAACCAATTTATACCCATAACCACAGTCAACATGCCTCTGGTAAGCATTTGTGTAGCTACACTCGCTTGGTGGCGTCGCTGTGTGCACCTTCTGTGTGATAGCCTCGAAGTCTGCATACACCACAAATGGTACATTTAATTGTCTACTAAAATTCTCGTATTTCACTTTCGCACCTTTTTGTGGCATTTTAATAGCTTGCTTCCCATTGATGACCAAACACACTTCAATATGACTTTCAAGCACGTCCGCACGGGTGAAACATTGCAAACAATACCTGCAAAAGTGCTTTCTCGCCTTGTGCTCTGTCTGACGGTACATGAATTTGTTAAAATCGCGAATGTACACATAATGCTTGTTGCCCACGTCATTAGTTATCAACAGTAGGTCCATATGGTCAGGATACGTCTCCTTAGAAACGTACACAGGGAATGGCTGCTTATTTTCGTACCCAAAAACATTAATGCTAATATCGTTCGCCTTTTCGATCTTGTTGTAGTCTTTGACTGATACTGGGAAGTCAATTCCATCATAATTCAGCTCACCGACATGCCTAGCGTACTTCGACGTTCTATCGGAGTGTTTTCCAACAGGAAACTTATGCGCTAGGTGACACCATCTAAAGCACTCGTTGTCACCATCGTTATTTACATTTATCAGACCCTTCATACTATTACGCAGCTCCTTTGGTAACACAATGTAGCTACTCCCACGCAAAGGTCTGTAAATAGCGACATTGACGTAGTGTGCATCTATTTTGTCGATAGCCCATCCAGACCCCTCAGATAACCACCCCAGCTATCCGCGTCAAAATCTGCTCCGACCCGCGATTGGCAACACCCTCGATGTCATGCTCGTTAATGACGACGAACGTTTCGCTGTTAAAGTAGGCGGTTTTGTATGTGGTCTTATTGAGTTCTAAAACTTTCTCAAAAGTGACTTTGACTGTCTCCACCACTTTCATTCCGTTGGTCTCACCTAGTTCACGTCTCAAAAGGTTAGTGACAGCGCTTCTACTACCATTTACCTGATTGATGTCTCTGTCGTCAATTACCTCGACTCCATAGGACCTTGTGAACCCTCTCAGTGCTCGATCCAACAAATGTGTTGACGGTGCGAGGTCTTCGACTAGACGTTGTCCCTCCTGATCTCTAAAGAAGCCGTGAACGTTGGTCGCTTCATCTGTTAGTGAATTGACAACGGCTGCACTCGTCTTATGCGCCCGTCTTTTTGTCAGTGGGTTTTTCACAGTCCGACTCATTGGCTTATACTTACACTAACAACTTTTTTTTCTTAGCCCACTCATTGTAATAAATATCGCCACTCTCACACCATCCTAGCTTTGGATACACCACCCCAAACAAATTATCGTCAAACAAGTCTTTCACCTTCCGTCTTTGAGGTCAAGCACCTTCTTGAGTGTCTCGACTCGTCTTCTATGACACAACCTAATAATGTAGTATCCATATCTGCTGACATTTCTACCCTTTACCAAATTGCATGAGTACAACGCGTTGACAACTTTCAAGAAGTCCTCTTTTATCAACTCGAGGTGCTCACCCTTCACGACGTTCCGCAGTCTCCTCCCATCCACCAAGACCGTTTGTGAACGCTTTTTAGTCGCGTGAGTCTCATGTCGCTGTAACTCTGAGTGTAACCCCATTCGATGTCGCCACACTTTGGACACGCGTACCCACCGCAGTCACTTAGACGTTTCACAACGCCACAATCCGAGCAGTAGTAAAGCCCGAAGATACCTCCACACTCAGTTTGCGTCTCACTCGCGATTTCGTCAATTGTGTAGCCGTAACTCATCTGCCTCATAAGTTTGTCCATCACTCTTATACTACTCCAACATGTTTTTTACTGAGTTAGCACCCATACTACTATTCCACTACCCAAACCTAGCGCGCTAACAAACAATAATTGGTATTCCTTCATTTCCGCACTTGGTTGGTAGTAATCCGCAATCTTCGGGAGGTCAGTGAACACTCGTCCGCTGTACTGAATGGTCATTACGCTTCTAAGTTCTCCCAACGCATGGTTTGTGTCATTGATGTCAGCGTTAGCATCAGAGAGCCGTTGTCGTAAACGCTGGATCTTATCTTTCTTGGCGACCTCATTCTCATACCACACTTCTTTCGCACTGGCTAGCTGTTCCAACGCGTGGTTGTGCCTTTTCAATCTCTGTCTCATCGCCTGAGTGATTAAACTTTGAAAACATAAAGCCAGCGCCTGCAAAAGCCACTGCATTAAAAATCCCTCCAGCCACAACACTCACCATTAACTTACGTTGATTTGAATGGATCTGTCGGTATCCACTTTTTCGATGCATCCATTTTACTAACAGCGTTCCTGCACCAACAGCTGCAGCAAGTTTCACTGTACCTTTCACAGTCTCTGGTGTTCCCAATGGTTCTCCCAAAGCCTTTTTAGAAATCATACTCACTGCCACAGCACCAGTCGTAACAAGTAGCGCATCGTACAGTTCGTTCATAAGCTCTTTTCGATCGATCGCAGTCATATACATTGTCGTGTGTTTTGTTTAAGAATCAAATGTGTCTAACGCTGGACGACGAGTTTTGTGGTTCTCTGACACAGGTGCTGGTGTAGTACTCACTTTTTCACTGCTAATTGTGTACCACAATGAAGCAGCAGCAATGATTACACCAAGTGTTCCGACAATGTAACCATAGCTCCACTCACCACCCTGTTCTTCGTTAACTATCATTTCACGCATTTTCTTTTCTTTCGCAGCTTTCGATATCTCAGCCAACTTTTTACCAGCAGCGACAACGCTTTGGGTCCTTCACCTTAACACTTTTCACATCAGCTGTGTTCTTAGCTTCAACAGCCGTCTGTGAGTCCTCAACCATCTAATACACTATCCACGTGTTATCTTACTCACAGATGACCTCACAGGTGTCTCACAGTTGACCTCACAGGTGTCTCACAGTTCCAGACCAAAACGCACTAAAAAATTAGGATTTTTTCTGGGAGTATAACATAATGACTCAAGCTCGAGAAATCAGCGAAGAAGATATTGCCAACATGCTGAGAACAGCCTTAATCAGTGCGCCTACCCTACAAGACGCCTCTGGACCTATCGTCTTAAACGAGTACTTCTCAACATACACAATGTTCGACCCCGACCCTGAAGGACCACCAAAACGGCTTGGCTCTCAGGTCCGCCATACGAGGTATCTTCTCGACGCTTGGATCGATCTTCGAGAGGAGAGAGCCAACGAGCTCGCTGGCGTGTTAGCTAGCATAATCCCTGTGTGGTGTCACTCATCATTCAAGTTACCTTATGTTAGCAAGTGGTGTCTACTTGAACGACCCTTAAGTGGGTCCCACAGCCACGTTACTCGGTATACTTCCTCTCAAGTGTCTCTTTTAGCGACCCATCTATGGAAACCCATGCCCAACCAAAGCCAAAGCGTGGCTAGAGCTCGCCGCAAACCGCGACGTTCACGTTTGGCAAGGTGGGGTGTAATAGGATAACTGGGTGTGGATGATATCTGGGACCACGTTACACTCGCCCGCCCCCAGACACTATTGCGAAGAGACGAAAACGCGTACGTCTGTTACCCATGCGGTGGTGGCCACCAATAGCCCAATGTGACCGCTCAAGACATGAGAGCTCGAAGACACATCTTGAAAAACTTAGAACTTTCGGCGGAATATTCAACAACGAACAACGATTTCCACAATGAAAAAAAAATATTTCTCCGAAGGGATAGTAACCATGAGAAAAGTTGGTAAACTAGAAATCGTGATTGGTCCCATGTTTGCAGGACAAAACAACCGAGACTCTCCGCAGGTTTAGTCACGTTAAGTAAATCAGGGCTCAAAGTCCACTACATGAACAACACCAGGCGACACTAGGCGAACTGACCACACGTTCTCCACACCATCGTCAGAAAACCATTGTCGTTGGATCAGGCAGGTTACCTGCGAAGTATAATCACCAACCCTCCCGAGTTCTTCCGAGATAGCTCTGATTATGACAGTCATCGGAATTGATGAGGGCCATTGGTAAACACTGATCTACTCCCAGTGTATTCACCGAGTTACATCAAAGCTGGCATTCATAGTCATTATTTGTGGTCTCAAAACAACGGAGCACTTAAAAAAACTTGGTGAGCTCGACACGTAGTTCTCAGTGGCAGACGACATCACCTTTCTAAAAGCGTACTGTGCTCGTTGTCGTGACACTTAACGAAAACCACCGTTGAAGCGCCATACAATTGGAGATACAAACCCAAGGACCATCATTCGTTGGTGGTGCTGAGCAAGATACGCCGCAGTGTGCAGATCGTCATCATCCTTCCACACAAAATTAAGGGTGTTCTCGGATACCCCACTTTTTTAAATTTATACATAAGGTCACATGAAGCGTCCAATGTACCGTAGAAAACATTTTTTCACACAAGTGGTCAGAAGGATTGTGAGATAAAGATAGAAAGTTTCGCAGATATTTTTTACTGGGTTAAAAAACGTCTTTAAAAAATGTTAGAACAGTTGTCGCTTCAAAAACGTCGTCTCAACAATGAGAACGTGTGCTAATACGACTTGATTACTCACTGTCTATAAAGTCTCTTTACAATAACGTCGCTCATGGTTACTCAACGCTGATTAATTTTTTAAATTACGAAGGCAGTGAAGGAGCATTGATAACCCAACGTCCAAAGAGATATTTTATTACCGTTGTAATAGCGTCGTCGTAACGAGTCGCACAAGAGTGTTAAGATAACCAGCGGGATGTTAATAACTGAGCAAACAGAGACTCCTGCTCTTTGAACGTCCTATTGCCTGTGCCAACCTGGATTCTTGAAACTCAATCACAAGCCCGCTATATGGCTGTCCGGCTTGCATTGGCAATAATCAAGTCAGGCTTCCATCCACGTTGGGAACCTTTTTTCCACGAGTTTTATTCTTTTACTCGAATTGTCTTGGTTCTCACCACAAGCAGCTATCAAAAAAGCTTCAGGATAATATTTCCTAAGAAAACCAACAACTTTCGTATGAAGGTCGAACTCGGTGATCATTACGAATTGATTTGTGTTTGAGACCAACTGTTAGCTAAACTTTTTTTAACGCTTGGTAAAACTTCTGAGTGCACCCACCTTCCGAAGTGTTTCGCACGCTCCATTTTACTTGAGAACGTCAATGAGTAGACCCCAAGTTCGTTGAATAAACGAGGCCTGCTCTATCTTCATTTTAAATACAATCAGGTTCGACGTGGTCGTTGACTGCGTCCTTTTGGTCGAGCGTAACCTAGAGCGCTCGCGACTCTTTTCTCTTGCTTTGAACCATATATCGCCGTTAGTCTCAAGACTGTCAGTGGATTTGGTGGCCATCGAAGTCGAATAATCGAAGCACTGTGGAGGTCATCACTATATTATAGTCTCCCACAAAAAAAACTACTCGACATAGGTGTCGGGTTTTTTATAGATCTGTGTTGTTGTGTACACAATGCAGCAAATACGTTTTATTAGTCTTCAGTTTTCTACGTCGTCTGAAAAAGTTTCTGAATGTTACGAACCAGTTTTTCTCTAAGCCAACCCATTTAAACTTAGGTCACGTCTCCCACCACTCCTAACTATTGTCTGACTCTGGTAACGTAATAGGTTTCGCCGTAAGTCTTTTTAGAACCTCATACCAATCTCATCGTGGAGCTCGAGAGTAACGTCAACCAGCGACCAAATGAATCCACCAGCTTTGAACATGTGGTTCAGTCGTCTTATTTATCTTATTATGTTTCATGAGGTCTCGAAATACATGCTCCCATTTACTTTAACAACCATATCTTCCTTTCATCATTTCTCCACCCAAGATGATGATGTCTCGGGTCGTACATGTAACCACTCACAATTTTCACAAAAACCGTAGAACTCTATTCAAACGATGGGTATGCATAGGGCGCTAGTGGTATTCTTGGTCGATGTATTCCAAAAATTGTTCCCGTAGGTGGTGCCTATCTTTTTCATATTCGCTACGAAGTCTGAGTTCGGTTTGACTTAACGTTATTCGAACTCTGACAATGTGAATAGTCCATGTGGTTTGCCAGTGGAGTTGATATCATGTGCATTTTGGTGAGGTCAATGCCTACTAGGAAGAGTGCATACGCTCTCCATCGCTCTGATGCTACCACCATACGCGAGTCCATTAGTTATACCAGTCTTGTACCCTATGAACATATCCCACTGACCGTCGACGTTTGATATAAATGTCTCCCAATTTTGAATCCAGCGGTGCGAGTAGGTAGCCTCACCACGACAAAAATGGAAAAGATCACACACCCCAGCATACTGGGGCCAGATAAAGTGGAGACCTGACTCCAAGTGGGATTGGTGTTAACACAGGATATGAAAAACATTGGCTTACAACCGCTGATAGCCAATTAATAGGGCCATAAGTTGGTTTGTTTTGCCACTAATTTTACTTGTTTCATCATTCACCAATGCTTTTCAACTTGTTTGAACCACTTTGTGTGAAATTCCCACATTTTTCAAGGAGTGTGTGCTAACGTTGAAGTCAAGCACAACATTGTAGGACTGACACTTGAGTAAACCTGCTAACAATTGATCTAGAGTTCTTTTAAATTCGCGGCATCTGAGTCGTCGACTGGGGTCTGCTAAAACGTTTTTTATTGCTGAGCCTTGCATCTCTATTATTCCAGACATCCTTCCACCGGTCGCGCTTAATTTAGGATCTTCGTCCAGATGTCTTTTCGTTCTCTTTAGTATTTTATCGTGAGGGTCGTCAGACTCGTACCCATAGTTTAGACTCATCACTACTTCAAGGTGTATTTGGTTAGCAGATAACCAGAGGCTGCTGAGAACCCTAAGATTATCGCCAGCGTTGTCGTGTCTGACTTACTTGTGGGAAGTGCTTTTCTCATGGGAAGTGGTGCCGCACTTTCTTGGTAAACTTTTTTAGCCACGAGATTACTTAGCGCCGTCACATTTTCTTGGTGAGCTTTTTTCTTCACGGTCGTTGGCACCACTAATGGGTGAGTCACCACATTTTCTTGGTGGACTTTTTTAGCCGTGATTGTTGGTGTTGTTGCGTTCAAGCTGGTGTTCACTCCAAATCTCATGGACTCTGTGGCAATCTTTAATAAGTTGTTGTACCCAGCGATTTTATTCTTGAGTATCACTAGGTTACTCGGCATTAACCACGTACTTGGCGACACTGCAAGATTTTGGACAACGTTGGTGTCTCTAATTGATTTGTTCATGTTGAGAATCCATGTCGATACGTCGTACTGTATAACACTGTCAGAAAACAACTTGCGGAATTCTTGTTGGGTCTCTAGACTTCCTGCAGAACCACCAACGACTGATACACGTGTTCTCGCTTGCGCACCAAGTGTGGAGTACACAAAGGACTCTATGCTCTGATTTAGATATTGCAGCCCAATGTTGGTAAAACCGTCTGAGAGTCGTGCGACGTATCGTTTGTAATCGTTCTGAACGTCGTTGAGTGTGAACACTCTGGTTTCGCCTAAAGTGCCATCGCTCAGGACTTTATTCTGGTAGTAGTGCCTTCTAGGAATCTTGGAAATCTTGCCATACAATTCGGAAGCGTTGAACTCTCTACTTATCGATTTCATGGTCTCGCCACCCTCCATTCTTCTCAGAAGTCTTCTAATGGTGAAGTACAAATGAAATCTCATTACACTTGTGACCACGGGGTGAACTTCTTGTGACACTGATAAATGTTGCAATGACACCCCACAACAGAAACTCGCACAATACGTTGCAAACACAACACGGTAGTAAGATTCGTTGTCGTCCCACTCTGATTTTGTCTTTGACGTGGTGACTCGCAAGACTGGTAGCTTCGACATGAAGTAGCTATTTTGGTTAACAAAAACTTTAAAGTTATTCACTGGGTAATTCAACACGTTTTCCGTTGGATAACCATCCCAAAGTCCCCAATGGTTCTTATGACCTTTTGGCAGTGGTTGGATAGTTCCACCACCCTGCCATATTATTGGGAACTTACTATTGTGTAGCCACTTCCACATGCTTTTATCATTTTTGAAGGTTGTGCTGGTTATGTCCGTGCTGAGGATGTCGTTATTTCTGAAATATATGTCGACACTTAGGGTCTCACCATCTTGTGAAATATTTGGATAGAACTCAAATTTGCTTAGAGTGGCGTGAGGGTACTTTTTGATGAGGTCTGCCTTCGCGTCGTGTGCAGCCTTTGATGTGTTCGCCATCGCGCGTTTGTAGTACTTTCCATAGTACTCACGAAGGGCTTTCTGCATATAATATACCATATGTTATACATAATGCGAAAGTTGACGGTGTTCATTGAAGGTGTAGAAAAAGTTGTGTCCTTTGACAACGCAATGATGATCGTGAGTGACAACCCATACATTATGGTCAAGACAGCCACTGTGTTTTGGGACCACCATAACGTAGGAATTAACGACCTCCTTAGCGTCTCCACACGGGTCGACGCTAAGGACATTACCCCAATGCCTGATGCGATGGGGGGGTACCTTAACTTCGACGAATTGGCCAAACTCTTAGAGCGAGAGTTTAAAACCAAAAAGGTGGATCTTAAGGTAGAGAGACTAACGCATGTAAGCAGATGCAGGGTTAAGGTCGATCGCGCAACTACGCTTGGCACCCTTGGACCTCTACTTGGTTTCGTGAAGGATACGGTGATTCAGGGCAACTCACGGTGGAACAATAGCCCAAACGAGGTCGACATGTACAGAGGCCTGAAGTACATAGAAGTTTCGTGTGACGTTGTTGACCCTGAGAGCAATGTGGGTATTGATGGGAAGCGTAGCGATGTGATCACAACGTTGCCAATACCTACCGAACAGTCATTGAAAGGGTCAGTGCAACGCCATGTAGACATTGAGTCAAAGGTGGGTATTAAAAAAGGTGTCTACTCAAGTATGACGTTTCGTGTCAAACCAAATAATGGTGGTGTCAAAATTGGCGCGGTGCTATTGGAACTGTATATTGTGTGAATTATATGGAGCTTGGCGTGGAAACAGAGCAAGGGTTGAGAGACATTTATTATAATCCTAAGACAGGGTACAGTGGTGCGGAGAGGTTGTATCAAAGCGCATTGGGAGACGGATTGAAAGTAACTAGAAAAACAGTGAAAGAGTGGTTGACAGCGCAGGACACCTACACTAGGTACAAACCTATTGTGAGAAGACATAAGTTCCGCGCGACTTTTGTTGGATTTCTTGGTGAAGAGCTCCAAATGGACTTAGTGGACATGAGCAAGTACTCAAAACAGAATGGAGGGTATTATTGGATATTGACAGGTATTGAAATATTGAGTAGATATGCTTTTGGAATTGCGGTTTACAGAAAAGACACTGGGAACATGACTAAGGCTGTTGGAAAATTGTTGGTTGACTTTGAAGATCGGTTTGGAGCCACACCTAAGTTAGCGCAATTTGATGATGGACTTGAGTTCTACAACGTTGGGGTGAAAAGTTTGTTGAGAGAACATGGTGTTGAATATTTCAGCACTAAGAGTGATAAAAAGGCTGCTGTTGTCGAGCGTTTTAACAGAAGTCTGAAGAGTATTATGTGGAAGTACTTTTATAGTCATGGGACGTACAAATGGATTGACGCTTTGGACCAGTTTGTAAGCAATTACAATAGCAATGTGAATCGAAGCATTATGATGAAGCCGAAGGATGTTGATAAGTCAAATGAGGGTGAAGTTTGGACCACTTTGTTTGGTCATCAATTTGCAGACAATCCATCGCCAAAGTTTAGAGTTGGTCAATCGGTGAGAATTAGTAAATACAAGAGTGTGTTCACAAAGGGCTATGAAGCCAACTTCACTGAAGAGCTGTTTAAAGTGGTAAAGGTTATTCGTGGTGATCCGAATGTGTACGAAATTGAGGACGTGAGCGGTGAACAGATTATTGGTAAATTTTATGAACAGGAATTATCGCTGGTCAATAGGAAACACGGCGATGATGTGTACAGAGTTGAAAAGGTGTTGAAAAGAAAGAAAGTCAGAGGGAAGAAGATGGCGCTGGTCAAATGGTTGGGTTATGAGAGCAAACATAATTCGTGGGTACCAGAAAGCGACATTCAAAATGTGAGCTAATGTAATATGGCTGAGGGTGGGGAAGGTTTTGACGAGGTCGAGATGGAAATCCTCGGTAAGTACGAAGACATGAGTGGTGAGCGACTAGAAAAGAGGCTCGTCTATTTCGAAAAGTTAATCGAAGACATAGACGATGAGCACACTGAAGACGGTATGCCGGAAGACGTTCGTGTTAATTACAACGACTATCAAGACCAAGCGAAAAAGATAAGGAGCGAGCTAGACGCGAGACGAGATTGGCAAAAAGAGACGTCATTTATTGACACTGATGATGGTAAGACGGTGACAATAAGGGGAACCAACACAGAAGTCCCCGCAGTGGAGTTTGTTGAGCAGGAGTCATATGGTGACGTCAGTGATGTGAGTATTAGTATAGCTTTCGAAGAGGAGGACGACATCAAGAGAAGACTTGGTGAACTAAAAGCGCACAACAAAAAGGTGATAGAAAACGAAGTAAAAAGAATCAAGCTAATAGGTAAGAAAGTACGTGAGTTGTACAAAAAAAAACTTGGTCGTGATGACGTGTCAAAGGAAATAATCAACAGGTCACAGGTTACGGACTCGGGGTCTATTCTTTTCAAACCGATAAACAAAGATGGTGAGCGTGGGAGCTTTAAACTAATTCTAAAACCTGGGAAAAAAGGTTTGATCTACAGTGTAGGCGCGAGTAGTAAAAACGCTATTGAGCAGTTCAAAAAGTTAGTTAGTCAAATCCCTGAGAATGCAGAAACAACAGTTGTCACAACAGAAGTAATCCCAGACGATTTCCCAGTGATTGAGACAAGAGTGGGCTATGACGACATACCTGGGCTATCACCAGACGAGAACCGCGGGCTGAATGGTGTGCTTAACCCAAGCGATAGCGTGTTGCGTGAATCGAGAATAGGTGACACTGGTGCGTTGCAAATACAAGCAAACCATTTTCAAGAAGCGATAGACAAAGAGGACGAGAGAATAGCAGAGCTTGAGGGAAAAGACACTACGACCGCAGAGAACGAAGAGTACATTGATCTACGCGGAAGAGTGATTGGGCTTACGCAAGCCAGAGACAGAACTATTGAACAGCGAGAGACAGAGGAGGTTAGAGAGCAGCAGGAAGTCGACATTGACAGGTTTCAGAGATTTAAGGAATGGGCTAAAGAAAACATAGTTGGGTTGAGCGCTGTAGCGATTTCAATGGCTGGAATTATAACAACAATTATTATCGCTGGTAGATCCGCTGTTATGAGAGGCGCTGTGGTCACAAAGTCGTTCGCGCAGGCTGTTAAGAACGCAATCACGAAGATGGGTCCATGGGCTGTT
>JAYKKM010000043.1:10000-12500 GCA_035772405.1 Chrysogorgia sp. JL179-B06
CAACAATAAATTATTGGAGTTACTTTTCATTATGACCAACAAAGCTATGATAACTACCAAAATAAAAACTAGGGCTATTATTAGTATAAATTATCATTAAAAACTTCTATAATTTACTCTGGTAATGAATTAAACCGAAAATATCCGCTCTCCATGGTAACGGTATTAGAAAAAATGTCGGTAACACGATCTTAAATTGTAGGGTTACATCGATATACACAAATAATTCCAACTTACCTTATTAGCAGCGAAGCAATGTAGGAGGATGTTGTGATTACGACCGGAGTGCAATGAGCCTCTCAAGGCGCAATGTAATTACGGATCTTGTTTTGAATGTTTTCGGCTCGGGGACTGTGTGCACTAGTATCCATGGAGATCGGTGGCATGATCGAAAGTGAGGCTGTGCCGCGAGATATGATGTTGTTTTGTTCGGTTCACCCCGAAGGCAGCCTGTGCAGCGAGATATGATCTTGTTTTGAAAATCACATACCTGACAGTCTCATGATCACCCCACAGTGCAATGGGCCCCCGCGACTTGTGTGCTAACAGGAATGACCTCATGGAGGTACCAACTTAGATACTAAGACCAGGATAAGGGGTTCGACCACCTCTCCATACGCCATGAAAACTTGTCTCATGATACGGTCGATCGAAAGTGAGGCTCTGTTGGGCCCCACTCACTCCCGACTAATGGGCGTGTGATTCGAATATCCAGGCAATAATGAAAGGTGAATCGTGAACGACCCGCACCAAAATAAATGGCGCGAGACAACATGATTTAGCGTCAGGTTCTGACCGACGACTACCGAGCCGGAGAACGACTACAGTTAGACTTTTTTACGAGGCAGGGGACCTGAATCGTGCGAGATATGATCTCAGCACGAGCTGTTTAAATAAAAACGATGTGACCTTGTCATACGCAACATATGCCAATGTCCATAGGTAAACGCATGTGGGAAATGTGCGCCACACCGACGAGCACACGATAAACGAACAACACTGCCTGTTTGGGTCATAAACATCACTTCGATAATCAACATTTCCAAGATAACTGTAACCATAAGTAAGTACGTCTACGCAACAATCGCTAGCGTTAACGTTATAACGGACGCTTCAGGTACGGCGGAGTTCACATTATGTCCGTAATCACTTTTCATGACTTTCATATATTGAGGTCGCAGCGGTTAGGATTTTAGGTTTAGGATTTTATTAACGTTTTAACAATGTATTCAATCAGAATACATTGTTAAAACGTTAATAAAATAAAGAGTTGACACTGACTGACTAGTTGAAAACGTATAAACAACGTTGAGAAAAACTTAAGACGTTTCGATAAAAAAAACCACGATCTAAATACAGGTCAAAGCTGACTTAAATAGGTTCAATGGTTATGTAAATATGCTAGGAAAGTGATTTATACATGTCAGGAATATGCATACAGTCATTGTCTTTTGGGAATACAAAGCTTGGAGGAATAATCGTTCATGGTAATATCTTGCTTTGTTGACAGTCGCGTGTTATTTTCCATTTCTGGTCAAATATTGATACCGCGCGTTTATGTTCCTTGATTCTGGTTTTAAAAGCTCTTTCCGTTTGTCCGTAATACGTAAAATCACACTCCGAGCAATCAATCTTATATACAACGCTTTTTATATTTTCTGTCGCTAACTTGACCTTGGATTTAGGGAATTGGTGGTGAAGCGTTCCTATATGAGGCGCCGTGTGTTGCATAATTCAAACCTTTTTCTTCGCTCAACTGAAAAGCTCACAACACATACCATGCATTTTCACCATGTGAAATACACACAACACACGTTGAAATAGCGAAATTTATGCTAAAAATGATTATTTTACTCAATTTTTGCGTGAATTTCAGTCTATTTTTGTGCAGATTTCAGTCACTCTATTCTTGTGCCAATTTCAGTCTATTTTTTTACTGATAAAACTCTGATGATTGGGGGTGACTGTAAGCGCCCTCATGTAACATACCAACTAGCTAGGAATTCAGTCTGTTTTTTTGTAAATCTCAGTCCGGTGTTCGAACAGTGTGCCAATTGGCACAAAAATAGACTGACATTCGCACAAAAAACACACTGAGATTTACAAAAAAACAGACTGAATTCCTAGCTAGTCGGTATGTTACATGAGGGCGCTTACAGTCACCCCAATCATCAGAGTTTTATCAGTAAAAAAATAGACTGAAATTGGCACAAAAATAGACTGACATTCGCACAAAAACACACTGAGATTTACAAAAAAACAGACTGAATTCCTAGCTAGTCGGTATGTTACATGAGGGCGCTTACAGTCACCCCAATCATCAGAGTTTTATCAGTAAAAAAATAGACTGAAATTGGCACAAAAATAGACTGAAATTCACGCAAAAATTGAGTAAAATAATCATTTTTAGCATTAATTTCGCTATTCAACATGTGTTGTGTGTATTTCACATGGTGAAATGCATGGTTTTGGCATTTCAACATGTGTTGTCAGCTTTTCA
>JAYKKM010000043.1:22500-27500 GCA_035772405.1 Chrysogorgia sp. JL179-B06
GACCGACGACTACCGAGCCGAGAACGACTACAGTAGACTTTTTTACGAGGCAGGGGACCTGAATCGTGCGAGATATGATCTCAGCACGAGCTGTTTAAATAAAAACGATTGTGACCTTGTCATACGCAACATATGCCAATGTCCATAGGTAAACGCATGTGGGAAATGTGCGCCACACCGACGAGCACACGATAAACGAACAACACTGCCTGTTTGGGTCATAAACATCACTTCGATAATCAACATTTCCAAGATAACTGTAACCATAAGTAAGTACGTCTACGCAACAATCGCTAGCGTTAACGTTATAACGGACGCTTCAGGTACGGCGGAGTTCACATTATGTCCGTAATCACTTTTCATGACTTTCATATATTGAGGTCGCAGCGGTTAGGATTTTAGGTTTAGGATTTTATTAACGTTTTAACAATGTATTCAATCAGAATACATTGTTAAAACGTTAATAAAATAAAGAGTTGACACTGACTGACTAGTTGAAAACGTATAAACAACGTTGAGAAAAACTTAAGACGTTTCGATAAAAAAAAACCACGATCTAAATACAGGTCAAAGCTGACTTAAATAGGTTCAATGGTTATGTAAATATGCTAGGAAAGTGATTTATACATGTCAGGAATATGCATACAGTCATTGTCTTTTGGGAATACAAAGCTTGGAGGAATAATCGTTCATGGTAATATCTTGCTTTGTTGACAGTCGCGTGTTATTTTCCATTTCTGGTCAAATATTGATACCGCGCGTTTATGTTCCTTGATTCTGGTTTTAAAAGCTCTTTCCGTTTGTC
Source organism: Chrysogorgia sp. JL179-B06 (assembly GCA_035772405.1). Lineage (NCBI taxonomy): Eukaryota > Metazoa > Cnidaria > Anthozoa > Scleralcyonacea > Chrysogorgiidae > Chrysogorgia > Chrysogorgia sp. JL179-B06. The sequence continues at coordinate 23,306 of JAYKKM010000043.1, forward strand.
CGTTAATACGTAAAATCACACTCCGAGCAATCAATCTTATATACAACGCTTTTTATATTTTCTGTCGCTAACTTGACCTTGGATTTAGGGAATTGGTGGTGAAGCGTTCCTATATGAGGCGCCGTGTGTTGCATAATTCAAACCTTTTTCTTCGCTCAACTGAAAAGCTCACAACACATACCATGCATTTCACCATGTGAAATACACACAACACACGTTGAATAGCGAAATTTATGCTAAAAATGATTATTTTACTCAATTTTTGCGTGAATTTCAGTCTATTTTTGTGCAGATTTCAGTCACTCTATTCTTGTGCCAAATTTCAGTCTATTTTTTTACTGATAAAACTCTGATGATTGGGGTGACTGTAAGCGCCCTCATGTAACATACCAACTAGCTAGGAATTCAGTCTGTTTTTTTGTAAATCTCAGTCCGGTGTTCGAACAGTGTGCCAATTGGCACAAAAATAGACTGACATTCGCACAAAAACACACTGAGATTTACAAAAAAAACAGACTGAATTCCTAGCTAGTCGGTATGTTACATGAGGGCGCTTACAGTCACCCCAATCATCAGAGTTTTATCAGTAAAAAAATAGACTGAAATTGGCACAAAAATAGACTGACATTCGCACAAAAACACACTGAGATTTACAAAAAAAACAGACTGAATTCCTAGCTAGTCGGTATGTTACATGAGGGCGCTTACAGTCACCCCAATCATCAGAGTTTTATCAGTAAAAAAATAGACTGAAATTGGCACAAAAATAGACTGAAATTCACGCAAAAATTGAGTAAAATAATCATTTTTAGCATTAATTTCGCTATTCAACATGTGTTGTGTGTATTTCACATGGTGAAATGCATGGTTTTGGCATTTCAACATGTGTTGTCAGCTTTTCAGTTGAGCGAAGAAAAAGGTTTGAATTATGCAACACACGGCGCCTCATATTCCTATAGGTTTGCAGCTAACTTTTACGTTCTCTCGTTTCAACACTCTAGAAGAAATCTTTCCAGAAACACCTTTGATATATGGTAATACGACGATCTGTGGAATTGGAATTATTTTCGTCTGGTAAATTGGTAAGATGTTCAACATTGTTAATGACAATTTTAGAATTTTGACAATATCTTCTGTTGGAATCACACTTATTTATAAACTTTAATGGTAACCATTGTCTTTCAATACTTTGATAACAGGTTTCCTTTCTCTCCGTTTGTTTATACGGTTTTTTGTTTATATATATATATATATTTCAAACTATCTAAATTTACACAACTGCCGTTACGCGGTGTTTCATGCTTTCGCAATCTTCAGACGACTAATTGCAATTAACGTTCTCACTGAGTTTATATTCAATTCGTGCGGCGAGCATCAAAAGTTCTATTGTTCGGGCGGTGCTTCTTTGACGTTGCGTAATAAGTATTTATTGATGTGGCAGCGGCTAGAAAGGAGTTCGGTACGCTTGTTCAGTAATTCGTATTTTTGGAATATGATGTTATATATGAAGATTGCGAAAGCATGAAACACCGTGTAACGGCAGTTGTGTAAATTTAGATAGTTTGAAATATATAGATAGATAGATAGATAGAGATAGATAGATAGATAGATAGATAGATAGATAGATAGATAGATAGATAGATAGATAGATAGATAGATAGATAGATAGATAGATAGATAGATAGATAGATAGATAGATAGATAGATAGATAGATAGATAGATAGATAGATAGATAGATAGATAGATAGATAGATAGATAGATAGATAGATAGATAGATAGATAGATAGATAGATAGATAGATAGATAGATAGATAGATAGATAGATAGATAGATAGATAGATAGATAGATAGATAGATAGATAGATAGATAGATAGATAGATAGATAGATAGATAGATAGATAGATAGATAGATAGATAGATAGATAGATAGATAGATAGATAGATAGATAGATAGATAGATAGATAGATATAGATAGATAGATAGATAGATAGATAGATAGATAGATAGATAGATAGATAGATAGATAGATAGATAGATAGATAGATAGATAACGGTACCGTCTCTAAAGTGAAAATTTAGAAAAATGGACAAATTTTATACTCACCCAACATTCGAACCCCGCTCTCACAACTAAAAATCAATAACACAGACCTATTTTGAAATTTTGAAATTTTGGTTGATAATCAATATTTATGTAACCCATTGTAAGTAAACTATATATATATACATAATAAAAAGATTCCACCGACCAATGAAAGAGGTGTCCGACCGTCTACGGTTTCGAAATTTGCGGCGACGAAGTCGTAAACAAAGAAGCTAACCTTCGATTGAGACACGTCTCATCGCAAGTGTGGAGCTTACGCATCATATATTTTCTACAAAATTATCTACAAAGGAGGATGTTGAAAGGGTTAGAAAAAAAAAGGACAAATCTGAGAACAAGGGCTTAATCTCAGCAGATCGTAGCGACAAGGCTACTCTACTGCTTACAATACCCCGTTCTTTATTTAAGTCGTCTGCAAAGGATTTAGCTCTGGAAAATTTAGATTTTGGTCGGGATAGTACTTCGGAACATAGTCTGTTCCTCAGCACATTGTGACGCAGGAAAGCCGAAGCTTCCTATTCTTGTTCGCCTAAGATTATCCCAGAGGAATGAATCGTTGCGTTCTAGCACGGATTCTGACTTAGAGGCGTTCAGTCATAATCCAACAGATGGTAGCTTCGCACCATTGGCTTTTCAGCCAAGTGCAAATGCCAATTGTCTGAATCTGCGGTTCCTCTCGTACTGAGCAGAATTACTATTGCAACAACACTTCAACAGTAGGGTAAAACTAACCTGTCTCACGACGGTCTAAACCCAGCTCACGTTCCCTATTGGCGGGTGAACAATCCGACGCTTGGCGAATTCTGCTTCGCAATGATAGGAAGAGCCGACATCGAAGGATCAAAAAGCAACGTCGCTATGAACGCTTGGCTGCCACAAGCCAGTTATTAATACTTACACGTTTAAGATTATGAACCATTACATTGAGGAATTCTGTATTTCACTCAGTAACCTTACATAGAATTGAACTTACAGACATTATAAACATTACGTATCGCGTACATATATGTATTATATATATATAGTAACTTTTCTGAAATTTTTCAAAACAGATTAATTCCTTGCGTGGTATAATAAGGTACTACTTGGCACTTCCCAGTTAAATTTTAAGTTCAGTCGAGAAAGGTTTCGCAATGTTATGCCGCATGGAACATGGCACCACACACGTTAAAACGAAACGACACATTTACACCCCCTGGTTTTTGACATTTACATCGTACGACTATTTCGAACATACATTTGGAAATTACATTGTACTGCTTATAGTGGTTCGTCGTTTCACCGATTTAGCAAAAATATACGGAAAATGACGGCTGTTTCAATTTCGCGCAGAAATGCAAAATTGAATTGGAATAAAAAAAAGTCCAATTTCAAAATTCCAAAAAATATTCCAGTTTACATTTGGGACAAAAGCCGTTCTTTTCCGAGGAGTATGACTACTTCTACAATACTGTACGAAGTTTCACACTTATTACTTTAATTAGTAGAAAGTTAAATGCCTTTAAAGTATGTCCCACATTTAATGTTTCATATTTTTTACATCCTCCTATATTACTTTCTCATATTTGCCCCTCCCGTACGAACAACTTTCGACCACTCACCTTGCCAACCTGGCCGAATTTAACATGTTCGCACATTGAATCAATCAAGAAAATGGTGTCCGCTTGCGTTTTATTTGTTTAATTTCTCATCTGTAAAATTCAGTTTTCGCGCATGCGCACAAATGTTTTCGTTAAACGCCGGTATGCAACGATATCACATGGTCGACACACTACTCAAAAGTTAATGACAATATGTCAATACAAGCAATTATTTCAAACGGATTAAAGTACAACTGAATTCAAAATCGCAAGTTATGTTTCTGCGCATGCGCACATGTTTTACTATGAAAACGCACCGTTAATATGCACCAAATGCGAAATACAGTACTACGCAGCTTAATTAATCGTTTCTGATTAAAACATGTTACTGCCACCAATGTTTTCACTGTAATTAGGCTGTACCCAGTGACATTTATCGACTGTGCCCAAGAACGTAGAACTTGCTATCCCATCATGCCTTGCTACGCTCTAACAATGTGCAAGTCA
>JAYKKM010000043.1:37500-45000 GCA_035772405.1 Chrysogorgia sp. JL179-B06
ATGGTAACGGTATTAGAAAAAATGTCGGTAACACGATCTTAAATTGTAGGGTTACATCGATATACACAAATAATTCCAACTTACCTTATTAGCAGCGAAGCAATGTAGGAGGATGTTGTGATTACGACCGGAGTGCAATGAGCCTCTCAAGGCGCAATGTAATTACGGATCTTGTTTTGAATGTTTTCGGCTCGGGGACTGTGTGCACTAGTATCCATGGAGATCGGTGGCATGATCGAAAGTGAGGCTGTGCCGCGAGATATGATGTTGTTTTGTTCGGTTCACCCCCCCGAAGGCAGCCTGTGCAGCGAGATATGATCTTGTTTTGAAAATCACATACCTGACAGTCTCATGATCACCCCACAGTGCAATGGGCCCCCGCGACTTGTGTGCTAACAGGAATGACCTCATGGAGGTACCAACTTAGATACTAAGACCAGGATAAGGGGTTCGACCACCTCTCCATACGCCATGAAAACTTGTCTCATGATACGGTCGATCGAAAGTGAGGCTCTGTTGGGCCCCACTCACTCCCGACTAATGGGCGTGTGATTCGAATATCCAGGCAATAATGAAAGGTGAATCGTGAACGACCGCACCAAAATAAATGGCGCGAGACAACATGATTTAGCGTCAGGTTCTGACCGACGACTACCGAGCCGAGAACGACTACAGTAGACTTTTTTACGAGGCAGGGGACCTGAATCGTGCGAGATATGATCTCAGCACGAGCTGTTTAAATAAAAACGATGTGACCTTGTCATACGCAACATATGCCAATGTCCATAGGTAAACGCATGTGGGAAATGTGCGCCACACCGACGAGCACACGATAAACGAACAACACTGCCTGTTTGGGTCATAAACATCACTTCGATAATCAACATTTCCAAGATAACTGTAACCATAAGTAAGTACGTCTACGCAACAATCGCTAGCGTTAACGTTATAACGGACGCTTCAGGTACGGCGGAGTTCACATTATGTCCGTAATCACTTTTCATGACTTTCATATATTGAGGTCGCAGCGGTTAGGATTTTAGGTTTAGGATTTTATTAACGTTTTAACAATGTATTCAATCAGAATACATTGTTAAAACGTTAATAAAATAAAGAGTTGACACTGACTGACTAGTTGAAAACGTATAAACAACGTTGAGAAAAACTTAAGACGTTTCGATAAAAAAAACCACGATCTAAATACAGGTCAAAGCTGACTTAAATAGGTTCAATGGTTATGTAAATATGCTAGGAAAGTGATTTATACATGTCAGGAATATGCATACAGTCATTGTCTTTTGGGAATACAAAGCTTGGAGGAATAATCGTTCATGGTAATATCTTGCTTTGTTGACAGTCGCGTGTTATTTTCCATTTCTGGTCAAATATTGATACCGCGCGTTTATGTTCCTTGATTCTGGTTTTAAAAGCTCTTTCCGTTTGTCCGTAATACGTAAAATCACACTCCGAGCAATCAATCTTATATACAACGCTTTTTATATTTTCTGTCGCTAACTTGACCTTGGATTTAGGGAATTGGTGGTGAAGCGTTCCTATATGAGGCGCCGTGTGTTGCATAATTCAAACCTTTTTCTTCGCTCAACTGAAAAGCTCACAACACATACCATGCATTTCACCATGTGAAATACACACAACACACGTTGAATAGCGAAATTTATGCTAAAAATGATTATTTTACTCAATTTTTGCGTGAATTTCAGTCTATTTTTGTGCAGATTTCAGTCACTCTATTCTTGTGCCAATTTCAGTCTATTTTTTTACTGATAAAACTCTGATGATTGGGGTGACTGTAAGCGCCCTCATGTAACATACCAACTAGCTAGGAATTCAGTCTGTTTTTTTGTAAATCTCAGTCCGGTGTTCGAACAGTGTGCCAATTGGCACAAAAATAGACTGACATTCGCACAAAAACACACTGAGATTTACAAAAAAACAGACTGAATTCCTAGCTAGTCGGTATGTTACATGAGGGCGCTTACAGTCACCCCAATCATCAGAGTTTTATCAGTAAAAAAATAGACTGAAATTGGCACAAAAATAGACTGACATTCGCACAAAAACACACTGAGATTTACAAAAAAACAGACTGAATTCCTAGCTAGTCGGTATGTTACATGAGGGCGCTTACAGTCACCCCAATCATCAGAGTTTTATCAGTAAAAAAATAGACTGAAATTGGCACAAAAATAGACTGAAATTCACGCAAAAATTGAGTAAAATAATCATTTTTAGCATTAATTTCGCTATTCAACATGTGTTGTGTGTATTTCACATGGTGAAATGCATGGTTTTGGCATTTCAACATGTGTTGTCAGCTTTTCAGTTGAGCGAAGAAAAAGGTTTGAATTATGCAACACACGGCGCCTCATATTCCTATAGGTTTGCAGCTAACTTTTACGTTCTCTCGTTTCAACACTCTAGAAGAAATCTTTCCAGAAACACCTTTGATATATGGTAATACGACGATCTGTGGAATTGGAATTATTTTCGTCTGGTAAATTGGTAAGATGTTCAACATTGTTAATGACAATTTTAGAATTTTGACAATATCTTCTGTTGGAATCACACTTATTTATAAACTTTAATGGTAACCATTGTCTTTCAATACTTTGATAACAGGTTTCCTTTCTCTCCGTTTGTTTATACGGTTTTTTGTTTATATATATATATATATTTCAAACTATCTAAATTTACACAACTGCCGTTACGCGGTGTTTCATGCTTTCGCAATCTTCAGACGACTAATTGCAATTAACGTTCTCACTGAGTTTATATTCAATTCGTGCGGCGAGCATCAAAAGTTCTATTGTTCGGGCGGTGCTTCTTTGACGTTGCGTAATAAGTATTTATTGATGTGGCAGCGGCTAGAAAGGAGTTCGGTACGCTTGTTCAGTAATTCGTATTTTTGGAATATGATGTTATATATGAAGATTGCGAAAGCATGAAACACCGTGTAACGGCAGTTGTGTAAATTTAGATAGTTTGAAATATATAGATAGATAGATAGATAGATAGATAGATAGATAGATAGATAGATAGATAGATAGATAGATAGATAGATAGATAGATAGATAGATAGATAGATAGATAGATAGATAGATAGATAGATAGATAGATAGATAGATAGATAGATAGATAGATAGATAGATAGATAGATAGATAGATAGATAGATAGATAGATAGATAGATAGATAGATAGATAGATAGATAGATAGATAGATAGATAGATAGATAGATAGATAGATAGATAGATAGATAGATAGATAGATAGATAGATAGATAGATAGATAGATAGATAGATAGATAGATAGATAGATAGATAGATAGATAGATAGATAGATAGATAGATAGATAGATAGATAGATAGATAGATAGATAGATAGATAGATAGATAGATAGATAGATAGATAGATAGATAGATAGATAGATAGATAGATAGATAGATAGATAGATAACGGTACCGTCTCTAAAGTGAAAATTTAGAAAAATGGACAAATTTTATACTCACCCAACATTCGAACCCCGCTCTCACAACTAAAAATCAATAACACAGACCTATTTTGAAATTTTGAAATTTTGGTTGATAATCAATATTTATGTAACCCATTGTAAGTAAACTATATATATATACATAATAAAAAGATTCCACCGACCAATGAAAGAGGTGTCCGACCGTCTACGGTTTCGAAATTTGCGGCGACGAAGTCGTAAACAAAGAAGCTAACCTTCGATTGAGACACGTCTCATCGCAAGTGTGGAGCTTACGCATCATATATTTTCTACAAAATTATCTACAAAGGAGGATGTTGAAAGGGTTAGAAAAAAAAAGGACAAATCTGAGAACAAGGGCTTAATCTCAGCAGATCGTAGCGACAAGGCTACTCTACTGCTTACAATACCCCGTTCTTTATTTAAGTCGTCTGCAAAGGATTTAGCTCTGGAAAATTTAGATTTTGGTCGGGATAGTACTTCGGAACATAGTCTGTTCCTCAGCACATTGTGACGCAGGAAAGCCGAAGCTTCCTATTCTTGTTCGCCTAAGATTATCCCAGAGGAATGAATCGTTGCGTTCTAGCACGGATTCTGACTTAGAGGCGTTCAGTCATAATCCAACAGATGGTAGCTTCGCACCATTGGCTTTTCAGCCAAGTGCAAATGCCAATTGTCTGAATCTGCGGTTCCTCTCGTACTGAGCAGAATTACTATTGCAACAACACTTCAACAGTAGGGTAAAACTAACCTGTCTCACGACGGTCTAAACCCAGCTCACGTTCCCTATTGGCGGGTGAACAATCCGACGCTTGGCGAATTCTGCTTCGCAATGATAGGAAGAGCCGACATCGAAGGATCAAAAAGCAACGTCGCTATGAACGCTTGGCTGCCACAAGCCAGTTATTAATACTTACACGTTTAAGATTATGAACCATTACATTGAGGAATTCTGTATTTCACTCAGTAACCTTACATAGAATTGAACTTACAGACATTATAAACATTACGTATCGCGTACATATATGTATTATATATATATAGTAACTTTTCTGAAATTTTTCAAAACAGATTAATTCCTTGCGTGGTATAATAAGGTACTACTTGGCACTTCCCAGTTAAATTTTAAGTTCAGTCGAGAAAGGTTTCGCAATGTTATGCCGCATGGAACATGGCACCACACACGTTAAAACGAAACGACACATTTACACCCCCCTGGTTTTTGACATTTACATCGTACGACTATTTCGAACATACATTTGGAAATTACATTGTACTGCTTATAGTGGTTCGTCGTTTCACCGATTTAGCAAAAATATACGGAAAATGACGGCTGTTTCAATTTCGCGCAGAAATGCAAAATTGAATTGGAATAAAAAAAAGTCCAATTTCAAAATTCCAAAAAATATTCCAGTTTACATTTGGGACAAAAGCCGTTCTTTTCCGAGGAGTATGACTACTTCTACAATACTGTACGAAGTTTCACACTTATTACTTTAATTAGTAGAAAGTTAAATGCCTTTAAAGTAGGTCCCACATTTAATGTTTCATATTTTTTACATCCTCCTATATTACTTTCTCATATTTGCCCCTCCCGTACGAACAACTTTCGACCACTCACCTTGCCAACCTGGCCGAATTTAACATGTTCGCACATTGAATCAATCAAGAAAATGGTGTCCGCTTGCGTTTTATTTGTTTAATTTCTCATCTGTAAAATTCAGTTTTCGCGCATGCGCACAAATGTTTTCGTTAAACGCCGGTATGCAACGATATCACATGGTCGACACACTACTCAAAAGTTAATGACAATATGTCAATACAAGCAATTATTTCAAACGGATTAAAGTACAACTGAATTCAAAATCGCAAGTTATGTTTCTGCGCATGCGCACATGTTTTACTATGAAAACGCACCGTTAATATGCACCAAATGCGAAATACAGTACTACGCAGCTTAATTAATCGTTTCTGATTAAAACATGTTACTGCCACCAATGTTTTCACTGTAATTAGGCTGTACCCAGTGACATTTATCGACTGTGCCCAAGAACGTAGAACTTGCTATCCCATCATGCCTTGCTACGCTCTAACAATGTGCAAGTCACAAGGCCAAACGCTTAACACTGTTATCATCTGGTTTGATTCACTAAAAGTTGGTGCAGGCACTGGATACATGGCACTTTCTAGAATAAGACGACAACAAGACCTAATAATTCTAACCAGGATACTAACTTGCCACATTCAACCAGTACCTCATCAATCCACACGGTAAAATCGCTGGAAATGCCATTTTACGTTACTGCGCATGCGCAGAACCGTTACTTAACTACACAGTAAATACCCTATACACAACTGAATAGTTTACTTCAGCATTAGTTAACGAGAACATTTCAATACCAGTAAAAAAGTTACTTAAAAAGGTCCAAAATCCGTCGAAATGGCAATCAACGTTTCTGCGCATGCGCACAGCTATTAACGTTAAAACAGTCACTAATGCATCCCAAATGCAGAATGCACGTTACTGAAGTTCTCCTAATCCTCTGTTAATAAAAACATCTGAATACTAGCAATGTTTTCAACGTAATTATGCTGTCAATCCGCAGATAACAACATCTTCGAAAATCCCACATGCGCACCTTCACCACTTGCTGCATAAAAAGCTAGACATGATTTGATTTTATTCGTGCTGAACTTAGTTCAACATCGTGCATGCGTTTATAGAGTTATTATAGAGTTATTATAGAGTTATATTATAGAGTTATTATAGAGTAATTATAGAGTAATTATACAGTTATTATACTGTTATTATACTGTTATATTATACAGTTATTATACTGTTATTATACTGTTATTATACAGTACGTTATCAAAGAGTTATTATACAGTTATTATAGAGTCATTAGAGTTATATATTAGTTTTGGTAGTAACTATCCTATACAACACTACTCGCATAGTAGCAACACTACTCGCATAGTGTTCTGTGTTCTTTATATATATATCTATTGTATATATATATAAAATGGCTTCTAAATATTACAAAAGAAATACACCGTCAACGGGGAATGGCGTGTTATACTTGAACCAATTCCCCAAAAATTTTTTAAGGCCCTATGGTCCGGTGGAACAAGCACCAACTGAAGAGACGGTGCTGAAAAGAATTAAGCCGAACTCGTGCGAGTGGCTGAAACGACCAAAAATTGCTATGTCGGAAATGGCAGAGACCATCAATACAAATATGGACATGCTAGCGTCGAAACAAACATCCACCCTCCTCTCCAAAGCAGGAATTAAATTGTATAATGAGAAGTTGGCTCCCCTAAAAGAACATTTGAAGAAATTTAATACCAAAGAAGACGCGAACGCCACTCCCGAGGATGTAAAGGGCGTATTGAAATTTCTAGTGGGCACAGAGAGCGAAACTGAGGAAATGATCAACGAGGCAATGGAAGTTGGCGCCGCGTTATTTTTGACTGCGACGCATATGAAGGTGGCACGCACGCTCTTTTCCAATCCACAAAAGTACGCAGAAGCAATTGAAAACACACCTGACTGGGCTGCGAATTTCAAGCGCGACAAAGGCATGAAAGCTTTGAAAGCAATGCTCCAAAGCCAGTGCTGCCCTCCTTCCTCCTCCGCTACAACTGCCAGCGTCACACCAAGACGCAGTGCGTTGTTGGCCGAGTTGAGTTCAACTGATGAAGAGGAAACACCGCCCCGAATTACAACAAAACGACAATTGGTGGATGAGTTATCGTCGGAAGAGGAAACACCACAGCCAAAGCCGAAAAAGAGAAAGGAAAAGAAGATAAAAGAAAGTGAAGAGGCAACACCCCCGGCAAGTACTTCACAACAACAAGTCGTGTATGAAGTATCTTCAGAAGAGGCGGAAACACCACAGCCCAAGCCGAAAAAGAGAAAGGAAAAGAAGATAAAACTAGAAAGTGTAGAAAGTGAAGAGGCAACGCCCCCGCCAAGTACATCACAAC
>JAYKKM010000043.1:52500-55000 GCA_035772405.1 Chrysogorgia sp. JL179-B06
TTACTACTACTAAGTATACTTAGACCAAAATACCACGCCGTGATTGTGGCTTAGCCTCATTAATTAGTCATGAACTAGTTTCACAATAATATTACTACTACTAAGTATACTTAGACGAAAATACCACGCCGTGATTGTGGCTTAGCCTCATTAATTAGTCATGAATTAGTTTCACAATAATATTACTACTACTAAGTATACTTAGACCAAAATACCACGCCGTGATTGTGGCTTAGCCTCATTAATTAGTCATGAATTAGTTTCACAATAATATTACTACTACTAAGTATACTTAGACCAAAATACCACGCCGTGATTGTGGCTTAGTCTCATTAATTAGTCATGAATTAGTTTCACAATAATATTACTACTACTACTACAACTACAGTAATAGTAATAGTAATAGTAATATAATAGTAATAGTAATAATAATAATGACGTTTTCGGAGCATTACAACAATAAATTATTGGAGTTACTTTTCATTATGACCAACAAAGCTATGATAACTACCAAAATAAAAACTAGGGCTATTATTAGTATAAATTATCATTAAAAACTTCTATAATTTACTCTGGTAATGAATTAAACCGAAATATCCGCTCTCCATGGTAACGGTATTAGAAAAAATGTCGGTAACACGATCTTAAATTGTAGGGTTACATCGATATACACAAATAATTCCAACTTACCTTATTAGCAGCGAAGCAATGTAGGAGGATGTTGTGATTACGACCGGAGTGCAATGAGCCTCTCAAGGCGCAATGTAATTACGGATCTTGTTTTGAATGTTTTCGGCTCGGGGACTGTGTGCACTAGTATCCATGGAGATCGGTGGCATGATCGAAAGTGAGGCTGTGCCGCGAGATATGATGTTGTTTTGTTCGGTTCACCCCCCCGAAGGCAGCCTGTGCAGCGAGATATGATCTTGTTTTGAAAATCACATACCTGACAGTCTCATGATCACCCCACAGTGCAATGGGCCCCCGCGACTTGTGTGCTAACAGGAATGACCTCATGGAGGTACCAACTTAGATACTAAGACCAGGATAAGGGGTTCGACCACCTCTCCATACGCCATGAAAACTTGTCTCATGATACGGTCGATCGAAAGTGAGGCTCTGTTGGGCCCCACTCACTCCCGACTAATGGGCGTGTGATTCGAATATCCAGGCAATAATGAAAGGTGAATCGTGAACGACCGCACCAAAATAAATGGCGCGAGACAACATGATTTAGCGTCAGGTTCTGACCGACGACTACCGAGCCGAGAACGACTACAGTAGACTTTTTTACGAGGCAGGGGACCTGAATCGTGCGAGATATGATCTCAGCACGAGCTGTTTAAATAAAAACGATGTGACCTTGTCATACGCAACATATGCCAATGTCCATAGGTAAACGCATGTGGGAAATGTGCGCCACACCGACGAGCACACGATAAACGAACAACACTGCCTGTTTGGGTCATAAACATCACTTCGATAATCAACATTTCCAAGATAACTGTAACCATAAGTAAGTACGTCTACGCAACAATCGCTAGCGTTAACGTTATAACGGACGCTTCAGGTACGGCGGAGTTCACATTATGTCCGTAATCACTTTTCATGACTTTCATATATTGAGGTCGCAGCGGTTAGGATTTTAGGTTTAGGATTTTATTAACGTTTTAACAATGTATTCAATCAGAATACATTGTTAAAACGTTAATAAAATAAAGAGTTGACACTGACTGACTAGTTGAAAACGTATAAACAACGTTGAGAAAAACTTAAGACGTTTCGATAAAAAAAACCACGATCTAAATACAGGTCAAAGCTGACTTAAATAGGTTCAATGGTTATGTAAATATGCTAGGAAAGTGATTTATACATGTCAGGAATATGCATACAGTCATTGTCTTTTGGGAATACAAAGCTTGGAGGAATAATCGTTCATGGTAATATCTTGCTTTGTTGACAGTCGCGTGTTATTTTCCATTTCTGGTCAAATATTGATACCGCGCGTTTATGTTCCTTGATTCTGGTTTTAAAAGCTCTTTCCGTTTGTCCGTAATACGTAAAATCACACTCCGAGCAATCAATCTTATATACAACGCTTTTTATATTTTCTGTCGCTAACTTGACCTTGGATTTAGGGAATTGGTGGTGAAGCGTTCCTATATGAGGCGCCGTGTGTTGCATAATTCAAACCTTTTTCTTCGCTCAACTGAAAAGCTCACAACACATACCATGCATTTCACCATGTGAAATACACACAACACACGTTGAATAGCGAAATTTATGCTAAAAATGATTATTTTACTCAATTTTTGCGTGAATTTCAGTCTATTTTTGTGCAGATTTCAGTCACTCTATTCTTGTGCCAATTTCAGTCTATTTTTTTACTGATAAAACTCTGATGATTGGGGTGACTGTAAGCGCCCTCATGTAACATACCAACTAGCTAGGAATTCAGTCTGTTTTTTTGTAAATCTCAGTCCGGTGTTCGAACAGTGTG
>JAYKKM010000043.1:65000-70000 GCA_035772405.1 Chrysogorgia sp. JL179-B06
ACTGTGTGCACTAGTATCCATGGAGATCGGTGGCATGATCGAAAGTGAGGCTGTGCCGCGAGATATGATGTTGTTTTGTTCGGTTCACCCCCCCGAAGGCAGCCTGTGCAGCGAGATATGATCTTGTTTTGAAAATCACATACCTGACAGTCTCATGATCACCCCACAGTGCAATGGGCCCCCGCGACTTGTGTGCTAACAGGAATGACCTCATGGAGGTACCAACTTAGATACTAAGACCAGGATAAGGGGTTCGACCACCTCTCCATACGCCATGAAAACTTGTCTCATGATACGGTCGATCGAAAGTGAGGCTCTGTTGGGCCCCACTCACTCCCGACTAATGGGCGTGTGATTCGAATATCCAGGCAATAATGAAAGGTGAATCGTGAACGACCGCACCAAAATAAATGGCGCGAGACAACATGATTTAGCGTCAGGTTCTGACCGACGACTACCGAGCCGAGAACGACTACAGTAGACTTTTTTACGAGGCAGGGGACCTGAATCGTGCGAGATATGATCTCAGCACGAGCTGTTTAAATAAAAACGATGTGACCTTGTCATACGCAACATATGCCAATGTCCATAGGTAAACGCATGTGGGAAATGTGCGCCACACCGACGAGCACACGATAAACGAACAACACTGCCTGTTTGGGTCATAAACATCACTTCGATAATCAACATTTCCAAGATAACTGTAACCATAAGTAAGTACGTCTACGCAACAATCGCTAGCGTTAACGTTATAACGGACGCTTCAGGTACGGCGGAGTTCACATTATGTCCGTAATCACTTTTCATGACTTTCATATATTGAGGTCGCAGCGGTTAGGATTTTAGGTTTAGGATTTTATTAACGTTTTAACAATGTATTCAATCAGAATACATTGTTAAAACGTTAATAAAATAAAGAGTTGACACTGACTGACTAGTTGAAAACGTATAAACAACGTTGAGAAAAACTTAAGACGTTTCGATAAAAAAAACCACGATCTAAATACAGGTCAAAGCTGACTTAAATAGGTTCAATGGTTATGTAAATATGCTAGGAAAGTGATTTATACATGTCAGGAATATGCATACAGTCATTGTCTTTTGGGAATACAAAGCTTGGAGGAATAATCGTTCATGGTAATATCTTGCTTTGTTGACAGTCGCGTGTTATTTTCCATTTCTGGTCAAATATTGATACCGCGCGTTTATGTTCCTTGATTCTGGTTTTAAAAGCTCTTTCCGTTTGTCCGTAATACGTAAAATCACACTCCGAGCAATCAATCTTATATACAACGCTTTTTATATTTTCTGTCGCTAACTTGACCTTGGATTTAGGGAATTGGTGGTGAAGCGTTCCTATATGAGGCGCCGTGTGTTGCATAATTCAAACCTTTTTCTTCGCTCAACTGAAAAGCTCACAACACATACCATGCATTTCACCATGTGAAATACACACAACACACGTTGAATAGCGAAATTTATGCTAAAAATGATTATTTTACTCAATTTTTGCGTGAATTTCAGTCTATTTTTGTGCAGATTTCAGTCACTCTATTCTTGTGCCAATTTCAGTCTATTTTTTTACTGATAAAACTCTGATGATTGGGGTGACTGTAAGCGCCCTCATGTAACATACCAACTAGCTAGGAATTCAGTCTGTTTTTTTGTAAATCTCAGTCCGGTGTTCGAACAGTGTGCCAATTGGCACAAAAATAGACTGACATTCGCACAAAAACACACTGAGATTTACAAAAAAACAGACTGAATTCCTAGCTAGTCGGTATGTTACATGAGGGCGCTTACAGTCACCCCAATCATCAGAGTTTTATCAGTAAAAAAATAGACTGAAATTGGCACAAAAATAGACTGACATTCGCACAAAAACACACTGAGATTTACAAAAAAACAGACTGAATTCCTAGCTAGTCGGTATGTTACATGAGGGCGCTTACAGTCACCCCAATCATCAGAGTTTTATCAGTAAAAAAATAGACTGAAATTGGCACAAAAATAGACTGAAATTCACGCAAAAATTGAGTAAAATAATCATTTTTAGCATTAATTTCGCTATTCAACATGTGTTGTGTGTATTTCACATGGTGAAATGCATGGTTTTGGCATTTCAACATGTGTTGTCAGCTTTTCAGTTGAGCGAAGAAAAAGGTTTGAATTATGCAACACACGGCGCCTCATATTCCTATAGGTTTGCAGCTAACTTTTACGTTCTCTCGTTTCAACACTCTAGAAGAAATCTTTCCAGAAACACCTTTGATATATGGTAATACGACGATCTGTGGAATTGGAATTATTTTCGTCTGGTAAATTGGTAAGATGTTCAACATTGTTAATGACAATTTTAGAATTTTGACAATATCTTCTGTTGGAATCACACTTATTTATAAACTTTAATGGTAACCATTGTTCTTTCAATACTTTGATAACAGGTTTCCTTTCTCTCCGTTTGTTTATACGGTTTTTTGTTTATATATATATATATTTCAAACTATCTAAATTTACACAACTGCCGTTACGCGGTGTTTCATGCTTTCGCAATCTTCAGACGACTAATTGCAATTAACGTTCTCACTGAGTTTATATTCAATTCGTGCGGCGAGCATCAAAAGTTCTATTGTTCGGGCGGTGCTTCTTTGACGTTGCGTAATAAGTATTTATTGATGTGGCAGCGGCTAGAAAGGAGTTCGGTACGCTTGTTCAGTAATTCGTATTTTTGGAATATGATGTTATATATGAAGATTGCGAAAGCATGAAACACCGTGTAACGGCAGTTGTGTAAATTTAGATAGTTTGAAATATATAGATAGATAGATAGATAGATAGATAGATAGATAGATAGATAGATAGATAGATAGATAGATAGATAGATAGATAGATAGATAGATAGATAGATAGATAGATAGATAGATAGATAGATAGATAGATAGATAGATAGATAGATAGATAGATAGATAGATAGATAGATAGATAGATAGATAGATAGATAGATAGATAGATAGATAGATAGATAGATAGATAGATAGATAGATAGATAGATAGATAGATAGATAGATAGATAGATAGATAGATAGATAGATAGATAGATAGATAGATAGATAGATAGATAGATAGATAGATAGATAGATAGATAGATAGATAGATAGATAGATAGATAGATAGATAGATAGATAGATAGATAGATAGATAGATAGATAGATAGATAGATAGATAGATAGATAGATAGATAGATAGATAGATAGATAGATAGATAGATAGATAGATAGATAGATAGATAGATAACGGTACCGTCTCTAAAGTGAAAATTTAGAAAAATGGACAAATTTTATACTCACCCAACATTCGAACCCCGCTCTCACAACTAAAAATCAATAACACAGACCTATTTTGAAATTTTGAAATTTTGGTTGATAATCAATATTTATGTAACCCATTGTAAGTAAACTATATATATATACATAATAAAAAGATTCCACCGACCAATGAAAGAGGTGTCCGACCGTCTACGGTTTCGAAATTTGCGGCGACGAAGTCGTAAACAAAGAAGCTAACCTTCGATTGAGACACGTCTCATCGCAAGTGTGGAGCTTACGCATCATATATTTTCTACAAAATTATCTACAAAGGAGGATGTTGAAAGGGTTAGAAAAAAAAAGGACAAATCTGAGAACAAGGGCTTAATCTCAGCAGATCGTAGCGACAAGGCTACTCTACTGCTTACAATACCCCGTTCTTTATTTAAGTCGTCTGCAAAGGATTTAGCTCTGGAAAATTTAGATTTTGGTCGGGATAGTACTTCGGAACATAGTCTGTTCCTCAGCACATTGTGACGCAGGAAAGCCGAAGCTTCCTATTCTTGTTCGCCTAAGATTATCCCAGAGGAATGAATCGTTGCGTTCTAGCACGGATTCTGACTTAGAGGCGTTCAGTCATAATCCAACAGATGGTAGCTTCGCACCATTGGCTTTTCAGCCAAGTGCAAATGCCAATTGTCTGAATCTGCGGTTCCTCTCGTACTGAGCAGAATTACTATTGCAACAACACTTCAACAGTAGGGTAAAACTAACCTGTCTCACGACGGTCTAAACCCAGCTCACGTTCCCTATTGGCGGGTGAACAATCCGACGCTTGGCGAATTCTGCTTCGCAATGATAGGAAGAGCCGACATCGAAGGATCAAAAAGCAACGTCGCTATGAACGCTTGGCTGCCACAAGCCAGTTATTAATACTTACACGTTTAAGATTATGAACCATTACATTGAGGAATTCTGTATTTCACTCAGTAACCTTACATAGAATTGAACTTACAGACATTATAAACATTACGTATCGCGTACATATATGTATTATATATATATAGTAACTTTTCTGAAATTTTTCAAAACAGATTAATTCCTTGCGTGGTATAATAAGGTACTACTTGGCACTTCCCAGTTAAATTTTAAGTTCAGTCGAGAAAGGTTTCGCAATGTTATGCCGCATGGAACATGGCACCACACACGTTAAAACGAAACGACACATTTACACCCCCTGGTTTTTGACATTTACATCGTACGACTATTTCGAACATACATTTGGAAATTACATTGTACTGCTTATAGTGGTTCGTCGTTTCACCGATTTAGCAAAAATATACGGAAAATGACGGCTGTTTCAATTTCGCGCAGAAATGCAAAATTGAATTGGAATAAAAAAAAGTCCAATTTCAAAATTCCAAAAAATATTCCAGTTTACATTTGGGACAAAAGCCGTTCTTTTCCGAGGAGTATGACTACTTCTACAATACTGTACGAAGTTTCACACTTATTACTTTAATTAGTAGAAAGTTAAATGCCTTTAAAGTATGTCCCACATTTAATGTTTCATATTTTTTACATCCTCCTATATTACTTTCTCATATTTGCCCCTCCCGTACGAACAACTTTCGACCACTCACCTTGCCAACCTGGCCGAATTTAACATGTTCGCACATTCAATCAATCAAGAAA
>JAYKKM010000043.1:80000-90000 GCA_035772405.1 Chrysogorgia sp. JL179-B06
AAACCGAAATATCCGCTCTCCATGGTAACGGTATTAGAAAAAATGTCGGTAACACGATCTTAAATTGTAGGGTTACATCGATATACACAAATAATTCCAACTTACCTTATTAGCAGCGAAGCAATGTAGGAGGATGTTGTGATTACGACCGGAGTGCAATGAGCCTCTCAAGGCGCAATGTAATTACGGATCTTGTTTTGAATGTTTTCGGCTCGGGGACTGTGTGCACTAGTATCCATGGAGATCGGTGGCATGATCGAAAGTGAGGCTGTGCCGCGAGATATGATGTTGTTTTGTTCGGTTCACCCCCCCGAAGGCAGCCTGTGCAGCGAGATATGATCTTGTTTTGAAAATCACATACCTGACAGTCTCATGATCACCCCACAGTGCAATGGGCCCCCGCGACTTGTGTGCTAACAGGAATGACCTCATGGAGGTACCAACTTAGATACTAAGACCAGGATAAGGGGTTCGACCACCTCTCCATACGCCATGAAAACTTGTCTCATGATACGGTCGATCGAAAGTGAGGCTCTGTTGGGCCCCACTCACTCCCGACTAATGGGCGTGTGATTCGAATATCCAGGCAATAATGAAAGGTGAATCGTGAACGACCGCACCAAAATAAATGGCGCGAGACAACATGATTTAGCGTCAGGTTCTGACCGACGACTACCGAGCCGAGAACGACTACAGTAGACTTTTTTACGAGGCAGGGGACCTGAATCGTGCGAGATATGATCTCAGCACGAGCTGTTTAAATAAAAACGATGTGACCTTGTCATACGCAACATATGCCAATGTCCATAGGTAAACGCATGTGGGAAATGTGCGCCACACCGACGAGCACACGATAAACGAACAACACTGCCTGTTTGGGTCATAAACATCACTTCGATAATCAACATTTCCAAGATAACTGTAACCATAAGTAAGTACGTCTACGCAACAATCGCTAGCGTTAACGTTATAACGGACGCTTCAGGTACGGCGGAGTTCACATTATGTCCGTAATCACTTTTCATGACTTTCATATATTGAGGTCGCAGCGGTTAGGATTTTAGGTTTAGGATTTTATTAACGTTTTAACAATGTATTCAATCAGAATACATTGTTAAAACGTTAATAAAATAAAGAGTTGACACTGACTGACTAGTTGAAAACGTATAAACAACGTTGAGAAAAACTTAAGACGTTTCGATAAAAAAAACCACGATCTAAATACAGGTCAAAGCTGACTTAAATAGGTTCAATGGTTATGTAAATATGCTAGGAAAGTGATTTATACATGTCAGGAATATGCATACAGTCATTGTCTTTTGGGAATACAAAGCTTGGAGGAATAATCGTTCATGGTAATATCTTGCTTTGTTGACAGTCGCGTGTTATTTTCCATTTCTGGTCAAATATTGATACCGCGCGTTTATGTTCCTTGATTCTGGTTTTAAAAGCTCTTTCCGTTTGTCCGTAATACGTAAAATCACACTCCGAGCAATCAATCTTATATACAACGCTTTTTATATTTTCTGTCGCTAACTTGACCTTGGATTTAGGGAATTGGTGGTGAAGCGTTCCTATATGAGGCGCCGTGTGTTGCATAATTCAAACCTTTTTCTTCGCTCAACTGAAAAGCTCACAACACATACCATGCATTTCACCATGTGAAATACACACAACACACGTTGAATAGCGAAATTTATGCTAAAAATGATTATTTTACTCAATTTTTGCGTGAATTTCAGTCTATTTTTGTGCAGATTTCAGTCACTCTATTCTTGTGCCAATTTCAGTCTATTTTTTTACTGATAAAACTCTGATGATTGGGGTGACTGTAAGCGCCCTCATGTAACATACCAACTAGCTAGGAATTCAGTCTGTTTTTTTGTAAATCTCAGTCCGGTGTTCGAACAGTGTGCCAATTGGCACAAAAATAGACTGACATTCGCACAAAAACACACTGAGATTTACAAAAAAACAGACTGAATTCCTAGCTAGTCGGTATGTTACATGAGGGCGCTTACAGTCACCCCAATCATCAGAGTTTTATCAGTAAAAAAATAGACTGAAATTGGCACAAAAATAGACTGACATTCGCACAAAAACACACTGAGATTTACAAAAAAACAGACTGAATTCCTAGCTAGTCGGTATGTTACATGAGGGCGCTTACAGTCACCCCAATCATCAGAGTTTTATCAGTAAAAAAATAGACTGAAATTGGCACAAAAATAGACTGAAATTCACGCAAAAATTGAGTAAAATAATCATTTTTAGCATTAATTTCGCTATTCAACATGTGTTGTGTGTATTTCACATGGTGAAATGCATGGTTTTGGCATTTCAACATGTGTTGTCAGCTTTTCAGTTGAGCGAAGAAAAAGGTTTGAATTATGCAACACACGGCGCCTCATATTCCTATAGGTTTGCAGCTAACTTTTACGTTCTCTCGTTTCAACACTCTAGAAGAAATCTTTCCAGAAACACCTTTGATATATGGTAATACGACGATCTGTGGAATTGGAATTATTTTCGTCTGGTAAATTGGTAAGATGTTCAACATTGTTAATGACAATTTTAGAATTTTGACAATATCTTCTGTTGGAATCACACTTATTTATAAACTTTAATGGTAACCATTGTCTTTCAATACTTTGATAACAGGTTTCCTTTCTCTCCGTTTGTTTATACGGTTTTTTGTTTATATATATATATATTTCAAACTATCTAAATTTACACAACTGCCGTTACGCGGTGTTTCATGCTTTCGCAATCTTCAGACGACTAATTGCAATTAACGTTCTCACTGAGTTTATATTCAATTCGTGCGGCGAGCATCAAAAGTTCTATTGTTCGGGCGGTGCTTCTTTGACGTTGCGTAATAAGTATTTATTGATGTGGCAGCGGCTAGAAAGGAGTTCGGTACGCTTGTTCAGTAATTCGTATTTTTGGAATATGATGTTATATATGAAGATTGCGAAAGCATGAAACACCGTGTAACGGCAGTTGTGTAAATTTAGATAGTTTGAAATATATAGATAGATAGATAGATAGATAGATAGATAGATAGATAGATAGATAGATAGATAGATAGATAGATAGATAGATAGATAGATAGATAGATAGATAGATAGATAGATAGATAGATAGATAGATAGATAGATAGATAGATAGATAGATAGATAGATAGATAGATAGATAGATAGATAGATAGATAGATAGATAGATAGATAGATAGATAGATAGATAGATAGATAGATAGATAGATAGATAGATAGATAGATAGATAGATAGATAGATAGATAGATAGATAGATAGATAGATAGATAGATAGATAGATAGATAGATAGATAGATAGATAGATAGATAGATAGATAGATAGATAGATAGATAGATAGATAGATAGATAGATAGATAGATAGATAGATAGATAGATAGATAGATAGATAGATAGATAGATAGATAGATAGATAGATAGATAGATAGATAGATAGATAGATAGATAGATAGATAACGGTACCGTCTCTAAAGTGAAAATTTAGAAAAATGGACAAATTTTATACTCACCCAACATTCGAACCCCGCTCTCACAACTAAAAATCAATAACACAGACCTATTTTGAAATTTTGAAATTTTGGTTGATAATCAATATTTATGTAACCCATTGTAAGTAAACTATATATATATACATAATAAAAAGATTCCACCGACCAATGAAAGAGGTGTCCGACCGTCTACGGTTTCGAAATTTGCGGCGACGAAGTCGTAAACAAAGAAGCTAACCTTCGATTGAGACACGTCTCATCGCAAGTGTGGAGCTTACGCATCATATATTTTCTACAAAATTATCTACAAAGGAGGATGTTGAAAGGGTTAGAAAAAAAAAGGACAAATCTGAGAACAAGGGCTTAATCTCAGCAGATCGTAGCGACAAGGCTACTCTACTGCTTACAATACCCCGTTCTTTATTTAAGTCGTCTGCAAAGGATTTAGCTCTGGAAAATTTAGATTTTGGTCGGGATAGTACTTCGGAACATAGTCTGTTCCTCAGCACATTGTGACGCAGGAAAGCCGAAGCTTCCTATTCTTGTTCGCCTAAGATTATCCCAGAGGAATGAATCGTTGCGTTCTAGCACGGATTCTGACTTAGAGGCGTTCAGTCATAATCCAACAGATGGTAGCTTCGCACCATTGGCTTTTCAGCCAAGTGCAAATGCCAATTGTCTGAATCTGCGGTTCCTCTCGTACTGAGCAGAATTACTATTGCAACAACACTTCAACAGTAGGGTAAAACTAACCTGTCTCACGACGGTCTAAACCCAGCTCACGTTCCCTATTGGCGGGTGAACAATCCGACGCTTGGCGAATTCTGCTTCGCAATGATAGGAAGAGCCGACATCGAAGGATCAAAAAGCAACGTCGCTATGAACGCTTGGCTGCCACAAGCCAGTTATTAATACTTACACGTTTAAGATTATGAACCATTACATTGAGGAATTCTGTATTTCACTAAGTAACCTTACATAGAATTGAACTTACAGACATTATAAACATTACGTATCGCGTACATATATGTATTATATATATATAGTAACTTTTCTGAAATTTTTCAAAACAGGTTAATTCCTTGCGTGGTATAATAAGGAACTACTTGGCACTTCCCAGTTAAATTTTAAGTTCAGTCGAGAAAGGTTTCGCAATGTTATGCCTCATGGAACATGCCACCACACACGTTAAAACGAAACGACACATTTACACCCCCCTGGTTTTTGACATTTACATCGTACGACTATTTCGAACATACATTTGGAAATTACATTGTACTGCTTATAGCGTTTCGTCGTTTGAGCGATTTAGCAAAAATATACGGAAAATGACGGCTGTTTCAATTTCGCGCAGAAATGCAAAATTGAATTGGAATAAAAAAAAGTCCAATTTCAAAATTCCAAAAAATATTCCAGTTTACATTTGGGACAAAAGCCGTTCTTTTGCGGGGAGTATGACTACTTCTACACTACTGTACGAACTTTTACACTTATTACTTTAATTAGTAGAAAGTTAAATGCCTTTAAAATATGTCCCACATTTAATGTTTTATATTTTTTACATCCTCCTATATTACTTTCTCATATTTGCCCCTCCCGTACGAACAACTTTCCACAACTCACCTTGCCAACCTGGCCGAATTTAACATGTTCGCACATTGAATCAATCCAGAAAATGGTGTCCGCTTGCGTTTTATTTGTTTAATTTCTCATCTGTAAAATTCAGTTTTCGCGCATGCGCACAAATGTTTTCGTTAAACGCCGGTATGCAACGATATCACATGGTCGACACACTATTCAAAAGTTAATGACAATATGTCAATACAAGCAATTATTTCAAACGGATTAAAGTACAACTGAATTCAAAATCGCAAGTTATGTTTCTGCGCATGCGCACATGTTTTACTATGAAAACGCACTGTTAATATGCACCAAATGCGAAATAATTTAAATAAATTAAGCTGCGTAAGCTTAATTAATCGTTTCTGATTAAAACATGTTACTGCCACCAATGTTTTCACTGTAATTAGGCTGTCAATTCGTACATAACAATACTTTCAAAATATCCCACATGCCCGATTTCACCACCTCGTGCATAAAAGACTCGACAGATTTTGTTTTATTCGTGTTGAAAATAGTTCAACATCGTGCATGCTGTTATTATATAGTTATTACAGTGCTAATGCTGTTACTATAGAGTTATTATAGAGTAATTTTGTTACTATAGAGTAACTATCCCATACAACACTACCTTACATTACTAGTTCTATATATACTAAATACTGTAATAATACTAAATAATATGAAATAATATGAAATATAAATAATTGCCTATTTACATTAGTTTTCTTTCCAAACGAGAATTTTATAAGGACGTAGTTCCTCGAAACGCGGTTATAACAATTAGTTTAGTTTCTGTCGACATGGCTAGTACTAGTGAGGAAAAAGCTTGCCAATTCTGGTCAACAAGAAATTGCAATATGGTCATGAGATATGATGACATAGAAACTAAACAACAACGACAAGAAACGCTGAACAAAGCTCACGAAGACAAAGATCGACAACAACGTGAACGTTTCTCTGCTTCCAACGAGGCACGATTTGTTGACACGTTAAATTCACGTCCAGAAACTACTGTGAAAAACTTGAAGTACTGGATTGAAAATTCCTCATGGACGTTTTGTGCAACATGCTTCTCTGTAAAACCAGAGAAGCTTCTCCCACGGTACAAAAATCAACCAGCTACTAAAGTGTTAAAGAACTGCATTTGTGCACAGAAAAAGTATGTCGTTCCAACGCTATCTTTAATCCCTGACTGTTTGTTGAACCTTTCTTTTAATGAAATTTGTATCTTGAGACCTTTCGATTTTCACTTTGGCGACTATCGCCGCTTGCAACATGGCTACCAACAGAAAAACAACCTCTGTCGTGTCGACTGGTCACCTTTGTCTGTGCAAGAGAAAATTGACGCCATGGAAGAGGACGTTGCAAGGGAACGCGTGCGACGAACTTACAATTTTCTAATGGCGTCAAAAGAAAGCTCGTATTCTATATTTGTCAACAAGCGGGAACAGCAGGTGTCAACAGCAGAGCGGCCGAACATGTACAACCTTTCGGAAATGAAAGGAATCGAGTGTGCACTGTGGCCCAACTTGTATCCATTCACAAGTTGGTGTGAAAGTATTCTAGATGGCAATAAAGAACGGCTAAGTACAAAAATTGCTTTTTACACCAAAGTTTTCTCTTCCATCTTAGATTATTCGACACTCTACGAACTTCTACAGTTTCATTATGACTTTTGGCTTTTTAAAACAATAAGTGGTGCGATAAGTAGTGCGCGACGCATGAAATGTTCACCAGCGCGAGCTTTAAATGCAAAAACGTTTTCTTCTGGTTACTGGAAGACACAGCATCGACTTCTAATTGACGCTGTAGATCAGTTCGGCTACCCTAGCTTATTCGTTACAATTAGCCCTCATGAATGGTCGTTTCCGAGTGCACGTTGGATCACAGCTGCTCGTAACATAACTGGCCGCGGACCCACAGAACTAGCTGCATATGAGACCATTCATATCGCTCACGTTCTTGAACAAATTGTACGCGGTTACCTGTGCGGATCGAACACACAGCAATGGCACCAACATGTGTTTAGTTATGACAACAAATGCAAGCGTTCAAATATTCACACGTATTATTATAGGTTTGAGTTCCAGCAACGAGGAACTGTACATTTACATCTATTGGTGTGGTTGAAAAATATTACCATGATACAACATCCGCTTATAAGAGCGGACATACCTTGGGAACATCCGGAAATTGCATATTTAGTAAGCAAGCTTCAAGGCTCCGATAAATCTTGTCTATCGCTGAACAATGAGCGTACCAAATTTATTAATTCTGCTGCTGGACAAAACGTTTTAGAGCTCTATTATCCTGAAGAGGCATTTGTTATTAATTTAAGGGCGTACATACTCACCTTATTACCGTCTTTGTGTTGTCGAATGGATATCCAGTTTGCAGATGGGAAGGCGTTGTTGCTGCGATATGTAACTTCTTATGTTTCAAAGTGGAAAGACGCGTATTCAAACGACGCTCTTTATTCTCGTCACGTTACACCTTACCAAGCGGCCTATCGTCATCTAAAGGAAATGCAACCTTGTGAACCTGAAATGTGGCTCCATATGTCACCCATCAAAATATCGTGGTCAAACAGTAGAACGAAGAACTACTCTGCTCCTACAAGTTGTATAGCCGCAACTGACAAGACTCATGAAAAATACACCAAGCGACCGAAACAAATGGAGGACATGTCCCTTGTGCAGTGGCTCCGTGCAGTTAATCACGCAGCCTCGGATCCCAAACCGTACAAACACGGAAACACCCTTGTGTCGGTAAAATATTTATCTCCTTTCAATGCAGAATACTTTTTCCAATATGTAATTATGACACTTCCACATCGTGCTGTCAGCGAATTGTATCATCCTAAACACGAACAACTGCCACCTCAAATCAAATTTTTCGCCGCTGCTGTTGCTAAAAATCCGCAACTATGGAACGACGCAGAGTCGCTGAAAACGCAATTCGAGCAGCAAGGCCACAAAGACTTCTTTGTACGCACGCTGTTGTCATATATTCGTAGTTTACATGACATTTTTTATTTGTGGCAAAAACAAGTCCTTGCAACCAACCGCTTTACCATTCCCAATCCAACGTCGTCTTCACATATTCAACTAGACCACCGCCAGAACGCAATCTACGAAGAAATCATGCTTGCTTTGCACAAACGCAATGACTATTACAATTCAACCGATTACTATTGTGAGGACTCTTCCAGCGATGATGATGACGAAGAACCAACATTAGAAAATCTAGCAGGCACTTTCGAACCGTTACTAGGCAATGACGACTTAGATTGGAGAAAGGTTATACTAATAACCGGTGAGGCCGGTACTGGCAAATCCGAAATATTTAACGCAACTATACAGCAGTGCTTGCACGATAAGCTCAGTATTCTTATTGCTGTACCCACTGGTCTACTTGCGGCCACCTTCAGAAATCGATTCGGTGATGACGTAACATGTGACACTATCCACAGTGCTTTCCATTATCCAGTAAAATCGAATGAGCGTCCAACAGTGAACTGGCACATATCCAACTATGACGTAGTATTGTTGGATGAAATTTCAATGATCCCTGAAAACATTGCTCGACATGTGCTCACCACGTTTTCTGAAATTACAATCCGACCAGTTGTCGTAATGGCAGGTGACAACCAACAGCAGCAACCAATAGAGACTATCGCTGGACAAATTGTTCAGGTCACTAGCATACTGCACGAGAAAGATTTCTACGGACTCGTTCATCATCACTGTCTAACGAAACAATATCGAACGATAGACGAGCGGTACGAGGCATTTTTGCAACATATTAGATACTGGAAGGTATCTCAAAAATTACTCGATAACATTCAACAAGGCCATGTAGTTTGCACGGACGGTGAACCATCCGATGCTCAGATACTTAACGTAATTCTAAAATATCCTGATGCAACAGTCTTAACAGTGTCCAGACGAGCTACGACGCGAATAAATAACATTGTTATACCTGCAATATTTAGTGAGGAAACATCACTGGCAATAGTACAATGTGATGATGACGGAGAACCAATACCTCTTTATAAAAACATGCGCGTTCTTATAACGCAGAATCGCGATAAGACAAACTCTGTTGTGAATGGCCAACAAGCGACAATCCATTGTATGCAAAACGCTACAATATTTTTACAATTATCAAATGGAAAAATTGTCACATGCTACCCAGTGACATTTATCGACTGTGCCCAAGAACGTAGAACTTGCTATCCCATCATGCCTTGCTACGCTCTAACAATGTGCAAGTCACAAGGCCAAACGCTTAACACTGTTATCATCTGGTTTGATTCACTAAAAGTTGGTGCAGGCACTGGATACATGGCACTTTCTAGAATAAGACGACAACAAGACCTAATAATTCTAACCAGGATACTAACTTGCCACATTCAACCAGTACCTCATCAATCCACACGGTAAAATCGCTGGAAATGCCATTTTACGTTACTGCGCATGCGCAGAACCGTTACTTAACTACACAGTAAATACCCTATACACAACTGAATAGTTTACTTCAGCATTAGTTAACGAGAACATTTCAATACCAGTAAAAAAGTTACTTAAAAAGGTCCAAAATCCGTCGAAATGGCAATCAACGTTTCTGCGCATGCGCACAGCTATTAACGTTAAAACAGTCACTAATGCATCCCAAATGCAGAATGCACGTTACTGAAGTTCTCCTAATCCTCTGTTAATAAAAACATCTGAATACTAGCAATGTTTTCAACGTAATTATGCTGTCAATCCGCAGATAACAACATCTTCGAAAATCCCACATGCGCACCTTCACCACTTGCTGCATAAAAAGC
>JAYKKM010000043.1:100000-102500 GCA_035772405.1 Chrysogorgia sp. JL179-B06
AGGTGAATCGTGAACGACCGCACCAAAATAAATGGCGCGAGACAACATGATTTAGCGTCAGGTTCTGACCGACGACTACCGAGCCGAGAACGACTACAGTAGACTTTTTTACGAGGCAGGGGACCTGAATCGTGCGAGATATGATCTCAGCACGAGCTGTTTAAATAAAAACGATGTGACCTTGTCATACGCAACATATGCCAATGTCCATAGGTAAACGCATGTGGGAAATGTGCGCCACACCGACGAGCACACGATAAACGAACAACACTGCCTGTTTGGGTCATAAACATCACTTCGATAATCAACATTTCCAAGATAACTGTAACCATAAGTAAGTACGTCTACGCAACAATCGCTAGCGTTAACGTTATAACGGACGCTTCAGGTACGGCGGAGTTCACATTATGTCCGTAATCACTTTTCATGACTTTCATATATTGAGGTCGCAGCGGTTAGGATTTTAGGTTTAGGATTTTATTAACGTTTTAACAATGTATTCAATCAGAATACATTGTTAAAACGTTAATAAAATAAAGAGTTGACACTGACTGACTAGTTGAAAACGTATAAACAACGTTGAGAAAAACTTAAGACGTTTCGATAAAAAAAACCACGATCTAAATACAGGTCAAAGCTGACTTAAATAGGTTCAATGGTTATGTAAATATGCTAGGAAAGTGATTTATACATGTCAGGAATATGCATACAGTCATTGTCTTTTGGGAATACAAAGCTTGGAGGAATAATCGTTCATGGTAATATCTTGCTTTGTTGACAGTCGCGTGTTATTTTCCATTTCTGGTCAAATATTGATACCGCGCGTTTATGTTCCTTGATTCTGGTTTTAAAAGCTCTTTCCGTTTGTCCGTAATACGTAAAATCACACTCCGAGCAATCAATCTTATATACAACGCTTTTTATATTTTCTGTCGCTAACTTGACCTTGGATTTAGGGAATTGGTGGTGAAGCGTTCCTATATGAGGCGCCGTGTGTTGCATAATTCAAACCTTTTTCTTCGCTCAACTGAAAAGCTCACAACACATACCATGCATTTCACCATGTGAAATACACACAACACACGTTGAATAGCGAAATTTATGCTAAAAATGATTATTTTACTCAATTTTTGCGTGAATTTCAGTCTATTTTTGTGCAGATTTCAGTCACTCTATTCTTGTGCCAATTTCAGTCTATTTTTTTACTGATAAAACTCTGATGATTGGGGTGACTGTAAGCGCCCTCATGTAACATACCAACTAGCTAGGAATTCAGTCTGTTTTTTTGTAAATCTCAGTCCGGTGTTCGAACAGTGTGCCAATTGGCACAAAAATAGACTGACATTCGCACAAAAACACACTGAGATTTACAAAAAAACAGACTGAATTCCTAGCTAGTCGGTATGTTACATGAGGGCGCTTACAGTCACCCCAATCATCAGAGTTTTATCAGTAAAAAAATAGACTGAAATTGGCACAAAAATAGACTGACATTCGCACAAAAACACACTGAGATTTACAAAAAAACAGACTGAATTCCTAGCTAGTCGGTATGTTACATGAGGGCGCTTACAGTCACCCCAATCATCAGAGTTTTATCAGTAAAAAAATAGACTGAAATTGGCACAAAAATAGACTGAAATTCACGCAAAAATTGAGTAAAATAATCATTTTTAGCATTAATTTCGCTATTCAACATGTGTTGTGTGTATTTCACATGGTGAAATGCATGGTTTTGGCATTTCAACATGTGTTGTCAGCTTTTCAGTTGAGCGAAGAAAAAGGTTTGAATTATGCAACACACGGCGCCTCATATTCCTATAGGTTTGCAGCTAACTTTTACGTTCTCTCGTTTCAACACTCTAGAAGAAATCTTTCCAGAAACACCTTTGATATATGGTAATACGACGATCTGTGGAATTGGAATTATTTTCGTCTGGTAAATTGGTAAGATGTTCAACATTGTTAATGACAATTTTAGAATTTTGACAATATCTTCTGTTGGAATCACACTTATTTATAAACTTTAATGGTAACCATTGTCTTTCAATACTTTGATAACAGGTTTCCTTTCTCTCCGTTTGTTTATACGGTTTTTTGTTTATATATATATATATATTTCAAACTATCTAAATTTACACAACTGCCGTTACGCGGTGTTTCATGCTTTCGCAATCTTCAGACGACTAATTGCAATTAACGTTCTCACTGAGTTTATATTCAATTCGTGCGGCGAGCATCAAAAGTTCTATTGTTCGGGCGGTGCTTCTTTGACGTTGCGTAATAAGTATTTATTGATGTGGCAGCGGCTAGAAAGGAGTTCGGTACGCTTGTTCAGTAATTCGTATTTTTGGAATATGATGTTATATATGAAGATTGCGAAAGCATGAAACACCGTGTAACGGCAGTTGTGTAAATTTAGATAGTTTGAAATATATAGATAGATAGATAGATAGATAGATAGATAGATAGATAGATAGATAGATAGATAGATAGATAG
>JAYKKM010000043.1:122500-147500 GCA_035772405.1 Chrysogorgia sp. JL179-B06
TTCACAATAATATTACTACTACTAAGTATACTTAGACCAAAATACCACGCCGTGATTGTGGCTTAGTCTCATTAATTAGTCATGAATTAGTTTCACAATAATATTACTACTACTACTACAACTACAGTAATAGTAATAGTAATAGTAATATAATAGTAATAGTAATAATAATAATGACGTTTTCGGAGCATTACAACAATAAATTATTGGAGTTACTTTTCATTATGACCAACAAAGCTATGATAACTACCAAAATAAAAACTAGGGCTATTATTAGTATAAATTATCATTAAAAACTTCTATAATTTACTCTGGTAATGAATTAAACCGAAATATCCGCTCTCCATGGTAACGGTATTAGAAAAAATGTCGGTAACACGATCTTAAATTGTAGGGTTACATCGATATACACAAATAATTCCAACTTACCTTATTAGCAGCGAAGCAATGTAGGAGGATGTTGTGATTACGACCGGAGTGCAATGAGCCTCTCAAGGCGCAATGTAATTACGGATCTTGTTTTGAATGTTTTCGGCTCGGGGACTGTGTGCACTAGTATCCATGGAGATCGGTGGCATGATCGAAAGTGAGGCTGTGCCGCGAGATATGATGTTGTTTTGTTCGGTTCACCCCCCGAAGGCAGCCTGTGCAGCGAGATATGATCTTGTTTTGAAAATCACATACCTGACAGTCTCATGATCACCCCACAGTGCAATGGGCCCCCGCGACTTGTGTGCTAACAGGAATGACCTCATGGAGGTACCAACTTAGATACTAAGACCAGGATAAGGGGTTCGACCACCTCTCCATACGCCATGAAAACTTGTCTCATGATACGGTCGATCGAAAGTGAGGCTCTGTTGGGCCCCACTCACTCCCGACTAATGGGCGTGTGATTCGAATATCCAGGCAATAATGAAAGGTGAATCGTGAACGACCGCACCAAAATAAATGGCGCGAGACAACATGATTTAGCGTCAGGTTCTGACCGACGACTACCGAGCCGAGAACGACTACAGTAGACTTTTTTACGAGGCAGGGGACCTGAATCGTGCGAGATATGATCTCAGCACGAGCTGTTTAAATAAAAACGATGTGACCTTGTCATACGCAACATATGCCAATGTCCATAGGTAAACGCATGTGGGAAATGTGCGCCACACCGACGAGCACACGATAAACGAACAACACTGCCTGTTTGGGTCATAAACATCACTTCGATAATCAACATTTCCAAGATAACTGTAACCATAAGTAAGTACGTCTACGCAACAATCGCTAGCGTTAACGTTATAACGGACGCTTCAGGTACGGCGGAGTTCACATTATGTCCGTAATCACTTTTCATGACTTTCATATATTGAGGTCGCAGCGGTTAGGATTTTAGGTTTAGGATTTTATTAACGTTTTAACAATGTATTCAATCAGAATACATTGTTAAAACGTTAATAAAATAAAGAGTTGACACTGACTGACTAGTTGAAAACGTATAAACAACGTTGAGAAAAACTTAAGACGTTTCGATAAAAAAAACCACGATCTAAATACAGGTCAAAGCTGACTTAAATAGGTTCAATGGTTATGTAAATATGCTAGGAAAGTGATTTATACATGTCAGGAATATGCATACAGTCATTGTCTTTTGGGAATACAAAGCTTGGAGGAATAATCGTTCATGGTAATATCTTGCTTTGTTGACAGTCGCGTGTTATTTTCCATTTCTGGTCAAATATTGATACCGCGCGTTTATGTTCCTTGATTCTGGTTTTAAAAGCTCTTTCCGTTTGTCCGTAATACGTAAAATCACACTCCGAGCAATCAATCTTATATACAACGCTTTTTATATTTTCTGTCGCTAACTTGACCTTGGATTTAGGGAATTGGTGGTGAAGCGTTCCTATATGAGGCGCCGTGTGTTGCATAATTCAAACCTTTTTCTTCGCTCAACTGAAAAGCTCACAACACATACCATGCATTTCACCATGTGAAATACACACAACACACGTTGAATAGCGAAATTTATGCTAAAAATGATTATTTTACTCAATTTTTGCGTGAATTTCAGTCTATTTTTGTGCAGATTTCAGTCACTCTATTCTTGTGCCAATTTCAGTCTATTTTTTTACTGATAAAACTCTGATGATTGGGGTGACTGTAAGCGCCCTCATGTAACATACCAACTAGCTAGGAATTCAGTCTGTTTTTTTGTAAATCTCAGTCCGGTGTTCGAACAGTGTGCCAATTGGCACAAAAATAGACTGACATTCGCACAAAAACACACTGAGATTTACAAAAAAACAGACTGAATTCCTAGCTAGTCGGTATGTTACATGAGGGCGCTTACAGTCACCCCAATCATCAGAGTTTTATCAGTAAAAAAATAGACTGAAATTGGCACAAAAATAGACTGACATTCGCACAAAAACACACTGAGATTTACAAAAAAACAGACTGAATTCCTAGCTAGTCGGTATGTTACATGAGGGCGCTTACAGTCACCCCAATCATCAGAGTTTTATCAGTAAAAAAATAGACTGAAATTGGCACAAAAATAGACTGAAATTCACGCAAAAATTGAGTAAAATAATCATTTTTAGCATTAATTTCGCTATTCAACATGTGTTGTGTGTATTTCACATGGTGAAATGCATGGTTTTGGCATTTCAACATGTGTTGTCAGCTTTTCAGTTGAGCGAAGAAAAAGGTTTGAATTATGCAACACACGGCGCCTCATATTCCTATAGGTTTGCAGCTAACTTTTACGTTCTCTCGTTTCAACACTCTAGAAGAAATCTTTCCAGAAACACCTTTGATATATGGTAATACGACGATCTGTGGAATTGGAATTATTTTCGTCTGGTAAATTGGTAAGATGTTCAACATTGTTAATGACAATTTTAGAATTTTGACAATATCTTCTGTTGGAATCACACTTATTTATAAACTTTAATGGTAACCATTGTCTTTCAATACTTTGATAACAGGTTTCCTTTCTCTCCGTTTGTTTATACGGTTTTTTGTTTATATATATTTATATATATTTCAAACTATCTAAATTTACACAACTGCCGTTACGCGGTGTTTCATGCTTTCGCAATCTTCAGACGACTAATTGCAATTAACGTTCTCACTGAGTTTATATTCAATTCGTGCGGCGAGCATCAAAAGTTCTATTGTTCGGGCGGTGCTTCTTTGACGTTGCGTAATAAGTATTTATTGATGTGGCAGCGGCTAGAAAGGAGTTCGGTACGCTTGTTCAGTAATTCGTATTTTTGGAATATGATGTTATATATGAAGATTGCGAAAGCATGAAACACCGTGTAACGGCAGTTGTGTAAATTTAGATAGTTTGAAATATATAGATAGATAGTTTGAAATATATAGATAGATAGATAGATAGATAGATAGATAGATAGATAGATAGATAGATAGATAGATAGATAGATAGATAGATAGATAGATAGATAGATAGATAGATAGATAGATAGATAGATAGATAGATAGATAGATAGATAGATAGATAGATAGATAGATAGATAGATAGATAGATAGATAGATAGATAGATAGATAGATAGATAGATAGATAGATAGATAGATAGATAGATAGATAGATAGATAGATAGATAGATAGTAGATAGATAGATAGATAGATAGATAGATAGATAGATAGATAGATAGATAGATAGATAGATAGATAGATAGATAGATAGATAGATAGATAGATAGATAGATAGATAGATAGATAGATAGATAGATAGATAGATAGATAGATAGATAGATAGATAGATAGATAGATAGATAGATAGATAGATAGATAGATAGATAGATAGATAGATAGATAGATAGATAGATAGATAGATAGATAGATAGATAGATAGATAGATAGATAGATAGATAGATAGATAGATAGATAGATAGATAGATAGATAGATAGATAGATAGATAGATAGATAGATAGATAGATAGATAGATAGATAGATAGATAGATAGATAGATAGATAGATAGATAGATAGATAGATAGATAGATAGATAGATAGATAGATAGATAGATAGATAGATAGATAGATAGATAGATAGATAGATAGATAGATAGATAACGGTACCGTCTCTAAAGTGAAAATTTAGAAAAATGGACAAATTTTATACTCACCCAACATTCGAACCCCGCTCTCACAACTAAAAATCAATAACACAGACCTATTTTGAAATTTTGAAATTTTGGTTGATAATCAATATTTATGTAACCCATTGTAAGTAAACTATATATATATACATAATAAAAAGATTCCACCGACCAATGAAAGAGGTGTCCGACCGTCTACGGTTTCGAAATTTGCGGCGACGAAGTCGTAAACAAAGAAGCTAACCTTCGATTGAGACACGTCTCATCGCAAGTGTGGAGCTTACGCATCATATATTTTCTACAAAATTATCTACAAAGGAGGATGTTGAAAGGGTTAGAAAAAAAAAGGACAAATCTGAGAACAAGGGCTTAATCTCAGCAGATCGTAGCGACAAGGCTACTCTACTGCTTACAATACCCCGTTCTTTATTTAAGTCGTCTGCAAAGGATTTAGCTCTGGAAAATTTAGATTTTGGTCGGGATAGTACTTCGGAACATAGTCTGTTCCTCAGCACATTGTGACGCAGGAAAGCCGAAGCTTCCTATTCTTGTTCGCCTAAGATTATCCCAGAGGAATGAATCGTTGCGTTCTAGCACGGATTCTGACTTAGAGGCGTTCAGTCATAATCCAACAGATGGTAGCTTCGCACCATTGGCTTTTCAGCCAAGTGCAAATGCCAATTGTCTGAATCTGCGGTTCCTCTCGTACTGAGCAGAATTACTATTGCAACAACACTTCAACAGTAGGGTAAAACTAACCTGTCTCACGACGGTCTAAACCCAGCTCACGTTCCCTATTGGCGGGTGAACAATCCGACGCTTGGCGAATTCTGCTTCGCAATGATAGGAAGAGCCGACATCGAAGGATCAAAAAGCAACGTCGCTATGAACGCTTGGCTGCCACAAGCCAGTTATTAACACTTAAACGTTTAAGTTTATTAACCTTTACATTGCGGTATTCAGTATTTCACTATAGTAACCTTACGTATAGATTGACTTTACAGATAGTACAATGACTTACCATATTTTACATATAAGTATGTATATATATTATAACTTTTCTGACGCAAAAAACTTCGATGTTATCGAACTCACGTTTGATAGTACTCCTTCTCAAAAGATCGTACGCAAATTTTTACGGGTGTGAAATCAAGGGAAAAAATTTTACGGGGGGAAACGTATTTCAATATAACATCCTCCTCTATTTTGTATAACAAAATTTAAACCACTTCCCCTCGTTGCAGCTGTATTTTTACAATTGTGAAGTTCTTCGTGCCTATCGCCCGTACATTTTTCATTAATTAAAACCCTACGGAAACAAATACTTTACCGCTTGGAAACATTTGAAAATTTAACATCCTCCTCATTTGTCGATTTTCCATCCACAACCAATGGAGGAGGATGTTCAAAATTATTTGAAAGAACTTGTTCAAGCAATGTAAAGAACTTGTTCAAAGAACGTACAAACATTTCCACCTGTGTCCAATCCAACATTTTTTGGCGAGTGAATTCTTTAAACCGTGGTGGAGGATGTTAAAATTTCACATTGCCTGATTCAAATTATGTAGCCACGTTTTCTTGCGGTTGCAGTGCTTTTACGAATTTCAGGGACGCTGTCCCAAAATTTTACATCCTGGCCCGCTTTGCAGTTATTTCCCCTTTAAAGAATACAGGAGGATGTTAAAATTTTTTGCTGTACAATCATCCAAGTAAATTTAGTCGTAAAACTTCCTCTATTCTGTTTTGCAGTTTTATTTCCACTTAAAATAATGAAGGTTCACATTTTGCAAAGCTGTTCTCAAAAGAAACCTTGAAACAATGGAGGAGGATGTTTAAATTTTTTAAAGTACTTCTCAATAGAAAGCACATTTTTACGTGTGTACACTCATCGAAATAAATTTTACGCGTAAAACCGTCCTCTATTCTGTTTTGCAGTGTGTTTTCCCTTAAAACAATAAAACATGGAGGAAGTTCACATTTTGAAAGCGCTTCTCAAAAGAAACCTTTAAACAATGGAGGATGATGTTCAAATTTGTTAGTACTCCACATTTTTACTCTTCGAAATACATTTTTGCAGTTATTTCCCCTTTAAAGAATAGAGGACGATGTTCAAATTTTTTGGTGTACAATCATCCAAATAAATTTAGTCGTAAAACTTCCTCTATTCTGTTTTGCAGTGTTATTTCCCCTTAAAACAATGAAGGTTCACATTTTCGAAAGCTCTTCTGAAAAGAAACCGTTAAACAATGGAGGAGGATGTAAAAAATGTTTAAAGTACTCCACATTTTTACTCTTCGAAATAAATTTTACGTGTAAAACGTATTCTGTATTGCAGTGTTATTTCCCCTTTAAATATTGGTGGATGTTCAAATTTTTAAAAAAGTACATCTCAAAAGAAAGTACACATTTCTACGGGTGTACAATCATCCAAGTAAATTTTACACGTAAAACGTCAAAATTTGACATATGTGACAATATAAGAGCAATCGAAGTAAATTTTACGCATAAAACGTCAAAAATTGACATATGTAACAATATAAGAGCAATCGAAGTAAATTTTACGCGTAAAACGTCAAAAATTGACATATGTGACAATATAAGAGCAGTTCAAAATTTGATATATGTGACAATATAACACCAGTTCGAAGTGGACAAACGGCATGGAGTGAATTTTTTTCACAATTTCACGAGGTTTTTTGAAGCCGTATGGACCGACAAAAACATGTGGAAGCGAGCACATATTTTCCAGATGGTTAACCCTTAACGAAAGGGAGTTTAATTGTGGAAAGTGATAATTGCTGTGTCACACCTATCCCACTCTCTTCTATCACTATATAAAATCACGATTTTACAAATAAAATGTCCATATCCACTTATTGACAAAAACAGTGCTATATCCAAATTGATCAAATGTATCCATATTGTTTCGTTATTTTAAACTATATTTACCTTCTTTAACTTGCACTCAATTGTAAGTTTTGGAAAGTTTGACAAATAACAAGGCAAACATTTTACTCATGACAAGTTATGATTGCCCTCTCACAAGCTATTGCACAGTTTCTATGGAACATTCATTATATAAACACACTATTTCAAAAATCGTTCGACATGTGACACAATATAACAAGACTTGCAGGTCAACAAACGCCAATGACTACATTGTTTAGCCCTTACCAAAAAACTTTAAAACGCTATCGACCGACTGATATGTGCAAACGAGGAAATATTTTTCAGATGCTTCAAATCCTAACGAAACCGACTTTAATTGTGCAAGCTGATAATTCCTATCTCGGCTATCCCACTGTCTTCTATGGAACATGCACTATATAACATCAACATTTTACAAATAAAATGTATATATCCACTTATTGACAAAAACTGTCGGATATCCAAATTCATCAAACCCATCCCCATTTTTCGTTATTTTAAAGTATATTTTCCTTCTTTTACTTGCACTCGATTTGAAGTTATTGAAAGTTTCACAAATAACAACGCAAACATTTCCCACCTATTCCCAAATAACAGAAATAGTTGACATCCTCTACTACCAATTCCAATATTATTTTACTCAGAAACAATGTAGCAGCATGTTCAAAATTAGCAGTTGCCTCATTCGTTAATTTTTAAAGGTTGCAAATCATAATGCCAATATGTTACAGGTATGCCCCAATCACAGACAACCAACATTAACAATTTCAAAGATTTCGTTTCCAAGTTTTGCCGCGAATTTTGGACAACGAACTACGAACAACAAATGTGCATTCACATACACCTATTTACAAAAACAGTTGCAAATGCGAAGAGACCAAAGATTTTGTGTGTACAAAAGACTGCAATCTTTTCCCGCTGCGGATCTTTCCAGTAACCATATAAATTTTAAAAGTTCACTCAATTTGAAAAGTGGTTCAAAGGTTGAAAAATAACAATGCAAACATTTTACAGGTATTCCCCAATATAAAATGTGTGCATGAAAGTGAGGTGAAGAGTGTACTTGTGGATAAAACGTTTTATTCCCTAGTTCATCATTACAAATTCAGTATGCAGTATCGTTATGCCCATTATAAATTAACACATTTTTAATTTACAATTCCGTTTAATTATTTAAAACAGGTTGGCAATGTCGGCTCAGAATTTTGGTTAATAATATTAAATCGGTTTGTCGCTTAATTCGAGACAGAGCTACATAGGCTGACCCACGGGGGACAGTCACACAATCGAACCAAAGAATTACTTTGTTCAAATTTTGTCCTTGCGACTTAGTGATAGTCAATGCATACGCTGGCATAAAAGGATAACAGGTACGCCTGCCGGTTTCACTTTGATATGTCACAGCATATGTATTGACGATTTTT
The DNA here is from genome assembly GCA_035772405.1 of Chrysogorgia sp. JL179-B06. Taxonomy (NCBI): domain Eukaryota; kingdom Metazoa; phylum Cnidaria; class Anthozoa; order Scleralcyonacea; family Chrysogorgiidae; genus Chrysogorgia; species Chrysogorgia sp. JL179-B06. The sequence goes on from JAYKKM010000043.1 coordinate 130,978, forward strand.
CCATTTGCAAGTTGCAAGAAGATTGTGGTCTTTTCTACACACAAAATCTTTGCTGTCTGCCCATTTACCACCCCATTTGCCTTGTCTCGATTCTGTGTGATCATCACACGCATATCCTTATAAATAGGAATGCTTTCCATCTCACAGTCGCACTGAACCGTCTGAAGCGCATTACAGTCAGAAAAAATTGAACTAATTACTAAACGATTGACACGATTTGCTCCCCGTTTGGAAACCGTTAAAACAGTTGCGTCGGAGTTAGATAATATTGTATTCACAATCTCATCATCAGAAGGTTCTCCCGTACAACATACCACTTTCCCTTCCTGTATTTGATCTAACAGACTTTGACTCGCAGGCCAATGTCTTATATGGTTTAGAAAGGTCTGATATTCTGCATCTACACAACGATACTGCATACTCAATTTGTAATGATCAACTAGCGAATAAAACGTTTTATCCCCAAATACACTCTTCACCTCTCTCACTTTCATGCACACATTTTCTATTGGTTGTTGTTGTTGATTGTCGCCTGACATAACAACAACAGGACGAATGGTGACTTGACATATCGTCTCGATGACATGTCGACCAATTCGTTGTGGAATCATGGAAATTTCATCTAGTATAACAATATCAAAGCAAGAAATGTTCCAATTAATACCAGGAGCTTCGTCTTTAACAGGGTATTGAAATGCACTATGCACAGTATCGCTTGTTATAACACCCTGAAATAATTCTCGATAATAGCTTGCCAAATAACCAGTTGGCGTGGCAACAAGAATTTTACGTCCTTCCATTATACATTTTTGAATTATTGACAATAATAATTGGGATTTTCCCGTACCCGGTTTTCCAGTGATCAGTGAGAATTTACGCCAATCTGTAGTGTTTGTAGTGTTTGTACCAACCGACCTTTCTACGTTAAACATTTCATCATCGTCATCATTACCACCATCGTGATCATCACCACCATCGTCATCAACATCACCACCATCGTCATCAACATCACCATCATCATCTGCCATATTGTAGAAATGGTCTCGTTGGTACAAACATTGCATAACATTGTTTACAATGCAGCTTTGTAAACTGTCTAATTCTAAACAAGGACCTGTAGCAGTATTGCCAGTAGACAACTGATCCTTCGTAAAGACTTGTTTGCGCCACATATGCACTGTGTCATGTAAGCTTTGAATATGACATAACAATGTTTTCACATAAAAATCCTTATGCCCCTGCCTTTGAAAACGAGCTTCAATACAATTCACATCCTTCCATAATTCTGGCATTAAATGCACAGCTGCTGCGAAAAACCGGATGCGTGCAGGGAGATCTTCGTCCCTTGTATGATAAATTTGCATATGACACCGATGTGGAAAATTCATTAGCAACTCTTGAAAAAAATAATCATCGCTAAAGGGTGAACGCATTCTTAGTCCAACAAGTGTGTTACCTTTTCCATATAACTTTGGTTTTGCAGGTGTGTGGTTAACAAGGCGTAACCATTCCAAAAACGAAAGATTTTCCATTTCGCTCCCTCTTTTTAAATATTTGTCGTACGTTTTATTGCACGATGCGTTAGTACTAATAGGAACTACAAAGTGCTTGGTTCTGCTTTTTGACCATGACATTTTCATCGAAGACATGAACAACCACATTTCCGGTTCGCATGGTTTCAGTTCTTTGACATGCCTGTACGCCGCTTGGAATGGAGTTACATGGGTACTATATAAAGCGTCGTTGTCGTAAGCATCGTGCCACTTCGACACATACGACGTTACGTACCGCAAAATCATGGCCTTTCCGTCGGTTAACTGAAAATCCATGCGACATGTTAACGCGGAAAGAACGGTAGAAATATAACCTCTTAAATTTTTGCAAAAAATCTTCTTGAGGGTGATGAAGATGCATCACCTGTTTGCCTTCAGTTTCAACAAAACTTGTTGCCTCGTTATTCAACGGAAGACTTCCACTATCTGCTGGTTGCAAATTCTCGACGTTAAAAGCTATATCTAGGTCCTCCCATGGAACAGCGGCACGAATAAACGAGTGTTGAATTTGTTTGATGTTCTTCAACCAAACCAATAAATGTAAATGGACCGTCCCCCTGCCCTGAAACTCGAACCTATAGAAATACGTGTTTATATTCTGCCTGTTTCGTAAACCGTTATAATTAAATATATAATCAGTCCAACGACTATCATTGCTACCACATAAATAGCCGCGAACAACTTGTTCCAAAACATGTGCAATGTGAATTGTTTCAAATCCAGCCAATTCACACGCACCTCGACCAGTTCGGTCGCGAATTTTAGCCAACCAACTGGGGACAGGAAATGTCCACTCGTATGGACTTATCGTCACAAAAACGGTTGGATAGCCGAATTGATCAACCGCATCGAGAAGTAGGCGGTGCTGATCTTTCCAGTACCCCGTAGAAAATGTTTTAGCGTTGAGAGCACGTGCCGGCGAACAATTCAACTTACGTGCACTACTCAAAGCCCCACTTACAGTTTTAAAGATCCACAAGTCATATTGAAATTGCAGCAACTCAAACTGCAAACAATAATCTATTACTTGTGAAAAGGTCTTAATTAAAAACGAAACTTTGCGACTTAGTCTTGACTCATTACCTTTGAGTACTGTCTCACACCAACTAGTGAAAGGGTAGAGATTTGGCCATAAGCAACATTCCATTCCTTCCATTTCCGACATATTGTACATATTGAGTTGCTTTTCTTCGCAAATTAATTGTTCCCTTTTCTCAATAAACTTCGCATACGAACTTTCATTGCATGCAATTAAAAAATTGTAAGCTTTGCGACAACGTTTCCGCGCAGCCCTTTCTTCAAGCCTGCCAATCTTTTCTTCCACAGAACAGATGGACACAGACAAGCGGCACATTCCATTTTTTTGCCTGTACCCATGTTCGTGTCTCACATAATCACCACAATGCAAGTCAAAAGGACGTAACGCACAAACCTCAGCCAACGACAAATTACGCAAACTCTCAGGAATCTTTGAATGTACAGGAACAACATACCTATTTTCCAAACACGCACATGTTTTCGCATGTTTGGTATTCGGACGTTTCGTATATCTTGGTAACAGCTTCTCACGAGACACGCTGTTACAATTAGAACAAAAAGTCCAAGCAGACTGATGGCACCAAAATTTTAAATGACCAGAGTCACTGAGTCTTTTGCGTACAACAACGGAATCCGAATCAATTAAACGTTCCTGATTTGTATCAAAAAAATCCCGTCTCTTTAAATTGTCTCTCTCTTCACGTCGTTGCTTGTCATCAATCAGACTTTCTCTCCTAGCTAATACATTCTCGTCCCTGAATACTGTATGGAAAACCCTATTTTCCCAAAAAGCCTCAGCTTGCCAAAATAACCACATGTCACCCATTTCTCAACTAACACGTATTCTAAATTATTTATTGGTAATAAATATAGAACACCAACTGAACTAGCAACAACGCGGACAAACCCGCTTCAAATGTTACCCCAAAATTCAACCGAGCGCTAAAGCGCCACGCGAAAACTTAGTTAACTAACTATTCACAGCGAAAACCCGTGTTAAATAACGTACTATCGCTGAACTGTACCTTCCACGTAAGGTGAAAAGCGCTTGTACAACTAAAACGCGCAGCGATACTTAAAACCGGACAACAGAGTTCTTAAAAAAACTTCGCAAAGGGAGCGCGTTGTTGCCGGAAGTAAACACTAACTTATACTTTCTATAACCTACGCAGCAAAATGTAACTTCCACGTAAGGTGTAAAGCACTTGTAAAAAGCTATGCAGTGTTATAACGTAGCACGTTAAGCATGGATCCACCACAGTCACTTGCGATACCGAATCTGGCTGCTCAGATTTAGCATAACAAAACATTTCGACGTGCGCCATAATAAGCAGTCACGCGTACCATTCGACATGTGGGATACCGCATTTCCACTAATACGCATGCGCATAACTAATACAGGCCATTTTCGTCCTGTGGGGATACACTTTTGTTTCCAACGAAGTCGTTTTGCCGTAACAGTGACAATAAGTAAGCCTTTAAGTAATTGCGAATGATTTGCTTCTGCGCATGCGCATAACCACAAATTTAAAATTTATACATATTCACCTTATATCTCAAATTTACAAGCTTTTATATATAACCATTTTTACAAAACCAGTATTGCCATTATCACACTGAATGGAACAGATTATAACAGGAGTTTTAGGTGGAGAAACGCCAATCAAGGAATACTTTTTTCAGGAAGCACTTTCAACAGTTCCCGTCGCACCAGCTTAGCAGTTTTCGAAGTCGATGAACAATCGACAGAGGCAAAAGACGATGCATTTAAAAAATGTTAATCCCATGAAAGCATTTCATTTGAATGCCGAGATTTTAGGAACGAAATACTTTCTTTATCTTTAAAAAACACTTTATTCGTAGAACCTATTTACATATCATTTCCCTTTTAACTCATAACGTCAACTCAAGGCTATGGTCATTATATTTACCAAAAATGCCTGTCGTTTGGAGCGTAGACGTTCGTCAGAGTAAGACTTCTATATTGCGACGTGCGCCATAATAAGCAGTCACGCGTACAATTCGACATGTGGGATACCGCATTTCCACTAATACGCATGCGCATAACTAATACAGGCGATTTTCGGCCTGCGGGAATACACTTTTGTTTCCAACGAAGTCGTTTTGCCGTAACAGTGACAATAAGTAAAGCGTTTAAGTAATTTCCAATGATTTGCTTCTGCGCATGCGCATAACCACAAATTTAAAATTGATACATATTCACCTTATATCTCAAATATAAGGTTTAATTAAAGTTTGCCACATACATCTCAATAATAATAATTAATAATTCAGTGGCGAGAAAAGTCTGCTGTCAAATATGGTACGTCGGGCAGTCGAACATAACAATAACATATTTTTGGAATTTCTATTTTTTTTGCGTATTTCTTTTTCATTTGCACCGTAATTTAATAGGAAATGCGCTTAATAAACAAGGCGCACCGAACAAGACCGTGTATCCCTCAAATCCCTGACACAATAAATTGGTCTGTCCCATCAACCGATGATGTGACAGAAATACTACAGTTATTTCGTGAAAGCATTTAATTTCAATGCCGACATTTTAGGAACAAAATACTGACGTATCCAGAGCGTAGCCCTTCGTCAGAGTAACACTTCTTGATTCTTCCGCGGCATAAAACATGTTGTGCTGCGTAGGAAGTGTACAACAAGATCGTGTATCCCTCAAATCCGTTGACAGAAGAAATTGGTCGGTCGGATCAACCGATGATGTGACAGAAATGCTACACTTATTTCGTGAATGCGATGAGCGATTGGATGGAAGTCGCTCTTCAGGAATGCTCACATCTATGGTTCCATGCTGGAATCGACAAACGTAAAACACGAAGGCCCTTCGTCACAGAGTGAAACGTCAAGCGAAACAATTACAGAATGATACTTTTATAGAATAAAATAATAAATATAAGGTTTAATTAAACTTTGCCACATAATACATTTTGTAATAATTATCAATAATAATAATAATTCAGTGGCGAGAAAAGTCTGCTGTCAAATATGGACTATGGTACGTCACTCAAATCTTTACTTAGTCACATACAAGACCGGGCAGTCCAACATAACAATAACATATTTTTGCAATTTGTATTTATTTTGGCGTATTTCTTCTTTTCCATGCCTTCTCAGTCAAGTCACAAGAATCGGGTTTAATTCGGTTGACAACCGTCATCCGGCGGTACATCTTCAATACCACCACACGGTCACAGAAACGTTTTTGGAAATCGTTTCAACAAAAAAAGGGAAATATTTAACGCGATGCATTTAATATATTTACATTTATTTGATTTAATATATTTATATCATTGACAACGCTACTGTCACTACAACATTTAACTCATTGACATGGGAAAAGCAGTCTCATATTCACGTCTCAGAACTGTCGGAAAGTCTGCTGTCAAGTATCGACTATGCATCCACCACAGTCACTTGCGATACCCATTGTGGCTGCTCAGATTTCGCATAACAAAACATTTCGATTTGCTTCTGCGCATGCGCATAACCACAAATTTAAAATTTATACATATTCACCTTATATCTCAAATTTACAAGCTTTTATATATAACCATTTTTACAAAACCAGTATTGCCATTATCACACTGAATGGAACAGATTATAACAGGAGTTTTAGGTGGAGAAACGCCAATCAAGGAATACTTTTTTCAGGAAGCACTTTCAACAGTTCCCGTCGCACCAGCTTAGCAGTTTTCGAAGTCGATGAACAATCGACAGAGGCAAAAGACGATGCATTTAAAAAATGTTAATCCCATGAAAGCATTTCATTTGAATGCCGAGATTTTAGGAACGAAATACTTTTTTTATCTTTAAAAAACACTTTATTCGTAGAACCTATTTACATATCATTTCCCTTTTAACTCATAACGTCAACTCAAGGCTATGGTCATTATATTTACCAAAAATGCCTGTCGTTTGGAGCGTAGACGTTCGTCAGAGTAAGACTTCTATATTGCGACGTGCGCCATAATAAGCAGTCACACGTACAATTCGACATGTGGGATACCGCATTTCCACTAATACGCATGCGCATAACTAATACAGGCGATTTTCGGCCTGCGGGAATACACTTTTGTTTCCAACGAAGTCGTTTTGCCGTAACAGTGACAATAAGTAAAGCGTTTAAGTAATTTCCAATGATTTGCTTCTGCGCATGCGCATAACCACAAATTTAAAATTGATACATATTCACCTTATATCTCAAATATAAGGTTTAATTAAAGTTTGCCACATAATACATCTCAATAATAATAATTAATAATTCAGTGGCGAGAAAAGTCTGCTGTCAAATATGGTACGTCGGCCAGTCGAACATAACAATAACATATTTTTGGAATTTCTATTTTTTTTGCGTATTTCTTTTTCATTTGCACCGTAATTTAATAGGAAATGCGCTTAATAAACAAGGCGCACCGAACAAGACCGTGTATCCCTCAAATCCCTGACACAATAAATTGGTCTGTCCCATCAACCGATGATGTGACAGAAATACTACAGTTATTTCGTGAAAGCATTTAATTTCAATGCCGACATTTTAGGAACAAAATACTGACGTATCCAGAGCGTAGCCCTTCGTCAGAGTAACACTTCTTGATTCTTCCGCGGCATAAAACATGTTGTGCTGCGTAGGAAGTGTACAACAAGATCGTGTATCCCTCAAATCCGTTGACAGAAGAAATTGGTCGGTCGGATCAACCGATGATGTGACAGAAATGCTACACTTATTTCGTGAATGCGATGAGCGATTGGATGGAAGTCGCTCTTCAGGAATGCTCACATCTATGGTTCCATGCTGGAATCGACAAACGTAAAACACGAAGGCCCTTCGTCACAGAGTGAAACGTCAAGCGAAACAATTACAGAATGATACTTTTATAGAATAAAATAATAAATATAAGGTTTAATTAAACTTTGCCACATAATACATTTTGTAATAATTATCAATAATAATAATAATTCAGTGGCGAGAAAAGTCTGCTGTCAAATATGGACTATGGTACGTCACTCAAATCTTTACTTAGTCACATACAAGACCGGGCAGTCCAACATAACAATAACATATTTTTGCAATTTGTATTTATTTTGGCGTATTTCTTCTTTTCCATGCCTTCTCAGTCAAGTCACAAGAATCGGGTTTAATTCGGTTGACAACCGTCATCCGGCGGTACATCTTCAATACCACCACACGGTCACAAGAAACGTTTTTGGAAATCGTTTTCAACAAAAAAACGGGAAATATTTAACGCGATGCATTTAATATATTTACATTTATTTGATTTAATATATTTATATCATTGACAACGCTACTGTCACTACAACATTTAACTCATTGACATGGGAAAAGCAGTCTCATATTCACGTCTCAGAACTGTCGGAAAGTCTGCTGTCAAGTATCGACTATGCATCCACCACAGTCACTTGCGATACCCATTGTGGCTGCTCAGATTTCGCATAACAAAACATTTCGATTTGCTTCTGCGCATGCGCATAACCACAAATTTAAAATTGATACATATTCACCTTATATCTCAAATTTACAAGCTTTTGTGTATAACCATTTTTACAAAACCAGTATTGCCGTTATCACACTGAATGGAACAGATTATAACAGCAGTTTTAGGTGGAGAAACGCCAATCAACGAATACATTTTCCAGAAAGCACTTTCAACAGTTCCCGTCGCACCAGCTTAGCAGTTTTCGAAGTCGATGAACAATCGACAGAGGCAAAAGACGATGCATTTAAAAAAATGTAATCCCATGAAAGCATTTCATTTGAATGCCGAGATTTTAGGAACGAAATACTTTTTTTATCTTTAAAAAACACTTTATTCGTAGAACCTATTTACATATCATTTCCCTTTTAACTCATAACGTCAACTCAAGGCTATTGGTCATTATATTTACAAAAAATGCCTGCCGTTTGGAGCGTAGACGTTCGTCACAGTAACACTTCTACATTCGACGTGCGCCATAATAAGCAGTCACGCGTACAATTCGACATGTGGGATACCGCATTTCCATTAATACGCATGCGCATAACTAATACACGCCATTTTCGGCCTGCGGGAATACACTTTTGTTTCCAACGAAGTCGTTTTGCCGTAACAGTGACAATAAGTAAAGCGTTTAAGTAATTTCCAATGATTTGCTTCTGCGCATGCGCATAACCACAAATTTAAAATTGATACATATTCACCTTATATCTCAAATATAAGGTTTAATTAAAGTTTGCCACATAATACATCTCAATAATAATAATTAATAATTCAGTGGCGAGAAAAGTCTGCTGTCAAATATGCACTATGGTACGTCGGGCAGTCAAACATAACAATAACATATTTTTGGAATTTTTATTTTTTGAATTTATTTTTTTTGGCGTATTTATTTTTTATTTTTTTTGCGTATTTCTTTTTCATTTGCACCGTAATTTAATAGGAAATACGCTTAATAAACAAGACACAATAAATTGGTCTGTCCCATCAACCGATGATGTGACAGAAATACTACGGTTATTTCGTGACGAGGCAGTGTAGAAATACTAATCATATATCTAAAAAGGTTGGTGTACTGCCGAAATAATGTGTAAGTAGTCTAACGTTTCGAACGAAGGCCCTTCGTCAGAGAGTGAAACGTAAAGTGAAATAATAACAGAATGATACTTTTATAGAATAAAATAATAAATATAAGGTTTAATTAAACTTTGCCACATAATACATCTTGTAATAATTATCAATAATAATAATTAATCATTCAGTAGCGAGGAAAGTCTGGTGTCAAATATGGACTATTGTACGTCACTCAAATCTTTACTTAGTGACATTAACACCGGGCAGTGGAACATAACACTAACATATTTTTTGAATTTTTATTTTTTGAATTTATTTTTTTTGGCGTATTTATTTTTTATTTTTTTTGGCGTATTTCTTTTTCATTTTCTCCGTAATTTAATAGCAAATGCACTTAATAAACAAGGCGCACCGAACAAGACCGCCTAGCGAAACATACAAATAAAAAAATTATATTGTTTTGTTAACTTATCGCACCGCTCAACCGTTGTTGGTTCAGCTACTCTTTCCTTTTCCTTTTCCGTGAGACCGTTTCCAAAAGATCAACGGTTTCAGTGGTGTCCTCTTCTTTAACAACAACAACCTCCCCACTTTCACTGACCCGTTTCTTCTTCTTCGATTTTTTTGTACGCTTACCCTTCTTTCTGCCACTCTCTACATCTACCTTATCCGTTTCGACACTCGTTTTTTTTGGAATTCCCCACAACATCGTCCTCACAACAACTGCTTAGATCTGCTGCATCCTGTGCAAGTTTAAGCTTTTTATTTTTCATTTCGTTTACTTTACTGGAGCTACTAGTACTATTATCACTTTCTTCCCCAGAAGACAAAAGCACTTTTAACAATTCCCGTCGCGCGGGCTTAGAAGTTTTGGAAGTCGAAGATGGGCAGCAAGCATTCTGCAGCATCTCCTTTAGCGCCTTCATATCTCTATCTTTCTTGAAAGTGCTATCACAACCATCGCACGCCTCCATCATATTCGCGTACTTTTCGGGATTACGAAAAAGGGTTCGGGCAACAGTCATGTGAGCAGCCGTTACGAATAACGCTGCCCCCACCTGCAATGCCTCATCGATAACCGAGTCAGTCTCGGCATCCGCCCCAACGATAAACTTCAAAACTTTCCGCACATTGTCTTGCGTACCCCTAGCCTCTGATTTGTTGTTTAATAATGACAAATTGTCTATCAACGGTTCAAGTGTACTTTGAAAATTACGAATTCCGTGCTTTGAAAGCAATGAACCGTTCGATTTGCTCTCGAGAAAATTAACATTCTCGCACACGGTCTCTGCCATTTCCGACATGGCTACTTTGGGCCTTCGCAGCCATTCACAAGAATCCGGTTTGATCCTGTTTAACACCTTATCATCCTCTGGTGCATCCTCCACACGACCATACGGTCTTAAAAAATTTTTGGGAAATTGTTTCAAATATAGTACCCCTTTGCTCGGTGACTGAGCATACTTCCCAGGTGACTGAGCATACTTCCCAGCCATCTCACAACAACAACACAAAGACGATAAAATAAACCAAAATAAACCGTTAACGTGCAAACAACTGGCTATGTAAACCGTTCTACAAACGCATAAACCAAAACAATCCGTGCGAAATATATAAAAGCCCAAAAATATATGAAACGTAACAACGCACTAAAGCGCTACACGAAAACTAACTATTAACTGGGAAAACCCGTATTAAATAACCTAATAGTGCAAAACGTAACTTGTAACCGGACAACAAAGTTCTTAAAAAAACTTCGCAAAACGAGCGTGTTGTTGCCGGAAGTAAACACTAAGTAACTAACTATAACCTACGCAGCAAAATGTAACTTCCACGTAAGGTGTAAAGCACTTGTAAAAAGCTATGTAGTGTTATAACGTAGCACGTTAAGCATGGATCCACCACAGTCACTTGCGATACCGAATCTGGCTGCTCAGATTTGGCATAAAAATACAGTTCGTCCTCCCCCATAATAAGCACATACTCAAAGCGTTCAACATGTGGGAACCAATATTCGCAAATTACGCATGCGCAGACGTTATATATGCCATTTAGCAGTAAGGTGCATGCTTTTCCGCATGGTTTTTATAGTTTTTCGCAGCATTTATCAATGATTGATTTATTTCAAAATTTACCATTGACAATATTATGGATTTACTTTCTGTAATTATAAAGATATTTTCAGAATTAAAAACGGACTGAGTTAACGGTCAAAATAATATACGGCGAACCGTCTGAGTAATTTCCGATTCATTTGAACGTAAATGAACAGGGTTTTACGAACGCTATCGACGTTCTCGTAATATAATAGACATGTTTATGTATTTGCTCTCTGTAATTGCAACTCTGTTTTCAAAATTGGAATACGCGAAATATTACACGAGATAACCTTCAAAAATGTGTAAGACCAAACCGCAATTTGTCAAGTCAAACACGGCTGGCTGAAATTTACATAACAAAATATCACGTCCTTCGCGACAATAAACAATCTCACCAACGTAATTTACTATTCATGCCAACGTAAATCAACAGGGTTTTACGGAAGCGATCGACGTTCTCGTAATATAATAGACATGTGTTCATTTATTTCGTCTCTGCAATTCCCACTCTGTTTTCGAAATTGCAATACGCGAAATATTCGACGAGATAACGTTTAAAAATGTGTAAGACCAAAACGCAATTTGTCACGCCGTCACAACACTGGCTCAGATTTACATAACAAATTTACATGACCACCTGGATAATTAACAATCACAGAAATCTTCAACATATGGGACACGCATGCTTTTCGCTTTTAAAATAACTATTGCCGTCGCAGCATTGACAATATTATGTATTTGCTTTCTGTAATTACAAATCTGTTTTCAGAATTTCAAACTGTGAAATACTAACTGACTTCACGCTGAAAATAATATACAGCGAACCGTCCGCGTGATTTCCGATTCATTTAAACGAAAATAAACTGGGTTTTACCGACGCGATCTACATTCTCGTAATATAATAGACATGTCTTTCTTTATTTCGTCTCGGTAATTCCAAGTCTCATTTCCAAATTGGAATACGCAAAATATTGCAGGAAAGAACGTTCAAAAATGTGTAAGACCAAACCGCAATTTGTCAACTCAAACACGGCATCACAACACTGTCTCGCATCCTTTCCCTTTTAAAATAACTATTGCCCTCGCACCATTGACAATATTATGTATTTACTTTCGGTAATTCTAAATCTGTTTTCACAATTGAAAACTGACTGACTTAAAGCTCAAAATAATATACGGCGAACCGTCAGCGTAATTTCCGATTCATTTAAACGTAAATCAACAGGGTTTTACAGAAGCGAACGACGTTCTCGTATAATATAATAGACATATGTTTATTTATTTCGTGTCTGTAATTGCAAGTCTGTTTTTCAAATTTGAATACGCTAAATGTTGCAGGAGATAACGTTCAAAAATGTGTAACACCAAACCGCAATTTGTCAAGTCAAACGCGGTGTTCAAACACTGTCTGGCTGAAATTTACTAAACAAAACATGATGACCTTCGCGATAATAAGCAATCATAACAATCCTTCAATATATGAGACACGCATGCTCTTCCTTTTAAAATCACTATTGCCATCGGACAATGTCAATGGACAATATTATGTATTTACTTTCTGTAATTATAAATCTGTTTTCAGAATTGAAAACTGACTGACTTAAAGCTCAAAATAATATACGGCGAACCGTCAGCGTAATTTCCAATTCATTTCAACGGAAATCAACATGGTTTTACGGAAGCGTTCGACGTTCTCCTAATATAATAGACATGTGTTCATTTATTTCGTCTCTGCAATTCCCACTCTGTTTTCCAAATTGCAATACGCGAAATATTCGACGAGATAACGTTTAAAAATGTGTAAGACCAAAACGCAATTTGTCACGCCGTCACAACACTGGCTCAGATTTACATAAGAAATTTACATGACCACCTGGATAATTAACAATCACAGAAATCTTCAACATATGGGATACGCATACTTTTCGCTTTTAAAATAACTATTGCCGTCGCAGTATTAACAATATTATGTATTTGCTTTCTGTAATTACAAATCTGTTTTCAGAATTTAAAACTGTGAAATACTAACTGACTTCACGCTGAAAATAATATACAGCCAACCGTCCGCGTGATTTCCGATTCATTTCAACGAAAATAAACTCGGTTTTACCGACGCGATCTACATTCTCGTAATATAATAGACACATGTCTATTAAACACATGTTTGTTCATTTCGTCTCTGTAATTCCAAGTCTGATTTCCAAATTGGAATACGCAAAATATTGCAGGAGAGAACGTTCAAAAATGTCTAAGACCAAACCGCAATTTGTCAAGTCAACACGGGATCACAATACTGTCTCGCATCCTTTCCCTTTTAAAATAACTATTGCCCTCGCACCATTGACAATATTATGTATTTACTTTCGGTAATTCTAAATCTGTTTTCACAATTGAAAACTGACTGACTTAAAGCTCAAAATAATATACGGCGAACCGTCAACGTAATTTCCGATTCATTTAAACGTAAATCAACAGGGTTTTACGGAAGCAAACGACGTTCTCGTAATATAATATAATAGACATATGTTTATTAATTTCGTGTCTGTAATTCCAAGTCTGTTTTTCAAATTTGAATACGCTAAATGTTGCAGGAGAGAACGTTCAAAAATGTGTAACAACAAACCGCAATTTGTCAAGTCAAACGCGGTGTTCAAACACTGTCTGGCTGAAATTTACTAAACAAAACATGATGACCTTCGCGATAATAAGCAATCATAACAATCCTTCAATATATGAGACACGCATGCTCTTCCTTTTAAAATCACTATTGCCATCGGACAATGTCAATGGACAATATTATGTATTTACTTTCTGTAATTATAAATCTGTTTTCAGAATTGAAAACTGACTGACTTAAAGCTCAAAATAATATACGGCGAACCGTCAGCGTAATTTCCAATTCATTTCAACGGAAATCAACATGGTTTTACGGAAGCGTTCGACGTTCTCCTAATATAATAGACATGTGTTCATTTATTTCGTCTCTGCAATTCCCACTCTGTTTTCGAAATTGCAATACGCGAAATATTCGACGAGATAACATTTAAAAATGTGTAAGACCAAAACGCAATTTGTCACGCCGTCACAACACTGGCTCAGATTTACATAAGAAATTTACATGACCACCTGGATAATTAACAATCACAGAAATCTTCAACATATGGGATACGCATGCTTTTCGCTTTTAAAATAACTATTGCCGTCGCAGTATTAACAATATTATGTATTTGCTTTCTGTAATTACAAATCTGTTTTCAGAATTTAAAACTGTGAAATACTAACTGACTTCACGCTGAAAATAATATACAGCGAACCGTCCGCGTGATTTCCGATTCATTTAAACGAAAATAAACTGGGTTTTACCGACGCGATCTACATTCTCGTAATATAATAGACATGTCTTTCTTTATTTCGTCTCGGTAATTCCAAGTCTCATTTCCAAATTGGAATACGCAAAATATTGCAGGAAAGAACGTTCAAAAATGTCTAAGACCAAACCGCAATTTGTCAAGTCAACACGGGATCACAATACTGTCTCGCATCCTTTCCCTTTTAAAATAACTATTGCCCTCGCACCATTGACAATATTATGTATTTACTTTCGGTAATTCTAAATCTGTTTTCACAATTGAAAACTGACTGACTTAAAGCTCAAAATAATATACGGCGAACCGTCAACGTAATTTCCGATTCATTTAAACGTAAATCAACAGGGTTTTACGGAAGCAAACGACGTTCTCGTAATATAATATAATAGACATATGTTTATTAATTTCGTGTCTGTAATTCCAAGTCTGTTTTTCAAATTTGAATACGCTAAATGTTGCAGGAGAGAACGTTCAAAAATGTGTAACAACAAACCGCAATTTGTCAAGTCAAACGCGGTGTTCAAACACTGTCTGGCTGAAATTTACTAAACAAAACATGATGACCTTCGCGATAATAAGCAATCATAACAATCCTTCAATATATGAGACACGCATGCTCTTCCTTTTAAAATCACTATTGCCATCGGACAATGTCAATGGACAATATTATGTATTTACTTTCTGTAATTATAAATCTGTTTTCAGAATTGAAAACTGACTGACTTAAAGCTCAAAATAATATACGGCGAACCGTCAGCGTAATTTCCAATTCATTTCAACGGAAATCAACATGGTTTTACGGAAGCGTTCGACGTTCTCCTAATATAATAGACATGTGTTCATTTATTTCGTCTCTGCAATTCCCACTCTGTTTTCGAAATTGCAATACGCGAAATATTCGACGAGATAACATTTAAAAATGTGTAAGACCAAAACGCAATTTGTCACGCCGTCACAACACTGGCTCAGATTTACATAAGAAATTTACATGACCACCTGGATAATTAACAATCACAGAAATCTTCAACATATGGGATACGCATGCTTTTCGCTTTTAAAATAACTATTGCCGTCGCAGTATTAACAATATTATGTATTTTCTTTCTGTAATTACAAATCTGTTTTCAGAATTTAAAACTGTGAAATACTAACTGACTTCACGCTGAAAATAATATACAGCGAACCGTCCGCGTGATTTCCGATTCATTTCAACGAAAATAAACTCGGTTTTACCGACGCGATCTACATTCTCGTAATATAATAGACACATGTCTATTAAACACATGTTTGTTCATTTCGTCTCTGTAATTCCAAGTCTGATTTCCAAATTGGAATACGCAAAATATTGCAGGAGAGAACGTTCAAAATTGTCTAACACCAAACCGCAATTTGTCAAGTCAACACGGGATCACAATACTGTCTCGCATCCTTTCCCTTTTAAAATAACTATTGCCCTCGCACCATTGACAATATTATGTATTTACTTTCGGTAATTCTAAATCTGTTTTCACAATTGAAAACTGACTGACTTAAAGCTCAAAATAATATACGGCGAACCGTCAACGTAATTTCCGATTCATTTAAACGTAAATCAACAGGGTTTTACGGAAGCGAACGACGTTCTCGTAATATAATATAATAGACATATGTTTATTAATTTCGTGTCTGTAATTGCAAGTCTGTTTTTCAAATTCGAATACGCTAAATGTTGCAGGAGATAACGTTTAAAAATGTATAACACCATACCGCAATTTGTCAAGTCAAACACGGTGTTCCAACACTGTCTGTCTGAAATTTACTAAACAAAACATGATGACCTTCGCGACAATAAACAATCATAACAATCCTTCAACATATGAGACACGCATG